>JAOTRO020000022.1:0-11816 GCA_028566515.2 Pyracantha coccinea | reverse complement strand
CAGAGTTTTTCTGTTACATTTGATTTTTTTTATTTTATAAAAAAATGACATTTTTTAGACTAGGGATTACAATTTAGCTATCAATGATAAATACTCGGATTAGTGTCACTCATAACTCGATTTTGACACATTAAACACGCTCAGCTAATGTGATTTACATTTTTATGGGTTAGAATAATAGAATAATTATACTAAATTAATTTTATCTCAACTAAGGATATGTATTGGTGATATACTTTAGTTTAAAAATTAAAGCAAAAATTAAACCGCCCCAAAGCATCTCCAAAGGAGATGTCAAAATGTTTAAATAAGCAATAACGGTAATAAAATATAGTAATAATGTTTTCCAACCAAGAAACCAAAACTGATGTAGTATGACATGGAAATACATCTTTCCCCCTTACTGCCAAATTTGATAGTACCTTCAAAAGAAATTTAATTAATTTTTAAATACTTTTTTTTTATTTTTTTATTTTTTTATATATTGATTTGAAGCATTGCTTTTTTGTTTCTTTTCATTACCAATGCAATATTTAATATTTTTATATTTTTAATTCATTTTCTTTTATTCTCAATGCAAAGAAAGTAAATATGAATTTTTGTTTGATGTTTACAATTTAACATATCGGGTAGAAACCAAAACTTTAAAAGATGTCGAAGTTTTACGTAAACTTTCAAATGTGAAATTTACCATCTCCAAGGAGCTAGTCTCAAATGAGCACAAGTAGTCAAACTGGTCAAGTACTAGATCACCAACGGTGTCTGATTAAATCTACCAAAAGACCACTTCCCGAAAACTCTCACCGTCTTTCCTCCAGCCCGCCAATCCACGAGTCACCGCGCCAAACCACCACCTTCTCTTCTCACACCGCTTCCCCCCTAATACATGTAGAACCCAAACGACAATGCAATGTCGTTGCACGAGCGAGCCGTAATAAACCTATTCTCCCAACTCGCCCTCTCCTACAACGGCGCGCTTTGGGCGTAGTCCTAGCGTGCGCCGCCGCGCGTACCGTCATCAAGTTCGCCTACACCTCCTCAGAGCTGCTCAAGCTCCGCGTAACGCTCCCTACGTCAAGTTCTCCGGACTCCGCGCAATCCTCGCCCCTGACGAATCTCAGCCCTCCGATGCAAAGGTCGTCGTCTTCCGCGGCACCGTCGAAGCCAAGTCCGCGGTCGTAGGCAAGTGGAATAGCCTCAAATCCGGCGTATTCGTCTCACGGGGAAACAAAGAACAGTGTCGTCGTCGTTCAAAGAACTCAAACTCCGCGTTTTGGTTTCTTTCGTTTCTCAGTAAACTGAAACGGAAATTTCAATTTTGTAAAGTGTGTTTATCAGAGGCACATAGTCATTAGTCAGCTTTGTTGGGAATCCCACATCGCTCACACTTGGGTTCTTTGTGCTGTTTATAAACCTTGTTGGAGAACTCAAATGTGACACCACTGGACGAGGCGATTGGGCTATAATTCTGTAAAAAGAACTAGGCCCAGGAAAGTCCCCGGGCTCCCATCTGCAGAGATGCAGGCCTGGAAACAGGTACCATCCGTAGGCTTGGAGTTCAATCGCCCCGTGCGATGGGGCTGAGACGCGTGTGGAGCCTTTAGGCTTCAAGCCCGGAGTATTCTTGGCCGACCTAACAGTTATTCGCTTGGTCCATTGGACTAACTGAACGGGGCTTACGTTTCAGTGGTGTCAAATTTTTTATATATTATTTTGTCGATTGAAAATGATAAAATACACATTGTTTATTACTCATTCAAGATAATAGTGACAAAGAAAGGAATTGTGTGAGAAATTAAAATATATGTGGAAATCACGTATTGATTAGTTTGAATGTGTTTTTAAAATAACTGAAAACGTTTGTTTTGGTGAAAATGTTTTCCCTAAAAAGCATATAATTTGTGCTTCTTACAAAAAACGCTTCAAGTGCTTTTGAAATCTATAAATATTTTTTCTAAAAGTTTTCAGTCGTTTTAAAAGAATATCCAAACAAGCTTATATTTTCTACTCCGCAATTGTTCCCGTAATGTGCAATCCGATTTTCAGGCGAATGAATAACAGGCTTGTGGTCGAATCGAGATTGGCGATTAGTACAAGATTGAAAATCTCTCTTTCTCGCAGCTCGTGCTTTATAGCGAACGAATGAGAAGGATCAAATATGATTATCATCTTAATCATGACTTTTCACCCTTGCACATGATATAGGTAAAGCTAGAGAAAATTAAACTGGAAACTTTGAGGTGGACTGAAATCGGGTATATTATTTCGCCAATTTGAAAACTATTTCATTTTTAGTTTGTTTGCTAATAGAAATTTATAATGAGAATAATTTTTGTATATTGCATTGTGCATAATCTTACAGCATATATACAGTTTTCATATGATACGATCCACTATTCTAGGTAAATTGATTTAATGACAGCAATTACAGGATGTCATCAAATCATTTGTGATTCTTTCCTTCAATACTCCCCCTCAAGTTAGAGTGGATATTGATCACTCCTAACTTGTCCAGCAACGTTGAAAACTGATTTGAACTCAGGGGCTTGGTAAAAATGTCTGCTGGTTGTTCCTTGGTTCTTATATGTTCTGTTTGAATCAATCCTTTTTGCACTTTCTCTCTTACAACATGGCAGTCTATTTCTATATGCTTGGTCCTTTCGTGGAACACAGGATTAGATGCTATGTGTATTGCGGCCTTGTTATCGCAGAACAACTTGACTGGCTGCAAATGTTGAACATTCAAGTCTTTCAAAATGTATTGCAACCATGTTATCTCACAACAAGCAGTGGCCATAGAACGATACTCAGCTTCTGCGCTCAAATGTGAGACCGTACTCTGTTTCTTTGTTTTCCCATGAAATGGGAGCATGTCCAAGGAAGATGCAATAACCCGTTATTGACCTTTTAGTGTCTTTGCAGCGCGCCCAATCCGCATCACAATATGCTCTTAATTCCAATGACCCTTTTGAAGGTAGGAAAATGCCCTGACCTGGCGTTTGCTTGAGGTATCTCAACACCTTGTGAGCGGCATCTAAGTGAGGTTGTCTTGGTTTATCCATGAACTGACTAAGTATATGAACTGCATACACGAGGTCCGGTCTTGTGATTGTCAGATAAATGAGGCGTCCAACAAGCCTTCGATATTGAGATGCATTTTCTAATAATCTTCCACCTTCTTGTGTCAGGGTTATATTTTGATCAACTGGAAAACGTGAAGGTTTTGCACCAAGGAATCCTGTGTCTTCAAGTATTTCCAATGCATACTTTCTTTGACTTAATGCAATGCCATGCTTGGACCTCGCTACTTCCAACCCAAGAAAATATTTCAACTGTCCCATATCCTTGAGTTTAAAGTGGCTTGATAGAAAGCTTTTGGTCCTCATAATGTCATCTAAACTGTTGCCTGCGAGAATTACATCGTCCACATAAACCAATAAAACTGTAAAGATACCTTGATGGCTTCGGACGAACATGGAATAATCAGACCATGATTGTTTGAAACCGGCGGACTTGAGGGCTGAGGAGAGCTTCAAAAACCATTGCCTGGAGGCTTGCTTCAAGCCGTATAATGATTTGTGTAACTTACAGACCTTATTCTCCCCCTTGCATTTGAAGCCAGGAGGAAGTTGCACGTACACATCTTCATGGAGGTCTCCATTGAGGAACGCATTATTCACATCGAGTTGGTGTAGATGCCAATTTTGTTGAGCTGCGATACTGAGCAAGACTCGAACGGTGGTGAGCTTAGCAACGGGTGCGAACGTTTCCCTATAATCAAGACCTTCCACTTGGCTGTAACCCTTGGCCACTAACCGAGCCTTGTAGCGTTCAATGGTTCCATCAGGGTTGTACTTGATTTTGTACACCCATTTACAACCGATTGGTCGTTTTGTACTTGATTTTGTACACCCATTTACAACCGATTGGTCGTTTGTGAGCCGGTGGTGGAACTAGGCTCCATGTTTTGTTAGCTTGCAGTGCTTGAACCTCGAGCCGCATCGCTTCTCTCCACTTTGAGTCTTTAAAAGCCTGAGTAAAAGATGTAGGTTCTCTTTGCAGGGTAATATTAGTAGTAAAGGTTCGATGAGGAGAAGAAAGATTGGCATAAGAAAGAACATGTGAGAGACTATGAGCCGTACCAGGAGTTGTGACCTCATTCGAAGAAGACGACGGAGCGAGACGTGAGGGGAGGGCCGCATCAATGTGAAAGTCCTGCAATGCGGTAGAGAGCTTTGTAGCACGAGAAGACTTGCGTGGTCGTGGTGGAGATTGTGCTGGAGGCAAAGGTGATTGAATGTGATCAAAGGAGATTGGATCCAAGTTAGGAAGGGTGATATTAGAGGATACGGGTTCTGTGGTTGAGAGGGATGTGGAAGGAGAATGATTATGATGATGCTCAGCGGAAGATGGGGGATTTGGAGAGATGGGAGGTGGAGAGTTACGTGTGGGACTTGAAGGAGGAATTGTAGGAATTGAAGGATTATCATAATGGGCCAGACGAGTTAGGGAAGGGAACAAATCGGTATTGCGGGAAGGAAAAGACTCCGAATTTTTTTGAAAAGGGAAGACATTCTCAAAGAAAACCACATCCCTTGAAACTAGGATTTTCTTAGTTGTCAAGTTATAAACTTTATACCCCTTTTGACCGTATGGATAGCCAAGGAAAACGCACTCCGTTGATCGAGGATCAAACTTACTAGGGCGAGTTGGATGTGTGGATACAAAGCATTGACAACCAAAGACTCTTAAATGAGAATAACTGGGTTCCTTATGGAAAAGTTTTTCAAAAGGTGTTTTTCCCTGAAGAATTGGAGTTGGTGTTCGATTAATCAAGTAAGCCGCTGTAAGTATTGCATCCCCCCAAAAAGGTTTTGGCAAATTGGCTTGGAAAAGAAGGGCCCTGGCCATGTTGAGCAAGTGGCGATGTTTGCGTTCAGCAACACCATTTTGTTGTGGTGTGTTGACGCAACTAGTTTGGTGGATAATTCCTTGAGAAGAATAAAACTGGGGAATCTTAAACTCCGGACCGTTGTCACTCCTAACGACCTTAACATTTTTACCAAACTGAGTTGCAGCCAAATGAATAAAATGGATGAGGAGAGTGCGTGCTTCAGACTTGTGTTTCATCAAATACACCCAAGTGTTTCGTGAATGGTCATCGACAATTGTTAGGAAATATTGTGCACCAGAAAAAGTTGGGACATGATAACCTCCCCAAATATCAATGTGAATTAAATCAAAGCAAGATGCACTACGAGTAGTACTTAATGGAAACGGTTGTCTTGTAAGTTTGGCTAAAGGACAAACAGAACAAGAGCTTGAATCACAAGCTTTATTTGCAAGAAATGAAAATAATGAAGATGCTTTATTTGAAGGATGCCCAAGTCGTTCGTGCCATAAACTGTCCGAGTTGGTGTGTACCACATTGCATGTTCCTTTCTTTGGTAGATTGAGTCGGTAGAGTCCCTCCCTCTCAGTTCCCGTCCCAATCATCTTCCCCGATTGTAGGTCCTGTATGACACAAATTTGTCTTAGAAAGATGGTAATATGGAAAGAGTCGAACGCTAGTTTGCTCATAGAAATCAAGTTAAGGTAAAACAAGGGTACACATAGAACGTTATAAAGAACAAAATGTGGAGAGAAGACTATGGTGCCAACATGAGTAACACGTGCTGCGGTATCGTCGAGAAGTTTGACCCAACGATTAGAGACTGTCTTAAATGAGGTAAGCAAGCTGTGATTACAAGCAATATGATCGCTTGCACCACTATCTAATATCCATATTGGCTCTTTACTATTCTGTGCACCTAAACAAAGTTTACCTGAAAGCTCTTCATAATTGGGAATGTTACCGACCAAATTGGCTGAAGCAGCCTTCGTTTTGGTTAGGAGCTGATTGAGAAGTTGATGACACTCTTCTCGTGAAAAAGGGAACTCACTTACAGCTTCCTTTTGATCATCTTGAGGAGCCACATGATTTGCTTTTGATCTTGCTTGGCCACTCTCAGTAGCATTCTTCTTTCTTCGACAGTAGTCATATGTATGTCCCTTCCCATTGCAATATGTGCATTTGAGATGGGCTCTGCAGTTCTTTGTGTTGTGGTTGGTCATGTTGCATTTTTCACAAAATTTTGCTTCTCCTTCTATAGACTTGAAATCACGAGTCACTTTCTTTACTACAAAAGCAGAAGATTCTTGTGGTGCCGTGGACTTGCCAGCAGTAGTTTCTACCTGCTTCTCTTGGCGTAGTACCATCGCATAGGCTTTGTTCAAGTTCGGAAGTGGATCTAACCCTATGATGTTGCTGCGGGTCTGTGCAAAATTCTCATTAAGTCCCATAAGGAATTTCATGGTCTTTTGCGTCTCCATAAACTTCTTAACTTCAGCTGCTACTTCACAGGTACAAGTAGGAAAAGAACAGAGAGCATCCTTTTCATCCCATAGGCTTTTGAGTTTTGTGAAGAAGGAAGTGACTGAGTTTGTGCCTTGCTCACATTCATGTATGGCGTTCTCTATATGGAACAACGAAACCGTATTAGTGTGAGAGAATCTCTCTTGCAACTCTAACCACATACCTCTAGCATCCTTGCAATGGATGACGCTGCTCGAGATGTCTTTTGACATGGCTCCTAGCAACCAGGTTTTGACAAGGACGTTGCATCGGTCCCATTGTAGTTGTTCATCTGGATTGTGAGTTGGCCTTTTTAGGGTTCCATCAATAAAACCCTTCTTGTTTTTGATGGTGAGCGCCATGTTCATTGACTGCACCCACGTTGTATAATTGTCTTCCATCAGTGGTTGTGAAACAAGGACAGCACCTGGTTGATCCGAGTGATGGAGGAAAAGAGGATGATTGGAATTCTCCCATGATTCTGAGGTCTTGGAAGAGTTCGAGCCCTTTCCGGGTTCAATGAGTTTCTGCTCTTCGTCACCAGTCATGAGGTATTCGTTTGTATGAATTTCTAGGTTCTCAAGAGCGAGGGCTCTGGTACCATATAGAAATTTATAATGAGAATAATTTCTGTATATTGCATTGTGCAAAGTCTTACAGCATATATACAGTTTACATATGATACGATCCACTATTCTAGGACCTATTCTAGGTAAATTGTTTTAATGACAGCAATTACAGGATGTCATCAAATCATTTGTGATTCTTTCCTTCAATAGTTACCTTGCCTTCTCATGGGCAACAGAAAATGCACGTCTCAAATTCTCCCAACGAACAAAGAATTTCCAAACACAGAATATACCAGTGTCACAGTTCTCTTTGCGGTCTTTTCCTATTTTTTTTCTTTGACTTTAATTCTACCTGGAAAATGATTTTCACCCTTACACTCTAGTTGGTTATGCAGCTTGTAAGAGAGGAGAAATGAGAAGCCAGCGACTATTCCCGTGCATGTGCTAGCAACTGAAGCTAGTATCACTCATACAGACAAGAGCAGCGCCCTCTTAGCCCTTCTACCTCAGGCTCGAACCTCTTGAAGTCATAAAATGATGAATCCCTCAACACTCATGCATCCCTCTAAGCCTTTTGTCTCTCCTTTGTATTCCACTCCTCGCACCAGGTTCGTACAACACGATATCTTTTCAGCTGGGACTTTCTTCAAACATCTTTCATGCACTTTTTTCCAATACCTGTTTTGCTTGTTGAAGTTAATTCAGTTTGGTAAATTTTCTTATGTGTATGTCTCCCTCCGTCTATTCAGGACCAATGTAACTGAGAGCATTGCTATTGAAGGTCGCAACCTGAGCTACTCGGTTGCGACGAGGCAAGGTAAAACAATACCAATTCTTAGAGATTGCTCTCTTCGCATACCTTCAGGGCAGTTTTGGATGCTTCTTGGACCCAACGGTTGCGGGAAATCTACCCTCTTGAAGGTATATAAAATTCCCGGCATACTTTTTCTTCTTGAAGGATATTTGTTATTTGGTTTGATGTTGTTTCTCATGGTTCCCTTAAGTTTGTATGCTAAAATTTTGGTTCTCAATATGGAATTAAAAAAAAGAATAATAGTTCATTTCTTCTATATTGTTCTGAAATTTGCAGATTTTGGCTGGTCTCTTGAATCCAACAATTGGAAGTGTGCATGTGAAGAGGCCTAGGAGTTTTGTTTTTCAAAACCCTGATCATCAGGTTCATTATTATCATTATGGATTCTATGCTTTAAATTTTAGTTTCACTTTGCTGGCTTTGTGACTTCAAAATCAAAAAATTATGTTCTCAAGTTGTGGAGAGCTTCAAGAAAGAAAACAGTACAGAAGTTTGATTTTGAAATGTTAGAGAATGAAATTGTAGTGTTGGATATCTGCTTAGGTTTCAAGGTTATCAGGCATGGTTTTTGGTCGTCAAGTTTAGAGGATGTTTACTGCGATGCTAAACCCATCAAGATAGGAGTCAATTGTCCTATTAGAAAGAGGAGTCCTGACTGATAATTTTGATTTGAAGATGAATTCCTTAGGAGGCCTGTTCTTATCTAACTTCAAACTGTGGATTGGCCTGTGAGAGCTCTATGTCGAGTGAGACTGGGATATTGACAAGAAAATAAGAAAATTTTAGGTTGAATTGAATACTAAAACAAGTTTAACGGTTTCTCACTACTGTAAGGGTTATGGAAATAACTACTGGTGTTTGTGCGAATATCCAATGTCAGAATCTTTTCATGTTGCAGGTAGTGATGCCTACAGTAGAAGCAGATGTAGCATTTGGCCTTGGTAAGTTTAATCTGACCCCTGATGAAGTCAAATCTAGAGTGTCAAAAGCTTTGGATGCTGTCAGCATGTCGAAGTTCATGAAGGTAACATAGAAACAATATGAGTTAACATATTTCTACAACACCCACCAAATATTTTAGCAAGAAGTTCACAACTTTATCTTTTGTCACGTTAGAGGTCAGTTCAAACTCTCAGTGGTGGCCAGAAGCAAAGGGTTGCCATTGCTGGTGCTTTAGCGGAAGCATGTAAAGTTCTGTTATTGGATGAGCTGACAACATTTTTGGATGAAAATGATCAGGTACTTTTTCTACCATCTATCCAAATGGGAAATGTTTTCTTGCCAAACTATGTTGGACCATTGATCGGGTTGATTTTTGCCAAAATGTGTGGTCCAAATTTGTTGGTCAGCATAAGCATTTTGCTTGCAACATAAGTTTGGCAAGATAACATTACTCCCATTTAATTCTTTAGACTAAGAAAATGTGAGGAATCTTCTGTGAAGAGGAAAATAAAATAAAATCATGAGTGCTTTTGTAGATTTTGTACAAATTGTCTTCTCTATGTCCGGCCCCCTGAAATTAATCATGAGAACAACTCCATTACTGGTGTATCTTCACGAGGGATAGGAAAATCTATTTCTCTAACCAGAACTTTCGGGGTTTCGTAGAGAGAAGATAGAAAAGAAGTAATTTAAAGAGGGAAGCATAAGTGAAGCAAAACGGTGAATTTGGACTTTGAAACTTTTGATTTCTATTTTGATAAAATTTACATAAAAATTTGATCATTTAAGAAATGGAGGGATTTGAAATAACAAATTTTTCTTGAGCATTTGAAATCTCTTCTTCTCTTAATCAATTTACATGAGAACTTTATTAACGCAAGAAATTAGTATTTCTAACCTTCAACAAAGAAAATTGAACTAAAATCTCAAATTCAAATCTCTCAGTTTAAATCCTTCCATCCAAATGGACCAATGAACTTAAATGTGAATTCATGAACATATAGCTTACACACAGCCACCACAAAGGCAGATGGTAGGACATAGCTTATTGTAATCTGGTCTTGGTTTAGCAATCTCCATATCACGGTGCTTAAGGTCATAATCAGACAATAAGCTACTGCTTGTAGAGTCAATTGGGTACCTTCATATGGCTTTTATTATCTACTATTTAACTTCCGTTATCAGTCATCTTATTCCCAGTTCCATATACCGAGTGTGAGTTTCTGAGATGGTTTCTAGGCGAAATAAACACTTTCTGGACAAAACTAAATTCCATTTCTTTGTTTCACCTTTACTTCACTGTTATTAAGTTTTGGCTTTTATAACCAGATTGGGGTGATCAAAGCAGTTAGGAACTCTTTGGATAGTTCTGGAGATGTTACTGCTTTATGGGTCACTCATCGTCTCGAGGAACTTGAGTATGCTGACGGTGCTGTCTATATGGAAGATGGGAGAGTTAAAATGCATGGTAATGCAGCAGACATTATGGATTTCATTATGACCAGGCAATCAGCTTATATCAAGGAAATCAATTCTTGAGAGATCATCACACTCTTTGCAGAAAAACTAACAAGTCTGACTCTAGGGACTGCATTGATGACCGATGCCATTTTTCAGGTACCAAAGTTGACGCAATTGATATATCCATATATCGTGTGCTAAATTAACAGGGCAATAGTTTTTAGGTGGATTGGTGATAAAAAGCCATTATGCCAACCTAGATCTCTAGCTGGATCATTTTGTTTCTATCCTTTTTTCTTCTGCGGAGAGGGGATCATGTCGTTTATGTAATGTATGTTACAGGAATGATGAGGGAAGAGGCATTTGTGAGCAAACCAACACTGCTGATTCTGCGTTTGGCAGGTTTTCCGGAGTCTGAGAAGGCTGCGCGCCTATTTGATTTGTATGTAACATAACTATGTGAAACCGTCATTATTTGCATATACGGAGCGCTCGATATATGTTACGCTTGGATCATTTGTAATTTAAGCCTACTTTTTGCTACATCAAATTTTACTTTGATGATCAGTGTGTGGAATCGTGCGGGATTTGTTGGGGACCTGCGATCATCAATGGATTGGTTAGCGTCATGCCTGCACGCGATTGACGCTAGCATATTTCGCCCCAAGTGTTACGCTCGTGTCCTTTTCGATATCGAAGTTTTGGTTTGGACGTCCACCAATAGTAATTCAAAATGGACTTTGCTCATTGCTGGACTGAGAGCATACCAATATTCAAGTTGAAGGCTGCCAAATTTGGTTGGGTGAGCCTCCACCAGACTGGGATGATTGCCCAACATGCTTTACTTTTTAAATGCTAAAATAGTCTCTGATTGATGCATCTTTTTTTGGTTCATAATCTCCCCTAACGAGTTTAATTATTGTATTGGAACATACAATTTGATTTAGTTTCTAGATTTGTTAATCTATAAATAAAGTGGTTTACTTTTGCTAAAGATAAATGAAAAACGTTTTCGAGGACAAATACTGTCTACATCTCCAATAACGATGTCAAATATATTTTTCAAGAGATGCTAACTATTTTTCTATATGATTTTTTAATTATATTTAAGTTTAAAATCGAACATGAGTTTTAAGATTCATACAGTTGATCTCATAAGTGAGAAAAGACTTTGTTGTTATTGTTATATTTAAATTCAAATCTCAAGGATAATGATTAAATTTGTATACCATGATGTAACATGTTTAGCACTAATACCAAATTAAGAATAAAAGAGTGACTTCAAGAGATGCTAACTATTTTTCTATACGATTTTTCAATTATATCTAATTTCAAATCTCACGGATAATGATTAAAATTGCCTAGCATGATGTAACATGTTTAACATTAATACAATATTTTAACCATTACAAAATGGCATAGTGGTTGGGACAAATTACACACTCGTATTTCACAATCCACGCCCTAGTTCGATTCCTGACTCTGATAAATCACACGACGATCTTTCCAATTCAGAATAGTAGATTGTTGAGGAGAAGCCACTAATCGTTTTTTTTTATATGCATACTCTTATTTATTTGCAAGTGCAACCATTTTTTTCTAGAAGAAGGATAATTAGGTAGTGAGGGAAAAAGAA
>JAOTRO020000021.1:1698892-1710315 GCA_028566515.2 Pyracantha coccinea | reverse complement strand
TATGTTTGATATCATGCGAGACTAGTGTTAATGAGACTAGCCCGGACTCGCCTAGACTAAAGGCATCACTAAAGGTTCTTAGCGGGAGTTCCTGAAAACCATGGGACTAGCTAAGATTTGCCTCTCTCCGCTATTTGTTTCACTCTCTCCTACTCTCTTGCTCTCTCCTTCCCCATAACCCAAAATCATGAGACCTCATATCTGTTTTTCCCATACACATCTCGAATTTATCGCCGAGCTCATGGTCAAAAGGTAGTGCTTCTCCTCTGCTCAGATCATAGACTTCCTCAACTCCCAATATCGCTCTCGTCCATCACCTTCATCCGCCTGGACATCATCGGCAAACTCCACGATGCCAGCCAAAACCCAGAAGACAAAAAATACCAATCCGCCAAAACCCAAATAAAATTCAGAAGTTTGTGAAAAATCTAGAAAAAAACCTATATGACAAATCATAAGCTTTTTTTGAGAATGAATGAAAAAGAATGGAATTTGACAAGGGAGAAAGTGGTGAAAAAGAATGGAATTTGATGATGAGGGAGAGAGAGAGTGTGTGTGTGTGTGTTCTAGAAAGGTAAAAGAAAAAGGAAACAGAAAAAAAATGTAAAAGATAGAATGAAAAATTATTATTTTTATTATTTTAGTTTTTAATCCGGTACTATACCAAACGCTTCACTAAGTTAGTCTAACTCAGTCTAGTCTAAACCAGTCCAAATTAATCCCTAAAATTAGTCCAGTGCAACAAACGCATCCTAAAGTAATTAGCTAATATATTGGTTGCGAACTCGCTATTTTTTATATTCGAATATAAAATCTCATATTTGTAAGAAAAATAATACTACTAAATCATAATACTAAACGATAATATTACACTTTTATTATGCGGAAAAATGTTCAAACTTTTTCGTATCTGTAAATCTAATATCACATCGGTTATAGACTTATAGGCATACACACATATAGAAGGGGGGTTATAGTCGAAGCTGGTCAATTGGCATGTAACGCTGTCTGATCCTGTGTTCTGAGTCCTGAGTCTCCTGACAAAGGTCACGAAAGAAGAAACGTTTGAGAGTGTGGGGGTTAGCCAACATCGCGTTGGAGATCGAAACCACGGTTTTCTCGGGCCAGGTGGGTTTGACCAAAAGTCGTCGAAAACCGAAGCCCCCGCCCTTGGAAATCCCAGCTCACACCCTCCTTTCTTCACAGCCCACGCGTTCTCCCTCTCGCTACACTGTAACGCTTCTATACACTCTCACACTCTCACTCACAAACATAAAGCAACAGAAGAAAAACAGAGCACTCTCTCTCTCTCTCTCTCTCTCTCTCTCTCTCTTATCAACAAGAAGCTTCCGTTGTTTTCTCCTAAAACCCCTTTCTCTCTCTGAAAAGCTTAAAGCTTTTGGGTTCGGTGGGGTTGAAAATGGCGGAAAGTAGTGGGTTCGAGGGGGACCATTTGGCGGTGACAGAGGGGACTAGCTTCTCTCAGCTACTCTTTGCGGCAGACGAAGTCGTAAGCCTTGCCGTGAACTCCGACCAAACCTTTAACTACACCCGCTCATCTACTTATCCCACCCAGATTAAGCCACCCAAAATGCTCTGCTTCGGAAGCTACGACCACCAAACCGACGTAAACGGTGTTGAAATTGGGTTTTCGGAAACCGCCAAGAAATCAGCCGTCACATGCAGCGACTCCTCCTCCGTTTCTTCCACAAGCACCGCCAGCATCAGCGCATTGCCCAAGTCCAACAATGTCAGTCATTAATTCCTCATTTTTTTAAAAACTATTTTTCTTTCTTTCAAAGTTTCTGAATTTTTCTGGGTTTATTGGCAGAAAAGACGAAATGGGTTGGCTCCGATCAGCAGCACAACTACTCCGACAACCCAGAGAGCCACTAAAAAGACGAAATCGGAGAATAGCACGTCGGCCGGCAACGGAAAGGTACGACCTTTCAACGAAAACAAAGCCCCATAAGTTCATCTGCGTCACTGTATGCTACTCTCTCTCTCTCTCTCTCTCTCTCCACAACTCACACTCTGCATGCTCCTCTCTCTGCCATTTCTGCAAAGCAGAACAGTTTTCGTCTGTTTTTACCAAATGGGTTCTTGTTTTCTGCAAATTTACAGAGCAAAGAGAAGCTCGGAGAACGAATCACAGCGCTGCAGCAGCTCGTTTCACCCTACGGCAAGGTGGAATCGCAAAAACCCAAATCAAGCCATTCGTTTCACCCTACGGCAAGGTACAAACAGTGCTGGTTCGGCTATTGCTCTGTTGGTCGAGACTGGGGACGAGATTGCCGAGGCCAAGGCCAAGGCCGGTTCTTCATCAGCAGCTCCAGCGGCACCAACCCCCACCTCCAATAAGGGGAATAAGGGGCAAAATAGATTTGAATCTCTCTGCCCCCACCTCCATCATCTCTCTTTCCCGTCCGTAGTCCCTGTGTTATGGGAGAGAGAATCCCTCCTGGAAATTACTTCCAGTACCCACCTCCTGGAGTCTATGCTTCTCCACACAGGTCTTCTCTCCCTGCAGATGGAGAGAGATATTTGGCTGAACTACTGGCAGAGAAGCAAAAGTTGGGACCATTCCTGCAAATATTTCCCATATGTAGCAGACTTCTAAATCATGAGATCAGACGAGTGTCAGTCTTCAATCAAACTCTTGCAGATCATGAGAGATTTGAGCATGACAGTCCATTTAGGTCATTAAGTCAAAATGCGAATGGTAGACCAATGGATTTGGAGGGATGGCCAGGAATACACATGGAGGTAATGCTAGTTATAGATGTAGGCTATGCGTATTTTGTAATTTGTTTTGACTTTTTGACCATACTTGTTGTGGCTTGAATTCAATATCATTGTTTTTTTTTTCCAGAGTATTAGAAGCATACAAGGGCTTAGTATTTTCTTGCATGTGTGAGTATAACCTTCATTTCTTGAAATGTAAGATGAGATTTTGAATTTTTATGCATGTTTGAGAAGCTATGCCAGAGCTGTAGTCCAGTTTGTAATGTTTTGGTGGCCATCCAAGCACAAATTCCAATATGTTACCGTTGAAACAACTCTACCATTCGTAGTTCAATCATCTACCCGTAGCTCAGTAATACTCTTTGATGGTGTATGATTTAATGGGAAGAGAGTTTAGGTTTTGCTCATGTCTGATGTTTGTATGTGTGAATCTTCATTCATGATAATTTCTCCTGTAGGACAATGGACATATCCAGAGAATGGCCCCGTTCCAATCTCCTTCTATGGGCTGGCCTGGGGCGCAAGGAATTCCAGCCACCCCTATTGTAAAGAGAGTTATTAGACTTGATGTTCCGGTTGACAAATATCCACATGTAAGAAAGGAAGGGGTTATGATTTGTATAGAGTTTATTTTCAACCTTTTTGTTTTAATTAACAATTTTTCACTCCAAACTTTGCAGTACAATTTTGTTGGCCGAATTTTGGGACCACGTGGGAACTCCTTAAAAAGAGTTGAAGCCATGACAGAGTGTAGGGTGTACATCCGAGGCCGGGGCTCAGTGAAGGATTCTGGAAAGGTATTGCTCATCTTTTTTGGGTGGTTAGTTGGCACTGGCATGGTTGCATGAAAATTTACTTCTAAATTTGCTCATTCATATTCATTTATAGTAGGTATTAATTCATGCATTCTACAAAATACTCAACATAATTAATTTCATAGATCATATGTTCTTGTCTGCTACCTCTTTGCAAACTTCTAAATAAGGATGCCACAAATGCGAGGATGAAGGTTTAATTGAAACATGGCGGCGTAATAAATATACAACAATATAGATGCATATATATATAATGTATGAGAAAAACATTGTCATAACAAAACAACAAATTTCGTTGTAGGCTTGTAGCCTAGGAGTAACAAACAGGAGTAAAAAAAATTGAAACTGTTTGAAATAGCCCTCAGTGTTAGAATAGAAGGGATCTCTAATAAGAGGACTCACACGAGCTTTAGGCCAGCCGTGAGGTTTCCAAAAACTTTAACATGAAGCTTGAAATTGATGCTAGTGAGAGTTCATGGTATACGGTTCTCTATTGACTTAGCAAAACGAGAATGTGTAAATATAAATATGTTTCTAGTTTGGATTTGTGTTGTATTACAACTCACTACAAACAGCTTGATGGATCCAAAATGACAGAGATGGAGGTAGCTAGGAACTAAACGCTTCAGTCTGATATCATAGTTTGGACTTGTGTAGTAGTGCCTGATTATTGTTACGTCTTTCGTTCATTTTCTTTAATCTTTGGTTGGGATCATGTGTGCTTCAACAGATAATGTATCCTTACATTTTTATGGTCTCAACTTTTGAATGACAATTAAGTTGGACATTTTCTGAATGGCATGGTGTGCTAAAAATGGCAGGCAGAATATCGATTAGCAAACTTCATCGAAGAGTTATTTGTCTGAAAAATACTCATGTCTCCTTGTCAAATTCTGGTTTTCATTGACATCATTTGGCTCCTTATGTGCCTTGTACATTGTTTTTCTTCAGGAAGAGAAGTTAAAAGACGAGCCTGGATATGAACATCTTAATGAGCCGTTGCATGTGTTGGTAGAGGCTGAATTTCCGGAGGATATAATCAATGCTCGCTTGGATCATGCAGTGGCAATACTCGAGAACCTTCTGAAGCCTGTGGTATGAATAGTATTGGTCGCGTAGTTTTGACTCTTAATTCATTTTCTTGGACAGGTTTTAAGCCGTCTCTTGCAGGACGAGTCCTTCGATCACTATAAGAAGCAACAACTTAGAGAACTGGCTATGCTGAACGGTACACTGAGGGAAGAGAGCCCTAGCATGAGCCCAAGTCTAAGCCCGAGCATGTCTCCCTTTAACAGTACAGGGATGAAACGAGCCAAGACAGGGAAGTAATAAATCCTAGAACTATGCTGATCGTTAGTGGTTTAATCACTGAAAACATTCACATCTGCCTTGTCGAAGACCTTTCGGCATCCTGATAATTTTGATTTCAAACACATTGGGAGGCATTGTTGACAAACTGATGAACAAATTTCGGGCCCTTCTTCCGGCCTCTCAGCCGGGTGAACAGGTTCAGCAGTTCCGTACGACATGCCTTCTACGTCCACAGTGATTTAGAACTCGTTTGGAAGTGCTTTTAAAATGAATGAGCTTTTGGTGAAATTGATTTTGGGTTCTAAAAGCACTTTTAAGTGTTGTTTTGAAAAAAAAAACACCAGATGTATGCTTCTTGCAGAAAGCACTGAAGTGTTTTTCTATGATCCACTTGGATTTTAAATAAAGATTGGTTTTAAAAACATTTTCACCTCTCATTTTAAAAGCACTTCTAAACGAGCCCATATTCTTTCTTTGATAGCGAACACAATATTATTCTTTAGTTATATTGTAGCCTATAGCCTCGAGCTTGTAGGCCGTCGTTTGATTTTCCTGTGATCATATTCCAGCATCTTGTACTAGGCAAAATGCTACATTGACTAAGTTTATATTTATCTTGTATGCATGTATTGTGCTATTGTTTACAATAAAAATAAGTACAGATGAGTTTCTAATTTTTGCCATTTTGTTTTGGCATCTTTGTACTCACCTTTCTATGTTGCAAGCGGTGGATTACCTTGGTAGATATGGGGACGTATCCTCTCCAGATCCGAACCATCTGGATCCTATGGACCTCCCTACCACCACTCACCTCCCCCTCCCCGTCTCACCCCAATTACCACTGCATGTTTCCCCGACCTTCAACCCTTCCCATTTTCTTCTTTCGTTCTTTCTGTGGTTTTGCTTCGTCGATTGCCACGAAGATGGCATGGATGTTGAGGAGAAAGAAAAGGAGTAAGCATGTTAAAGATGAAAGTGATTTCAGCCGCACGATTTACATAAATGGTTGAGATTATTTGATCAGTATGATCTGGATGGTTCGGATCCGAAGAGAATATTTTTGCGGTAGATATGATATGACCTTCCTGCCCTTTTACCTGTCATTCAGTACTACGGTCTGATGATATTCCTCTTCACTTATAAGTAAGAGATCTTAGGTTTGAATCTCGTGGATGACAAATTCGATACCAAATTAAGTTGTCTATTGTGTAACTTAGCCGAACTCCCCATTCCCTTAGTGTAAAATATATCGTTGTACTCGAAGAAAAAAAAAAGGCCTCCCCTCAGTGTAGCTTAAATAGAATTACAGTTTGTAATAAATAAATAAAAGTTTCCTTTTATGTTATGGAATAGAATGAAATTCATACATATTTAATTGAAATGGGGAGAGAGAATGAGAATTGAATCAAGTATTTCCCCTATCAGTCTAATCCTTAGGTTTTTATAAGTATTTAATTATGTATTAGTACGTGCATGGAAAATTAAAAATCGGAATTATCCAATATTTCAGTCACAGAAACAAGGTTTTGAATTAACAGCCGGGCAGAAATAAGTTTAAAATTTTAAAGTCCGGTAGCTCGCACCGGCACCTTCTTCGATCTTTACATGAAAGACAAGGCAATCGGAGATACAAATTTAGTGATACCTTAGATCATAAGAAATAGAAAGGGAGAGACTCAAATGAAAGGGGAGTGAGCTGTGACTGTCGAAAACATAAATTACATGTTTGAAGGTGCTACATCGACATTCACAGCTCACTCCCAAACTAAAATACCAAAATTCTGCAAACCGTTCAAGAAGTTCAAGAACGAAACAAAACTAAATTATGATTCCAAAAGTAAAGGCAGCATAAGTAACCCCAAAATTCGGGTAAGAAATCAAACAATGACAAAAAAAAAAAAAACAGAAAACATAGCTTTGAAACATTAGAGATGATTCTACCATCTAGGTCCGGATAACTAGGAATAGCATTCTCAATAGTTTATGCATTGAGAAAAACATCCTGACCCCGTAAATTCTACTACCGTCATACTCATAACGTCCACTCTGAACTCTTCAAAAGTTAACCATCTTGAACCTAGGAGCATAAGACAAGTCGCAATATCATTCCTGCTTTACATAAAAAACTTAGTGTAAACAAACAAAGGCACTTGAAGGTGAGGCCTAGCATGAAACACTCAACTACTATTATTGACATGCCTTGCAGGTGTCCCCAACAACTGTACAAAAAAAATAGTTCCCATACCAGAAGCCATCTACAACCTACCATCTACCAAATACAAGTGAACTAACTTCATTTATTCTCAAAACAACAGAAATAACTTTCTTGTTTTCTACACACAAAATATCCGTTAGGACATATCATTCCACGTAAGGCCTGATCGAGCAATATTTTTATCAAGCGGGCATTTATATCCACGCCAACCAATTGAAAGAAGATGGCGCTAAGGGTTTACAAGACTTACAGTTGCCTGAAATTATATCAAGATTCAGACCACTTACTAAGATTTTGACGTCAATCAAGCATGTGAATTCGAAATCAAGGTCATTTATACAAACACTGATTTGTGAGCGTTCCATATGAAAAAGTATCCCCTTCCTTAGCTTACATATGGTACGATATCATACTCAAAAACAAAACGAAAAATAAAAGCAAAATATTACATTTGAAGATATGATTACAAATGTCACAATTGACAGAAATTATCTAACCTCAACCCCGGACACCCAACTTCCATCCTGGTTAGGAGAGTGAGTTTTTCAAATACAAAATCCATGCAACTCTGCAAAAACAAAGAAGAAAAAGCCCTCATTAGGAAGTGATTCTTCAACCAATAATCATAATGATGGAAGTGTCCATATGAAGAAATACCATAACCTGACTAACTTTTCAAACTTAACCAGGACCAGGATGACAAGGATTTGATATAAAATCGCAAAATTTATGATCATCTACATAAATTAAAGTATGATCCAATCACAAGTAAAAAAGGAAAAGGATACTCAAAAATCCATCAGTCTAGATTTCTAAATGAAAACAAGGGAAGATTAGAAACTGATAAGATCTCACTTTATATTGATCCATATAGGTTTCTGTGCATAAAGTGGTCTTTCCCTTTTACAATACACTATTAATAACTCTTATTCTCCCCTTAACGCATTATTAGAATTCCCACTATACTGTTAGCGTTCCATAAAAAGGTTATTGTCAATTTTGATATCTCAAAGAGCATCTCCAATGGAAAATGAAAAATGTCTTGGAATGTGCATTTTACAGTTCTTGTTGGCCATAAAGCCCTCCAATGGGTGAATTTTAAGGGGATGTAAAAAAAATACCCATCTCGGCCAGAAATTGTAAAAGTAAACATGTGAATTTGTATCTATCAATTAAGATGCTCTACGTAGTTTCTTAGTATTCTGACACCCGACTAATTACAGGGTATAAAAACTAAAAAGGCATTTCTACTAGTTCATTCAATGTCACCAAGCTTTGCACAATACAGCTTCACTATAAAGGTATCAACACTACATATCATTCAGAAAAGAAAACTGGTCACGCAATGTCGCATTGTTAATGACAATTATAATATAGTCACCGCCGTAAATCAATTGAAAGAAAGAATTAACAGTTTGCAACACCAAAAAGAAGAAAGCAATAGGGTAGGAGGCACACCTTGAATATAAACAAAGTATTTCAATCCCGAAGACCGAGTTCGAGCTCAAGCTCATCATCCTCTTCAAACAACTTCAAAAGCCGGGCATACTGTTCTTCTCGTTTCTTCTTTTGCCATAGCTTGAAAAGGAAAAAGGAGAACAACGCAACTACTACAAGTCCAAGGAATATGATGACCAACGTTGAACCAGTGTGGCTGGAAGTGGAATGACTATCAGATTTTTTACCATCTTTGGAACTAGATGAATCATCAGAAAGGCCTGAAAGAAAAGGACCAAAAGTTAAAAGATCTTATCGTGGTAACATGAGAAACAATTAATCATATGCGTATCGCAGCATCACATCCATTCCTTCATCAGTTCATCAAATCCCCTCGTGTCACATAAAGGCTTGTTACTTCGAGAAGCAAGGGTCTAGTCCATCGAAAGGTCTTCCTTCAAGACTTAAATGCAATAGCACTTCAATTAGATCATACAATGCTTAAGGGATGCTCAATACCAAAGTAAGTACTCAAACTTGGGGATGTTGCAAAATATGTGGTTTTTCTCTTTTGTCCATTTTCCAAAGGTTTCTAAACCACAACACACTCAACCATAGATTTCCACTAGGATTGCATTCAAAACCCAGCTACGATACTTGGATTCCACCAAATCAGATAACCCAGATACACAATCCACTTCAAAGTTGGCCATACGAAACTAAACATATCGAGACAAAGTTCCAAAAGGAAAAGTAAAGTTTGGATTTTTTTTTCCTAGACTCTAATTTCAAATGTAAACATAAGCATTTCCTTATAAGGGAAACAAAATCAGGACAAGGTTAAGCAAATAATGACTAACTTTGGTTTGGGTGAGGTGGGTTTTAGCTAATTAACAACAGAAAACAACAAATTTAGAACTTTCTGTTTCTCAGAAACCAAACAAGTGATTTGAACCAGACCCAGAAAGCAACTAACACAGAGAGAATTCAATTACCAAGCATATATTAATATAAACATATGTATATAAATCAACATGAAAGCATATAATATATAAATCAACATGAAATTAAAGCAGAATAATTGGAGAGAAATTGATGAGGGGTTTGTGATGCCCAACCTGGAAAGAATTGGAGAGAAATTGAAGCTAATAATAAAAGCAAAGTCGGCGATCTGCAACCAGAAATTACACTCATCTCTCCCAAACTCTCTTCTCTGAAACCTTCGCTCTCTCAAAGTTTTTTTTTGGAGAGATCGCTCCCCTTTCACGCAACAACGCTCTTCGAGTTTTTTATCTTCTTTTTTTTTTTTTTTTTTTTTTTAATTTTTTTAATTTTTTTAATTTTTTTAATTTTTTTAATTTTTTTAATTTGAATACAACAAAAATGTTGTTTCTTTCAGTAATGACCTACGTATTTTCCATATTACTAATTGAAACATGTTTGATTCCTTTTTATTCCGAAGGAGGGAATTATTAGCAAAGTCAAGTCATTCTTTAAAGATTGTCTTTGTAAAAAAAAATAATTAAATTCTTATTGTTTATTCATCTAATGATTATTTGATAGAATACGGTGGACAAACTATGTTTAATTAACGGTTAAATGATTTCTAATTTGGTTAATTTATTTGCGTAGTTGATGTTCTACGAGTGACCTATTGTAGATGATTGAAATGTGTTAAGGAAAGCCGAGGAAGGAAAAACAGTGGTCATTGTGAGCAGGTTGTTTCATTCTCCTCAATTTTGTTTACAGGGTTGACATGGAGTTTTAATTCTGGTTATATATATTTCACAAAACGAGACATGTTAAAAACTTTAAGCATGAGTATAACTCAATTGATGTGGTAATACAGAATGACCCAATAGTTTATTTAGATAATCAACAATAATGAGGTTACAATGTTTGATTACTCCCCCATTCAATACTCTAAAATGTCGTAAATTTTTTTCAGATCAACAATGCGTTGAGTTTTGTATCCAAATAGTTTGTGGCCTTGCGCAGAACCGATTCAATGACAAGATTCCAAGATCCCAAACTTCATTTTCTTGGAGAAGACCAACGAGGGTTCAAATCACGATCCCACACCATAGGAAGGTCGGATATTAGAGATGTCCTACATGGTGTCTTTGATTACAAGAGATGCCATACGCCCTAGATCTTGCAAACGAGTCATGTTCGTGTCATGACCTGATAAAAATCCAATTCGTTAACAGACCGTGCCCCTTCATGTTGTGATAACTGGTCATGCAAAAATTTATCGTGCCTAATATCTAAATCTGACAAACAATATCTTATCGAGTTTTAACAGACCATCCGATAACAACTCGACTCATTAACAGATTGACTCATAACATGTTACTTTCGTGTCTTTCATGTCATATTAACAGGTCATTCAAGAAGTTGTCAAAAGGCCAATATACCCCATTATTAGGCTAGTAGTATCACTAACCTTGACACCTTGTGCTAACCTAACTGATTCAAACCACAGAAAATAAACCTTTGAAGACTATCATATAGAATTTTAGATGTCTCAACCATTCTCCAAAATTAAAGTGCACAACCATGACTTGTAACTTATACTTGGTCTCACTCAGACACCAAAGAAACAAAACCCTAACAAAAAAGATAGACAGACAAAAAAACACCATTTCCAGTGAAGGGATTAGATTTAGACATTTTCACTTGAAGCACTTGGCATCCAAAAGAGCCTCTCCCTCGAACGGTTCCTGGTCTTCGATCATCTGGTTGACACGCTCCTTTTGGTTTTCATCCGAAATGTCAACCTTTGTCCAGTTGTAGAGCTCCATGTCGTAGCACTCATCCATTACAAATTTGGGAATTTCTTGCCCACGGAAGAGCCACAGCCCCTTCACCTTGAAGGGTGCCTCTGAGCCAATCACAAG
>JAOTRO020000021.1:1658054-1668172 GCA_028566515.2 Pyracantha coccinea | reverse complement strand
CAAGTTAAGAAGAACCGTTAAGTACTTGGGTGACATTTATGTCATATTATTTTTAATAACATGGACAGATCTCATAATTTGTATAAACACATGGATTCCCTACCATTAATTAAATAGGGGAAAGGGATCCTCTCCGGATCCCTTCCACCTGAGCCAATTGAGCAAAAAATCCGAGGCCTTGAAATTTGATTTAAAGGCTAAAGTTATTATAACTTTTAATAGGGTCCCATGTTTTTAGCAGTTTGATCACATTTCAACGACCCAAATTTTTTGCTCCGTTGACTCAGGTGGAAGGGATCCGGAGAGGATCCCTTTCCTTAAATAGGTCCTGATGGAAGCCAAACCTCAAAACACTCTTCTGAAACCCTAACCTCTTACCGTATAAAGTGAACTTAGGTTGCAGACTCAAACAAAAATCGTGGTGACACGGCTTGGAGATTGCTATTTGAAATTGTTTCAGAAGGGGAGGGCATGATGGCAACATAACATTAGACTAAAATTGAATAATATAAAAATTGATGATTAATAAAAAAAAAAAAAGCCCTCTTTCGTTTTTTCTGTAGTAATATTATACAATAGAAAAAAACAAATCTGATTATTAAAAAAAAAAAAACCAGATTAAAGAAACAGATAACAAGAAAAATTTAGTAGAAGAATGAGCGAGGCTTTCAGTCGCGAGGCTGTTGGCGAAACTTTCGAATTTGAGGATTGTTCAAACTGCAGAGGTGGAAGAAGGGGAAGGAAATGTTTCAGATCACCGTAGGATTTGAGATTTGGAATGTTTGAAAATGTTGAGACTAATTTGGAATCCCGCCAGAAGATTGGAGAGTTTTAGGTACTTAATCCGAAAAAAAAAAAACATGTGAATTATTTACTCAGGGCAAAAGGGCCTGTCGGAAGCATCCCTGTGACTAGGAATGTTGAAGTGCCTCAACCTCCCTACTTGTTTTTTCATGTACCCTTCGCAGAGGAAAGCCTTGGAGAACTTATCTTCCACATCCCTATTCACATCATGCACAAACACATCAGTCGCTCCGTCCTCTTTGTTCCTGGCCATCATCCCAGCCGTATAAATGGCACTCATCCTCCCCGGTGCTTCATCATGATACCCTGTGGGTGCATCCACCATGATCAAATCCCATTTGATCTCGTACACTTCACTGGGCAACCCCTTGAGTGCCAGCTGGCACATGCTATACCTAGGATCACCAACTGCACTGCACTCAGGCCCCTTCCCAACTCCCAGGAGATTGTTAGCCTCGTTCACTTTGCTATCATATGTGACATGGTACGATTCCAATGTGGGGAAACGGCGCCGGATTTGCTCGATCCACGACTCGTCTTCTTCGAGGAAAATGGTGCGTCCGCCGTGGTTGAGGGAAGTCCACATGAGGCTGTCGTGGCCTAGGCCGAAGACGAGGAAGTTGCATGGAGATTTCTTGTCCAAGACCTTTGATGTGACAGAGATTTCTTTTAGGGTTTGTTGTGGGGTGATGGTGGACGTTGTGTAGTGGATTAGGGCTTTGGCTAGGGAGGTCGGGATCTTGTTGCAAGTCATTGTGGAGTCACAACTTGTTGATTTTTCCTGATCGTCTTCGGCTTCTTTCACCGGAATGGTGGATTTTTCATCGGACGAAGCTGGTGATGAATCAAAACTTGACCTGAGGACAAAGATGACAACAAAAGCGAGGAAAACTCCAAGGATGAGGAGCTTAACATTGAGAGTTGGATGGGTTTTGGTTCTCATGTTTTGTGTGTTCTTGATCAGTATGAGAGGTTGGAACCCTAAACCATATATATCTAAATACACACACACACACATATGTATATATATGTAACGGTTTTGAGTAATTTGGTAAGTGAGTTGGAGGAAGAAAGGGAATGAGTTGATGAGGAGGTGTTACGTTGTAGTACTAGCATTCGATGCTTAAACATGAAGGGAAGGTAAGGAAGTTGGTTCGGATGCTTAATTGATGAAGACATAAGAGCTGCTAGGTTTAGGATTCTTGGTGAAGCAATGGGAACAAGTTAAGGTTGGTAGATCTACGAGTTCGATTGGTTGCAGGTCTCAATTGTTTGGCTATTTTTAAATCTGTCGGAGATTTGATTAGTGCCTGCTTAATTTCCTCAGTTTTGATACAGTACTTTGTAACATTATTAGGTTTTAGTCATGGAGGCACTCCAAAAAGGTACCATACACAAGTAGGAGAGACTTTTTAGTGTGTCCGGAACACGGGCACATACGCCTTATGTCATTATATAAATGGAAAGACTTGAAAATCTCTCCACAAGGTAGGATCCATTTTCTTAGTGCTTGCTTACCCTCCTTAATCTTGGTGTAGCGTTATTCCGGTCTAGATTCGTGCCACATGTTTAACAAACTAACCATTATCAGTTCATGCATTTATTTATTTATTTGAGAAAGAGAAAAGTAATAAAATCAATTAGTAAACTTACCATTTACTCTTTCTTTAATTTAACACTCATTAAATTAATTGATTAGAATCATAAATTGCCATATATACTTTTCTTATATAATGTTTTTGTTTATTGGATTTGTAACAAGCACATTAGTGGATCTCATGCCTTGTGGTTTTATTTAGTTTTTTTCGACTTTATGGCTTATTTTAAGGCAATTTATTGGCACCTTTTTAAATATAATTGGTATCTCATGAAGATGCAGGTTTTTTTATTCGATCTCAAAGTGGTTAGCCCTTGATTGCTGGAGCTAAGCCTCTTCGACCTTCTAATGTGCTCTTGGCGGAAGCTACAACACTGCATCTTGGTCTTTCGCAAGCTATCAGAGCGGGGATAAAAAGATTGTTATTATCTACACTAAGGACATCTTGGTCTTTCGCAGGCTATTAGAGCGGGGCATAAAAAGATTGTTATTATCTAGACTAAGGGAGTGGAGGAGTGGGCTAAGCTTCACAATAGGCTAATAATAATGTAGTTCAAATTTGCCTTTGTCAAAAATCGAACCTAATACTTCTCACTTACAAATTAAGAAGAATACCATTAAACCATAGTACTAAGTGGCATAAGATGACTCGAAAATCTTTGTTAATTGCACCAATGGAGCTTGTTGGTTCCCTAGAAGCTTAGAGTTTTGTTGAATGATATTATGTACTTTGCTCATAGTCTGTAAATGCTTAATTAGAGAAACAAGTTGAATATGTGGATTAGGGCAATTAACAAGGGCAATATGCTCGCTGTCTTGCAGCCAAGTTCGAATCTCTATAGTTAAGATAGTTTACAATATTGCCTGGTAAAAAAAATAAGCTACGACAAACAAGCTGAAGACATCGGAGACTTTATCCTAAATTATATGCGCTTGTGTATTCCATGCCAAAAGCATCGCCAAAAAGGGGGAAAATAAGAAAAAGAAAAGAGCATTGTATTGTAAATGTGATGCCAAAACCTTCTAATTAATTATATAACTTAACCTTTTACTTTACAAAGAATGTATAAGAGCTGATTGAGCAGATAGGGTTTCAGCTTCCACAGCTTGTCTCCAGCATCTCAACACCAACGCGACGACCTTCTCTCACCATCTGCCTACGAAACAGTTTTCTGGTAAGTCAATGCCTGCGGATTTGATGGACTTCGGATGCAAAACTTAACAATCATTCAGAATCAATTCTAACATGTGATGATTGGTACTTGAGTTGATGGCGTACCTTCAACAATCACGTATATATTTGGTGTGACATAATCAGAAGAAGCTCCGTGCGTCCCAGATTATCTTTCTGTGGTGAGATTTGTCAAGTTCCCGAAAGGAATACTTCTTCAGTATCAGAATTATGCCAATCTGAAGGAGCTCCGGCTTTTCAAAATTAAGGCAGTGCAGATCTCTCTTCCGTCATCACCTGCCGTTTCTTACATGCTGAAGTAGGGATTCTGTTTGTCCATTGTCACTGTTAGCTTTCTTGGCTTTGGTCTTGTCCAGACGAGCTTTGCGGACAGCATGTTGTATTTGTTTCTCATGCTCTTTGAGCATCTCCTCAAGGTTTCCTCCAGGGTGCATCAATGGTCCAGAGTAGTGAATCCGGTTCTTTTTGTTACCGTAACCCTGATGCCAAACAGGAAATGATTTAGTAATATTCATGTTAAATAATAAACAACTCACTAAACAAAGGTGTTAACTTAGGTTCAGAAGCAAGCAGTAGAGAGTTCGTATTACAAAAAAATTTCAAAATAAATTGTCATAATAACTTGAATATTGTTTTGCACAGAGTCAAATTATAAAATTAAATATGCAATAGATGAAAATATGAAACTCCTTTACCGTTGCATACTCCTTCCCAGATGACTGTTCATCCTTCTTATGTGAAGACTTTGGCCTTTCCAGAAGATGGTGTGACCAATCATGTTTTGCAGAGGACTCCCCGTTGTCTAAATGGTTATATCTGGCATTCTTACGCTCCTCTGGCCAGTGTGGATTCGCACTTTCTGCGATACCATCAAATCGTGAACCACTTCGAACTGAAGCAGAATTAGAAAACCTCGATGACTGGGCCGCTCCACGATACATGTAAGATCCATTCTTGGAATGGCCAGATTGCAAAGATTCAAATGCACTTGGGTGCACTGACTGGCCAGAATGGGAGAAGGCATTTGATGCTGCTCCCTTGGGAGGCTCGATAGGAAAGCCAGAGCCACCATCCTCTTCAGGATTGTACTTCTCACTGATGCTTTTGGGGTTAGTCTGCCCTTGTCGCTTCAAGATTAGAAGATAAATACAACAAAAATTTCAGAACCTAAATAAGTAATTCTTCACAAAAAATTTGAGTTTTGTAATTAAAAGCACAAATAATATAATTATAAAAGTTCAAGGCTAGGGTACCTGTATTGCATTGGCATCTGATGCTGGCACAGCCTTCGAGTCTTTGGAACTCCCTCCTTTACCACTAGCTGCTTTCCGCCTGGTTTGAAGACGAGAAACATAATTTTCAAGCATGAGTAAACAAATAAACTGGTCATGACTCAAAAATCAAAATACACATACATATACACAAATGATAAATGTTGTCTTGTCATTAATTAGGCGGACTCATGTTTGAATGTGTGGTGCCAGATTTGACATCTTGGCAACATAACATGTGAAATATCTAGCAAGAGAACATTATTCTCTCTGTATATAGATACTCTTTAGCGGTATCAGTAAAGAAATTTCGTAATCGAATCTTGCATAACGAACTGAAAATTAGTTAATACGATTTGGAAATAGCTCACCTTCTAGCTTCCTCGTCTCGGAGCTTGGCATCAAACTCCTTACTCGGTGGATACTTAGGCAAACTTGATGGATCACAGGGAAGAGGCAAAGCTGTGAAGAACTGGGAAACGAAAATAATTAAAAATATACCAAAGGTAAGATCTAATTTCCAAAATTGTTTCAAATTGACAAGATCACAAAATTCAATGGAAATAGACAGCATGGTTTCAAAAAGCAAAGAAAATCCGTGATTACCTCACTCTGAAGGGCAGAAGAAGCTGTTCCCCGACCTTCAGGTTCTACAGCTAGAAGAACCTCTAACAGGGCCAATGCAGATTGAGGGAAGTCCTTGTATGACTCAGCAACACATCGCTTGTATGGATGTGTAGGTTTAAAAATAGTTGCATGTGGCAATTTTGATCTCTTCCAATATTCCTCTGAAGGTGAGCCACAAAGTTTAAATATCTTATGTAGTTGCTCCACCTGTAAATAATAAACAATGAGATCTCATCACAGTCAAATAAGATGTCTGATAGTTCCACTGGTACAGTTGGTAGATTAAAGCATAAGGGATTAACCATACAATGTTGGTAGATTAGAGCATAACGGATTTAACCATACAGTGTACCATATATGTTTTAACCTACTAGACTATTTTTATAGAAAGTTTCCGTATGCTTTCATCCATCATCTGACATTCATTAGAATCTGGTTACATAATACATTTGTATCAGCGAAACATCAAGCTCGTGTTCTTGAACAACTACAGTTGCATCTCAGAGTAGTATAAACTTTAAACTCTTCATGCTTACATTCTAAGTTCCAGCACATATCTTTATCAATTAATGGTGGGAAGAAACAAAAAGAACAACACAGTTGTTGTGACCTATTTCAGACCATTATAGCAAAACCAATCATCAAACACATATTTTCCCCTCTCGTATCCATAACACATTCACACACACGATACTAAATTCTAAGAAGGTTGCTGTTAGGATTTTAAGATGACTGAATTTTTAGAGTTTTTTCATACCTAATACATGCAAAGCAAATGGATGTAAAGATATATACACATATATTTCTAGGTGCGTATAAGAAGCTGGGAAAATACCTCTGTTCTTCCTGGCATGATAGGCTTCCCAGCAAACAATTCTGCAAGAATACAACCAGCACTCCACAAATCCACAGCAACCCCATAATCTGTAGAGCCAAGCAGAAGTTCAGGTGGTCGGTACCACAAGGTTACTACCCGGCTTGTCAAAGGCTGCTTTTGACGGGGTCTGTAAAAGGTTGCTAGCCCAAAGTCAGCAATCTTTAGCTTGCCATGACAGTCAATCAAAAGATTTGATCCCTTGATATCACGGTGCAAGATACCATGACTGTGACAATGCTCAAGTCCACGAAGAAGCTGTTGCATGTAACATTTAATCTGCAACCCAGTGCACAAACAATATGTATCAACTACAAGAAAAGATGAGTCAAACATCCAGCTACTATGATAAAAATAAGATCAAGAAAATTAACACAACTACCATTAGATGCATGGATCATATTGCTAAAAACAGACCATTCAAGGGCAGTCTTGATAAGAAACAATATTTCTTCAAAAGCTAAACAATTTCTTTTTCCTCAGCGTTATGGTCTTTCTATTCGTTTTATATTACTGTTTCAGATATTCTCACTTTATGGATACACTAGAGTTAGCTTTGATGAGTTAGTTTTTACTTAGCATGTTGTAGCACCTAAAAAGTGTAAAACAACTTCTTTACGGTCTCAGTGAATAAGATCAGAAGGGGCAAAGACCTGTGCTTCAGTGAAATTGACTCCAGGTCGTGCTGCAATCCCTGCAAGATCATGCTCCATATACTCAAAGACTAGGTATAAGCTGCCCGAAACCCTTGATGTAATCAGACCTTCAAGCTTCATGACATTGGGGTAATCAAGCCTACGCAAAATAAGAATCTCTCTTGCCATAAAACGCACACTTTCCGGATCCATATTGGCAAATCGCACCTTCTTCAATGCAACTATTTTGTTTGAATCAAGATCACGGGCTCTGTACACACTGCTGTAAGTTCCTTGTCCAATCTGCATTATACACAGTAAAGAAAAAATTACAAAAAGAAGAGGCACTAAAATAAAAATGTCCTTAACGAGGACACCAACAAGAGAGAAGAGTACAAACAAGTTTCAAACGTCTAGGTTTCATGTGGTTCCCACAAACAAGGTATCAATGAAAAAGTTTGCATAGATGAGATCCATCAGTAGTTGCAGCTGAATAGCCCAGTCAGAAGTACCTAACTTTCATTAGTTTTTTGAAGTACGAGTGCATATGATTCGCTTTACAATGGTTATATGTATGATAACTTTGCTCTCAGAATGTGCAAGCGAATAGATCTTTTAAAAACAAAAAACTACTGTATGTAGGAGTAGGTCTTTTATAACACCTACCATCATCCATCTTACTTAAGCAAATCAATCTGACAATTTAAGTTCTTTCTAAAACGTGTTTATCACAAAAAAACTAAATACACATTATGTTCTTTGTACAATCTTAAAGCACAACTCCAAAACAAATCCCAAAGTTTTAGTTTACTCTACTTAATGAAAGGAATCAGAGATTTACACTAAACATGCAATATTCACACCCAAAAAATTTTAAATGTAGGGTTCGTAATATCAGTGTTATTAAACGGGAGGATTAAAGATATTAAAGCAAACAAACGGACCTTCTCCAATTTCTCAAATGAGTCTGCCTTTAGAGGCACCCATCCACTGATCGCTTCGCCTGCCACTGCTGTCAGCCAAGAAGGCCATCCAGCAACAACTTGTGCTCCTCTTTCTCCATTTGTTATACTGGTTATCCTGGTCAGCCCAGACGGCAACTTTCCCCCACTTGCCCCACCCTCCATGAAGGGTTTTGTGGGTTTCTCAGCAACCACCATCTTCTCCCCTTCATCCGATGAAATAGGAGTTGACCCTGCATTGTCTTCTTTGCAAGGATTGGTTATCAACCGCGCAGTTGCATCAGCCCCAACTGCACCTTCAGACCGTTTTGATGACTTGTTTGATTTTTGTTCTTTGTCTCTACGATGATTCTCAGAAACATATTGATTGGATAAACTTCCTTTTGAGCAAATGCAGCCCATTATTCTACTTCGCAGTCCCCTATTATTCCAACAAGAACTCTGCAAAATTCGTCTAATTCCCAACGCCAAACGCCATTTCTCAGGCCGCGATTTTTGCAGCCAATGCATGTAATCCGATCAGCATTGCGTCACCACTTCCAGAATCAACTGATCAATAACTTAGTTCTCCAATTAACAACTTCTATCTAATGAATATACCCTTCAAATTACTTATTGAATACGAAATGCAAGAACAGCAGTTCAACTCAAATTTCAACAACCAAGGGCAATGGGAGTGGGAGAGAACCCAGATCTCCGAATTGACACTTCTAAACGAAAACCTGCCAAGAACAATAAAAGTACAACTCACAAAAGAACCCAGATCCCCAAATTCAAGAAAATTCCACCAATGCCAACAACCCAATGAGGGGATTTCTTCACACTACCAGTTGAGATTAAGAATCCCCCAATGCCAAATTCACAAATTACAAGAAACCCAGATCGAAAACATGTCGATGAATCAAAATAAACCCCAAGCAGGAAACTTTTTTTTCTAAAAAGGCCAATGCTTTTTTATTCAGTGGGAATCAGAGAGAGAAGGAATCAAACCTGCAGAAAGAATGTGAATCCCATCAGGCAATGCAGAACGATGCAGAACGGAATAAAATGGCGGAAAGGGAACAACAGAGCGAGGGTGTGTAAGTAGCGAAATTTTCTGGGGCCAATGTGGTTAATTCCATAAATAGAACAAGTAGGTAAATTCCAACGAAAGCCATCCAAGATAATTACTTTGAACTGCAAATATTTACCCTTTTGGGGACTTGAAACGTGGGTCGTGACAGAGAAGCAACAGAGAGATTCCTCTAGAGAGAGAAATAGATCCTACAGAGAGAGAGAGAGAGAGAGAGAGATTTTAGGATCTGGAATTACGATGAGCCGGCCAATGATATTGACGTCGGAACAGACAGAGGCAGAGCTCTCTCAGACACAATTCCCACTCTGTTTTCTTCAACAGAAAGAAACCGAGTAGTTTTTCTTTGCTTTGCTATATTTGTTATCGTTGGTTTTAGAGAGAGAGAGAGAGAGAGAGAGAGGGAGAGAGAGTGCTTAAAATTTACATTCGAACAAACAGAAAGCAACACAAAGCAAAAGTATGTAGACATACAGAAGAGAGAGAGAGAGAGAGAGAGAGAGAGGGAGGGAGAGAGAGTTGCAAACCTGACACCACACGGGTAGAGAGTTGAGGGTCTGCAACGTGGCGAAATGTGGGTCCCGTTGCTGAAGATTATTGGTCCCACAGGAAGATGGAATGGGACAACACTAGTCAAGGTCAGGGCTGTGTGTTTTTTTTAAATATTTTTTAATTCTTCTAATTATTTTTATATTTTTGGAGGAAGTTAGTTAGTTTCCTAAAAAAGAGGTTTGGGGTCATTTAGGTTGATATTGATGACGTGGCAGTAGTTGGGCCTACTTGATCCACACTTTAAATGTAATCTGGTTGGACAATCCGCACTCAGAAAATGACATCCCATCCTTTTTGACGTCGGTCGATTTTTTTTCAGTGGTGATAGACCCATCCCATTATCTTATTTTTACATTCATATTATAATTTCATCTACTATAAAAATTAAAAAAATTAAAATATTATTTATCCACCCACCATTATTCCTAAAATAACATCTAATGTCTAATTTTTTAAACAATAATATTAATATGTTTTTTTAAATAAAAAAACTTCATGCTTCCTTAATTGTCACTACCCTAGCCGCACCAGA
>JAOTRO020000021.1:1617660-1628659 GCA_028566515.2 Pyracantha coccinea | reverse complement strand
ACGAATTTTGGTTAAAATTTAACATGCATCACACTACTTTGTATGGAAGTATTTTATACAACTACAATTTTAGGTCACCGTATCTGGTTTGAACACCGCTCTCGTCATATGGGTATGTACTAAACTACTGCAATTATGTTAAATTTACATCGGTCCATATGAGGAAGTTTGGATTTCAACAGAATCGATACCAAATTTTTGTGGAAGTTTGGTAACTCAAATTTGGTCCTATATGTGTTTTGGGTTTTTGCTTTCTTAGACCCCAGTTTTTAAATTGAGTGAGAATCTAAAGTACATGAATAACATTAGTAGATGGTAGATTTTCAGACTTAAGTATATAGAACATGGTTATTGAACTTTTTGAATATGGTCCTAAATGGTTCGGTCCCAAGAATTTTACTTCAAACAATGTTCTATGGGTCACAGAACCAGAACAAATACAGATTTTATGCAGCACAAGTGTGTGAATATTTGCTTCACCCTTACCCAAGTTCTATTGGCTTTAGACTAATGTTAGTGTGGTGTGAGAAACAAAGACAAGGACATATTTTCCTCGTGCTGTTAGGATCTGCTTTCGGATGAATGTAAGAATCCCCACGCAATTCGTTTTTTTAACTTGCAGCTAACATGTCCATTTGGTTGTATCAGAAGCACATAATATAAGATTGATTGCATCAGAAGTGCATGATACAAGACTGATTGAATGAGAGGTACATAAAAAAAGGTTGACAGTATAACATAAGATGTCTGCAGAGCCGAGAATCAATTTTGATGCACTAACAGACTACTTACTGAATTTCGTACTTACATCTTTTTTGTCTTGAGGCAAAAGGAAAGGATCCCTGACACTTAGACCAGACACTATTGTAAGAACAGGATCAAAGCAATGAAACACAGCACCCATAATCAGCATTTTCCCTAGTTTGGGATCCACTGGAAGTATTGACAAATATTTTCCTGATCAAAGAACAAAAAAGAAAGAAGAAAGCAAAGAAGTCTCAGTAAATAAGGGAATTCAGTTACAACTTAAGTAGTGCAAGTTTCATTCAGGAAACAAACTAACCGAGACTAGTCAAATTTTCATTCTCATCTAATGCCCCAATTGAAGTAAGAAAACCAATGGCATTTTGGACCTGTCATATATTGACATTGTCAACTTGTGTAATTAACAAAAGTAATTTATGAAATAAAATAAGAAAGCTACTAAATTCAGACACAAGTAACAAAATGAAAATGAGCAGGCCAATATGATCTTCAAAAATACAACTCTTTTTCTTTAACTCAATCGAAACTACATAATTTGAGGAAGGTGTGAAAGAGAAATAAAAACTGATTAAATTTGGGAAAGGTGAAATTCTGAGCTGCTTATCGAGATCCAGGTTCCAACTGACGAATACAGAATTATAGGACATAGCAAATATACAGGACAGAAATCAAACAGTATAGAGTATTCCTTGAGCAGCAACACTTACAGCTAGGGGTTCCGGTGGCTGCAAGGCAGCTGACAAGAATTCCCCTATACTAGCAACCTGCAAACTTTTAATTTGCAAGCAAAGAGAGTTCAAAGGAGTTCTGAGCAGTTCAGGAAGTTGATACTCAGCAAAAGCGTGATAAACACATTTTGGGTAAAGGTGGTAACATTCGCCTGGCAGCACCCGGCCAGCCCTACCCCTTCTCTGCAACCAAGTATAATCCAACAAGGCACAAGAATCCCTTTGCATATTAGATGCACAGATATCAACAAGAAAATTATTTACAAACAAAGATGAAAGAGAAAGCAATACAAGATGCCAATGGCATCCTGAAACAAAGATATAAGTGCAATACTTGCAAGCAAACACCACCTCCTCCTAAATGAATAAGCATGTCAATTGACTTCATACACACTTCATACGTGTGCACAGGCAATGATCAAATTCAATTTTAAACTTTTATGTTACCAGCTCTGACTTTAATGAGCCAGCAGCACCAAACATAGGAATAAAGTGGGAAAAACTCATTGAATTATGAAGCAACAGAATCTAGTTCCAAATACAAAGAGAAGCTGCTTAGTGAAGTGAATAAGGTCCAAAAAGACTTACTTGCCGAGCAGATGCTTGTGATATCCAAGAAGGTAACAGACAAGGTGTATTATTCAAAGCATCATACGAGGTCTCTTTTGCTTTTCCACAATCCACCACAAAAACTACATCATTGATTGTAATACTTGCTTCTGCCATATTTGTTGCAAGGACTATTTTACGAACGTTAGGAGGTGGTCTTCCAAATATGAGTTTCTGGGGAGGAGGTGATAAGCAGTAAATATATAAGGTTAGTTAAAATAAATACAACAAGACAACAAAGCCTTATCCCACTAAGTGGGGAGGTTAGTTAATATAGACAATGGAATAAAATTTCAAAGTTAAGGTACATACTAGAGGACCAGAGGTGACATATTTTAGGCAATATCTGAAAGTTATGAGGCCATGTTTATAGCAGACTATATAAATTAGAAAGACCTTATACTAACTAACTGAATAGCTGGCAAGTGAAACAATAGCCTACTAGACAAATTATTCAAGTTTGTTAGTTTACCACTATTGTAAAAGCCACTAGAATGTGGGCCAATCATTATTTTACATCCTAACATTCTGCATATGGGTCTCGCTCTTCACCACTAGAGACCAACACATGGAATTTAATTCATAAGGGGGGTTTTCAATTTCAAGAATTCGAACTTAGGATCTCAAATTTTAACATCATCATAAGGTTGGAGTTTCCAACACAAAACCACTTAATTATAGGCGGCAATAACCATGATCTTATTTACTGAGAACTCCTATATGAGATATTTAAATCCTCAATAGACTGCTCCATGTGTGGCTAAATTCAGCCAAACCCCCACGTTAACAATATTGGGCTACGTCAAGCAGGCGTCGCCAAATAGGGCCTGAAGTGAGAATAAATTGCTAGTGCGTACTTTACCATAATATTTAGGTTATGTGTTACAATAATTTTATAACCTTCTTATCCTAAAAGAAACAAACACAAGCTTCCCGCCCAACAATCAAACAATCATCATGGCAAACCTCTTTGTTAGTGCCTACTACAAGTAACCAGTACTATGTACCTTATCGTGACTAAAATTTTGAATGGGGAATTCTTCATAGTGACTAAAAGCTATAGCCTTCTAGACTAACTCATGAGCATACATGTACACTTAACAACCCATAATATCTGCAATTAATATGCAACCATGTGAGAAGATACTTCCATTTTGATTGATTCCATCGAGCGGCAAATTTAATAACAAGGAGAAAAAAAAATCATAACACAAAAGTCAAAACCACCAAATATTTTGAAGAATATCAAAAGCTGTTCATATGCCCAAGACTCCAGATTTGCGTGGTCCTTTAGACCGAGTAAAGACTTAGAATTTTCAAGTGAAGCAAACCTGTTAGACGATATATAGAATATTGTTGCCTTACTTAGGGACAATAATAGCCTTCAAACGCAATATCGAATGCTTCATGAGTTATGCTGATGCAACTCCTAACGCGGAAGAGCAGATATAAAAATAAACTAACCTGTTCAGATGTTCCCATTGACCCATGGCATGTTAGAAGCAAAACCCTGTTAGGATCACCTAAAAGTGGATGTGCTTTAAGTTGATCCCTCAAAGAGCTTATATCCTCCCACCCAGTCATGAATACTAAAACAGCACCTTGTCGTTCCTTCCGACATATATGGCATAAAACTGCCTCGATTAAATTAAATCCAATGCAATCAGGTGTCCAACATGATAGTGAATCACGTGCCCTGGCACTGTAACTCTCAAAGCTTGATTTATTAAGAGTATCCTGTGTAAAGGTAGCACGATAGGTAAGTCCACACCAGCTTCATACATAACTTCAAATTACACATGCAGCTCTTTGTTTCCTCATTAATAACTCATTATATTGCAAAGCCAAACAATGGATAGAAATAATGGAAGCAATTTAGTTTGTTTTCATTTTATGTTAGCCAATTTATAGAACAGCTTAAAATAGAAAATTTAGTAGATAATGAAAGTTCATGAACAATTAAGTTTTAGAATATTATCCTTAATGTGTGACGTTTTTTCTAGCAAGCATAATCAGGAATCATGTTAAAATAGATTATGAAGATAAATAGCACTATTTCGTTATTAATGGCTACTTTCAATAATATGCAGAATATGAGAATATGTGTTTTATCTGATACTAAACATATAATATTTAAAATAAATATACATATATATATATATGTATGTATATATATAGGGAAGGATCCAAGGCACTACACTGTACTTTTAGACACAAGTTTTAAACCATTAGATTGGCCCACAATCAATGGTTAAGATTTACTCTGATAGCTAATTAATTATTATTATTAATTTCCATAAGAAATTAATATTACTTTTTAACTTATATACAAAATAACAATTAAATGCACAGTTATCAATCAAGCCTCGTATGGCGGGAATTTCATAGGTTAATCAGGTAAGAAAACTCATAATGGCTCTCCATGTCCAGTTTTTGTTCACCATTGCAGGCCAAGGAAGAGCATGCCCTCCCCCATGCAAGCACTCCTTCATATTGGATTTTTGAGTTCCGTTTCTTTTCCTTTTTCACATTGAGAAAGAACCTAAATTTGATTTTATTTAAAAAACTTGATTATCTTCCTAATCCAATAGATTCATTGCTCTTCTTTAGTTCTAATCTAGATAATTTTGAAACTAATAGGGTTTCTCTTTTTCAACATGATTATCAAGAAACAAAATTGTACTCTCAGCCAATGCTATTTTTAACCTTCGTTGTTACTTATCTCTGGGATTCAGAGAGCTCTGCAATGATTTGCATAAGAATTCATATTTGACATTGTTTAGCAGAAGCAAAAAATCATCTCACATAAAACATAAGAAACCAAGATGGTGAGGTGATAGAGAAGAGAGATGGAATTTTTTTTTTCGTCAGCACTGAATGAAGTGTGAACTTAAAGCTGGGTTCAACTTTCAATAAGGAAAATAGAGAGCAGAACAGGTTGTTGGTGAAGACGAAGAGAAAAGAAAAAGAAAAAAAATGGAAAGTTAAAAGGATTAAGAGAGAGAATCAGAGTCATAATTAAAATGTGTGTGTGTGTGTGTGTGTGTGCGCGCGTGCGTGCGTGTGCGTGTGTGTGTGTATAAAGGCACAAGAGAACTACAGAGACCCAAATATTTAAAGAAAACAACAAGCTCAACTCAAGTCATAGTTCCCCTAATCACAATGAAATAAACTAAAGAGAATGTCCCTGAAATGCTTACACAAAATGCCCTGTATTAACGCCAAAAAACTGCTCTCCTCCCTTAAAAAACCCACTCTCTCCCTTTTTCAAATATTTTGTCCCTCTCCATCTAGACAAAAAGGACATAATGAAGCCAAACATTTGCTGCATCCTAAGCCTAAAATTTGAGAAGTGATTGGCAATGCTAAAAGATTAGATACGTGATGTCTTCTCTAGGAACCACAAGTTCGAAAAATACTAGGATGGAAGGGACAAGGGAGTGAAATATTTTCTGAACTCTATGCTATGATCGGCAGTATTCCTACTTCCTTTCGAACTAGGTGCGAAATTTTTTGTTAGATAACCATAAAATCCAAAAACTTAAGCTGTCAGGGAATGGGCCAACAATGAATATCAAGAATGCATTATCCCTAACATACAGTCCCATTCTTCCCATGGAGAGATAGACAAATGAAAAGAAAGAAAAAAACATAAGGTTTATCCCCACCCTGCACCTTGGAATGTCGTTGGGTAGTGTGTGGCCATTGTTAGACCTTCATATAAAGGATGTAAATCTGTCATTTTTGGGCAATGAAGACGAGATTTTACAAGAACTTCTTATAATCCCAATTGAAATCACCCTACGAAAACTTTGTTTCAATTTCATGAAATCCATTTCAAACTAACATAATACCTCGACCAGAGCAGTAATCTGGTTTTTCCTTTTCCGAGGCACTAACTGCTTCTGTGTTTTCCACAGTTTGTCTTGGCCATAATCATCAATTTGGTTGAAGGAAGTCAACTTATACCCAGTCATTTCCAGTACATCTTCTAAAAAGTGTGCTCTTACTGGATATGTAAAGCCCTGCATAACATAAAAATGCATTAAAATTCATATGGGAGAAAGACTAACACTAGAGGTTCTTGACAATGCTTAACTAGAGTACGAGGAATAGAATTACAAGGGCAGCCTGTGGTACATAAAAATGCACTGAAATAAATATGCATTTGTTAATACATTAATATTGCATCAGCAACAGTCCACATTTAGTAATCTCTATTTTTGTTCACTTGCAGCAGAACCTGGAAAATTCATGAGATTTTTCTGATGCAGTTTATCACACATTTCCGGTTAGTAAGCATACTTATGTTTACAATCACCAGTGCAGTACATGAACAACAGCTCTCTCTATACAGCCAACACTATCTACATAAACAATGCAATTAAGATACTACAAATCAATATGTACCCTGAACAAACTCAGTATTTAGCTAACCGGAATATGAATTGTAGGAGCTCCTCCAAAATAACTTGAAAACAGCTCAGCATTCAGAGTAGCACTCATTAAAACCAATCTCAAATCCCGACGGCGTGGAAGCAGATCCTTCAGCACAATCAGTAAGAAATCTGCAAAAGACAGTTATAGAAGAGAAAGAGAAAGGGGTGGGGGGAATTCAGCTAGGCTGCTTTTTCTGCACTATAAGACATTAAAATGGATATTTATGGAAGTGTACCTTCATTCATGCCTCGCTCATGAATTTCATCAACAAAAACATGGGTTATACCATTCAAGTTACGATCACTCAACAGACGGCGAAGTAAAATACCACTTGTACAAAAAAGCAGATGGGTATTTTTTCCCTTCATTCCCTCCAATCGAACTTTATAGCCAACCTACCAAAAAACTCTGTTGTGGTATAGCCGCAGAATAATGAAGCTTTCAATCTAAAATCTACATCTTTTTCTTTCTTCAAAGTAAATTAATTCACAAGGTGTGTGCGTGGGCATCTATGGCTTGAGGGAGACAAGACTCACTGTTTCACCAAGAGGCTCTCCCCTCTCTGCCGACACTCTTTCTGCAACAGCCATAGCAGATATTCTTCGAGGCTGTGTGCAAATGATGCTACAGAATGCTCCACGGCCAGATTCTATTTCTGACTCTAGGATATATTGAGGAAGTTGAGTGGTCTTACCACATCCAGTCTCCCCAGATATCACTATTACCTATCATCAAAACAGCTTATTTAGAATTCTGCTGGAGGTAAAATGTAAAACACAGTACAGAAGAAGTAATTTCATCAGTTGTTAGGAAGATATCAAAGAAGCAACTACTTTTTACAGCCAAAGTATTACGGATCACAAGATTCAGAGTATAATCTATTGTACCCAATAAAGGAACAAACTCCTAGTAGAAAATGATATCAATTGGAAGCATAAGATCTATGCAGTGCACTAAATACAGGGTCTGGAAAACCAATGGGTTGATAGACACGTTGATTTGTTTGTTTTGCCATCTACTATGTAAGTTTTTAGGCCCTGAAAACAGTTACCACTCGTTGCAAACAACATAAAGAAGAAATGTTAAGTGTTATTTTGTTTAGAGTTTTTCTATCTAAACAGCATTCATATCTTAGTTCACACACATTTTTATCTACACCGCATCTTTAAATTAAACTCTCACTCACTCTAAAGAACACCCACACTTTACCCTTAATCATCCACCACCATACCCACCGACACTAGACAAATTTAATAGAACAAAGCTAACACTATCACCCCTGAATCTATTCAACTTCTTCACCACATTCTCAACCACATCACCATCTCTCTCTTTCATTTCCATCAAGTACCCATCAACTCTCTTTCTTTCATTGCCATCAACTTTCTTCCTAATACAAACACATGCACAGACTGCCAATTCCGAGCTTATTGCTCCAATTCAATTTATTCCAATTCATATTTTTGTGCTTGGCGATTTGAACATCTGAGTCGTCGTTCATAGCTACCTCCCAAAAGTTGTAACTGGATTTGAGCATTGGGGTCATGCCATGAGTCGTCCTCCAATTGAGTTTCTAGAATGAATTTAAATGGGATTGGAGCAAGCCCAGCTGCTTGTGTGGTTTTAGAACCTTGGTCATGGCTACGTCCCCAACACAGAATACATGTTTGTGGTTTCTAGAGAGAGAGCCTTTTCCAAGGCCGTGAAAGACAGATAAAACCTTATTCAAAGTATTATGTATCATTTATTGTGTTTTTCATGCTAGGAAAGAATTCCAAAAATAAAATAATAGTTTAATTACAGGCTGAACTCAGATGTGAGTGGAGTTGAGTAGAAAAAACACTTTGTTTATAAATTTTTGTTTCTTTTGAGCTTCAACGAGTTAAAGAAATAAAGAAGCAAGAACACAGCAACACATGGATAGAAGAAATGAAGCGATATGTCCTACAACTAAACCTGATTCTGTGCAATTGCTTGCAGCAACCTTTCATTCTCCTTGAAAGCCGGTAGTGATTTGCGGAAGTCTAGCATCTTCTTGCCTTCGGGTGATTCCTTTAAATAAAAAAAGAAACATTGGAAAAGAGACCAAAACCCTTAGCATGGTATTGCAGGCAATTTATTAGGATATGTTGTCCCCATAAGTGTGCATTAGAAACACATGGTAAAGATGAAAGCCAAATGTATCATACCTGCCAAGCTCTTTGCATATTACGCATTCGCAAACTCCTCCTTTGAAGAACCTTCTCCATTACAGACCCATCTAGAAGAGAATCTGCATTCTCATCCAGGTTTGCATTTTCGACCTGACCAAGGTGCTCAGAGTCCCCTTTATTTCCAGTGAACTTCCCAGAGTTTATCTGGAGTCGATCAAGGTGCTCTTGCAGCAAACCCTCTACCCTCCTTTGCAAGCCAAGGGGGATAACCACCTGCCCAGATGAATGATGAGATCATCAAACTCTCCCCATAAAACCACTCTCAACATGTATACAAATCTTTCATGGTTGGAAAAGAATTGGCGAGACAAGAAGATGACATTACCTCTCTTTGTGGCCGCTTGTCATCCAAATCAGGCCTGTAGTTTGGAAGAGGGACCTTGCTGGCCACCACCGCTTTCCCATATATTTCACTAAGAGTCAGAAGAGTTGAATGAGCAATTTGATGTATCAGTGAATGATTAGCGAGTAACAAAGGCAAAGATGGTCCCTTTGTTAGTCTTACCAATAAAGTCCCATCCTTTTGGCAAGGTTAGATATCTGCTCATAGTCTCTCCTATCTCTCTTGTCTCTGGATACAATCTCTTGGTCATTTTCGCTGCGTAATAGCAAGCTCATTTTCCATTTCCACTCGTCAATGTTCGCCACCGAAGACGATGCCTACACTCAAGTGTCAGCCACACGTTCTTCATTTCTAAATGTAGCTAAACTAAGCACACAATTGCAATCCCCGACTTTCCACACATTTTCTCGGCAGCCAAACAGAGGATAATGAAAATAACAAGAAGAAGGAAAAAAAATAGAAATTCAGAAGAAAGTAACCTTTTGGCCTTCGAATTCGCAAGCGTACTCATCGTCGGAGAACTGCTCGGCGGCGTACCCGCAAAAGGCGCGCTTTGAAATGAGGAATCCGGCTCCGCCGTCGGAAATTGAAGAAGAAGAGCGGGGTTGGAGTAGAAGAAGCAAAGTGCGGCAGCGACCGTTTGTCTTCCGGGAAGAAGGAAAACAACAACAAGGGTTACTGTTGGAGACTGATTTGAGAAGGAGACCAAGTGCTGCTCTCGAATTACGCATCAATTCTCCCCTTCTTTGCATCAATCAATCTCAAACTCTGGAAATAATACAAAATTTTCGGCAAATCCCTAATTAATTAATCAATCAAGAAACCAATCCCCAATTTATTTATCGAAATCAAAAGCAGAGGAAGAACAAAAGAAGAAACCTGGAGAGATGAGAAATGAAGAGGCTGGAGAGTAGCGATGCAGGAGTGGGAGGGACGAGTCGCAGAGACGGAGAGAGCACGTGACGTTTTACGTACAACTTTCGGCAGACCTGATTCTTTTTGTATTTTTTATTTTTAACAACCAATAGACATAAAAATATAATTACACAAGAGAAGCCCAAATACACGATAAGCGCACACAAACACACATTTGACCCCAAAAGTAACACAAAAGAGCCTAAAACAGGAAAAACAAAAACACTTCATAGAAGCCTGCATCCCTGCATCCTACGCCGTAGCCGAGACACCGCAAACCACGACCCCAACAACCGCCTAAAATCAAGCAGAGCACAGCCCCATCGGTCATCCTCCAAAGATGACCCTTACAAATTTCAGCCACCAATTGAAGGACCAAACTATAGAAGCCTGCGGAAACAAGCAACCCGCAAGCAACAGTGCCAACACCCGAGCTAGAGCTCTACGCACCTTCCAAGATAATCGTGAAAGCAATATACATTAATTCATTCATACGTAGTTTAATTGCTTGATTGATTATGATCTCTGGAGATGTTAATAAATGTTCTACGTGTGGTATTGGAGCCACCAAATTAAGCATTAAACTCGTCTGAAATTGATTGGACTTCTATTTGCATTTCCGCTGCATACTGGGAGTCTTAGGTTGTAAATATACCTTTGTTCTCTTCATTAATTTGCTTCAATAACATGCATGAATGAATGGGCATATAGTGGAATCGGAAACTGCAAAATGCAAAGTCAAACGGATACGGATACGGATACGGGCATACGATACGACACGACACAGGAATACGTCAAATTTCTAAAAATGAAGACACGATACGGCAAGGATACGGCAATTAAAAATAATATAAATAAATAAATATATCTAAATATTATAAAATCAACATTCAAATATACTTGTTTGGGCGCAAAATATTGTTTTGGGCTGAGTTCAAAGATATTCTCGGCCCAAGGTTGTTGGTCTAGATTTTTTGATGTGGGCC
>JAOTRO020000021.1:1586502-1598428 GCA_028566515.2 Pyracantha coccinea | reverse complement strand
TAGTTGCTTTTTTATTTTTTTTTTTTTTTTTTTTTTTTTTGTGAACAATTATCTATCTTAAGAGAGTGGGAAAGTGAGTTAAGCTTTACAATGTGATAGAAATTATGTGGCTTAAATTTGTTTTTTATGAGAACTGAACTTAAGACCTTATTTACAAGTGAATGAGAATACCATTACATAGTTCGTAGTAATTGTGGCTATACCAATTACATTTGAACCAAAATAACCTTTCGGTTAATCCAAACCCAACCGCAAAAAATGATTGGATTAAGGTCGGGTTAGTTTGGACTAATTCCAGCTAGTCCAATTAGGTTAAAAATTGGATCGAATTTAGGGAGGTTCAGGTTAACCCAACCTAAGTTGCACCCCTTACGCTCATCAAGGAAGTTGTATTTCCGCGTGACGTCTAAGATGCATCCATCAACCGGGTCGATGATGTCATGTTGGGTTTTTAAGTTGGAGATCCGATGCTGACTAGCAACTAGACAACAAAATCAGAGCTCCATGAATGAATGATGAGTTTGGTTTGAGTGGAAAGACAACGGTAACAAGGTTTGAAAATTAAAAAGCAAACCGAAAGCGAATCCAATGCAATGCAATTCAAAAGCAAATATCTTATAAACTTATCTACTCCTCCTGCTCAAGCTGCTGCTCTCACATCAGCTCTCTCACCTGTTTCTCCGGAATCCCGACTTCTACCAGCCTTCAACTGCTTCCAGTCCAGAGAGAGCATGATCAAAGCTGTTAAGAAGCTCAAGTTTTGGCCAAGAAAAAAGAAGAAAAGGAAGACTCACCACCAACCCTATTGTCCTCATCCGCCACCTCAACGACCGCCGCCGCCACCACCCCGCCACTATTACTGCTCATTTTCCTCGTCCTCCTCAACTCAGCCCTCGGCTCCACCTTTACCACCATGGCTGGATGCCGAGTACACCTACGAGACTCCCTTGGCACCTCCACTCCAACCTGCTCCAGAATTTTCCTATCATCATCATCATGATCCGGTTCCAAGACAACAAGAAACTGCTTTCAACACCAATGACGGCAGCAGCAGCAGCACACCGTATCTCTACCCAATTCCGACCGCATCTTATCAGCAATATACGGATCCAAATCCTGTGTATGGAGTACCAGTTATACAAACACAAACGCCCAGAGCAACAGCAAAGGAGAGATGTTATGCTGCCGCCTCCGTCACTCGGGTCTTGAATTGCGTTGTTGACTTGGGCATCCGTTTGTTTCACTGCATCTGCCCCTGTTTTCGCATTCGTGAAGTGAACATCCAGTAGTGTAATATCTTACTTGAAGGCAGTCGTATGTCAATTTCTGGTACGCAATAATGATTCTGATCATACACGTATGTGAACTTAGAATTATATACGTCACAGAAAGCTCCTGCATAAATTTATATCAGATAATGTTTCGGTCTTGGTAACAATTTTGCAAGTTTTCCTACTATCGTTACACATCCTCGTACAATAACATAAACAAAATGACGATCACGAGAGACTATGCTATGTTGGAAATAATATGTACATCTTCAGGCCAAAATTTTGTATGATGCTCGTTCCAGGACTTAATCGCCAATCGCCATCTCATCTCTCGCTTGGAAAATGAAATGCATCCACTTGCTGATCAACCGACAGTATCCTGTATGAACCTTTCGAACCCCACCTTTGACATCTAAATTCCCTTGCTAGCATAAAAAATCACAAGTATAGGGAAGCTGCAAAGACAATGTCCCTCTTGATCTTCGAAACAGCCTCCTCAAATTTTGACTCAAGCTCGGTTTCTCCAATAGACTTGGCTGCTTGAATAAGTTGCTGAAGGACTTCCTCTAATCTCCTAATTGCCCTGATCAAGCTGCCCTCAAAAACAGGTGTAGCTGACATGATCTCGTAGAATTTGGACCCTTTTGCCCAAGCATACACAGCCTCCATAATATCAGGCCGAAAAGAACTCACAAAGCTGTCAACATCAATTTCGACCTGCAGTGTATATAATGCAAAAACATTTCAATGGAAGGTAAAAATCATCTATATAACAATAGTGTAAACAACTCCAAGCACTCAGATGTTCGACAAACAGTTCGGCCAATTTAGACCAATATATGGACACTGAGCAATGACCATAGATATTTGTATTATTCTTGTCCATAGGCAATAACAATTTCACTTACTCAATGAATCGTAATCTCTTGGTAGGTTAAATGATACTTTACAAAGAAACGAATCTCAGTGTCTCACACAATTTTACTGCAGAACACGCATGCATATAATATAATGTCTTTGGAAATTTTGCACTCATTCTACTTTAAGGAGAAGACGAATCTCAGGTAGACTGATGATATACAAGCTTTATCTGATATTCTGATGAAGTTGATCATAGAAAGACGACTGAATATTCTCACAGATGCTATCAGATTATAACTCAAACGTTCATTAAACTCCTATCCGTATGATAATATGATAGGATATTCCAGTTCCCATAGCGGGTAGTTATGCTGCAAAATAGCAATTTGGTCAGGGTTCACAGTTCAGGATAACAAAATGGCAGAATGGGACTATGGATATGAACCTTAAGCTCTGGACAAGGTATAAGATGTCCCTTTTCTACATGAACATTATTCAAATGCTTCGCAAAAATACTTTAGGGGCTTCTTGTGTCACATATTCTTCAAAAAAATATTGTTCAAGCATTATGGGTCCTGCGTGACTCTGTCACCAGACTAGTTTGGTAAAGTAGTTAGCATTAACTTATGACTGCAATCAGGAAGGGCCAACATAAAATAGGTTTGCCACTTTTTCGGGCTGTTCCTAATGTTACACAAGTGAACATGCACTCAACTTTTCTTTGACTATGACTTCCAAGTTCCAAGTAAGAAACATTTACGTAAGAAATAATGTTCTGTTGTCCACAGTTGATGGAAGTTTCAAATGAATATTCAACTGTACCAGTAAGGAAGTTTTTTACCTTGCACTCAAGCTGAACCTCAGCAACCCTCCGAGCTGTATCTTGTAATTGTGAAAATAGCAGGTCAAGCTCTTCCCTTGGTTTTGTAGCTTCCTTAAGCTTCTCCTGCCACACAAAACATGAGAGAAGAGACACCATCTCTTCCACGTTTATGTCCTTGAAAGCCCCATTGAACATGAGCTCAGTCAGGGTCAACTCTTCTGCACTACTGATTTCACAAGCAACTTTACCCTTCAACTCCACAACACCATCATTTGTAACATATCTGCATTCCAATCATTTCTAAGGCATCAAAGTGATGGAATTCCCAGTTTAAAACTAAAAGATAAAAAAGAACTTTATGGTTAAAATAGAAAGTGACGGAAGGCCAGAAACAGTGGGATGAGAATAACGAGAATTCATTACCCTAGCCTCCGAAGGACCCGTTTTCTTGCCTTCAGTTCATCTTTAAAAGCTAATGCAGTGGAAGAGCGCATTGTTTTCTTGATTGATTTGATCTTGGCAGCCAAATCCTGCTTCATATGAAAAACCTTAAGCTTTTGCTCAATAAGTGGAGTTCTAGCAACTTCATGCCTGTCAAACAGGTTCTCTAAAGCCTCGATCCTACGAGACACCTTTTTGTATGAACTACTTTCAATCTGAAGAACAGCAAAGTGCACTTGAAATTAGTGACACAGAATTTTAAAAAGAAAATAATAAAATACAAACTAAAAAGTCAAATTGCAGTAGCATACCTTCATATCTTCTTCTGGATCGAGAAGAGGAATCTTTCCTTTATCAAATCTTGACAGAGTTTCAAGAACTCTCTTCAGTGTGTTTTCTCGAGCTGGTAGTGGCAAAAGATCCTTAGGAATGACCATACAAAGTCCACTCATACTATTTATCTGTTCAGAAAACAAAAGTTAGCAAAATAAGAAGCTTTTGGGTAAGTGATAAACAATTAATACTTTACATAGCACAGAATTGAAAATGATCCCTTAAAGAATTGCCAAAATGACTTTTACACAAACTTAAACCCTATCAAAGTAGAAGCGGAAATTTGCAAAGAATATTAATAAGATCACTTAGATCAGTGAATCACTGTATCAGCAACCTAAGGAACATTGGTTACAGTTCATAATTTCGATGGTTCTCCTGGTAGGGCATTTACCTGAGATATGGAAATGGAGACAACAGCAGGTTCTCCTATCTCTTTGAGAGGGATAATTTTGATGATTTTCTTAGCAACTTCATCTGTACTCACCCTGCACCTTGTCAGAACATCCACTGTGTAGTTTGAATCTTCGGGTTTTCTACTTGCATCATCTGGACAACAGAATGGATTGTTTAGCAATTCGAAAACTTAAAGCAGAACAAAGACTCTAAGCAATTCAGCATCCTCACCTTCTGAAGCAGTTTTCACCCGTTGAAAATTTAGTATCACTCCCCATGTGACCGGGTCCTCAATGGAAAAAGAAGGGGAACTTTCATCACTTTTAGCACATTGGATTGAGACAAGCCTACCAGGTTTCAGAAATGGTAAGCAGTACTTTGGAGAAAGCACAATATCACGAAGTTCCTGTTTCAAACTCTTGTATTGCTGTAACAGATTGTAATAATTCTTTACACTATCTTCTTCTTCAATTATAATTGAGTCCCTCTCTTTCTCAAGATCCTTTGCTTGCTTCTGCAACAATAACATAATTCACAAATCAGAAAGACAACAGAAGTGATCATATATGTAATGTCTTAATAGATTTCTTTAGATTGTGAAGACACTTTCTGAAACACAAATCCCAACCAAGATACGAATAAAAGGCAGTCCAACTGCAATTACAAAATCACTATCCTCTATGGTAGCCAACTAACCTCAAGACTGGGGATGGCACGATCAGCTTGAAATTGATAGAACGAGTTACGAAGCAAATTTTCTGGATTACCATCTTCGCTGCGTAATTGATTCAGAAGCATGTTGTAGCTCAAATGAAAAGCACTGAAAAGCAAGAGAACAAAGGTCAGTAGGAGAAAAACCTAACAAAACTAAAAGAGGAAATCTTCTAACTGTTCGATAATTTTTTTTTTTTTAAAAAAATAGAAGTTCAGAGTAAAAGCATAGGGGATGCACCTGTTCAAACAATCAGCACTTCCTTTAAGCATCATTTTAGCAGTAGATGGTTCCAGCTTCTCATCTACCATAAGTATACATATTCCACGCTTATCAATACCACGGCGACCAGCACGGCCACTCATTTGTATATACTCTCCACTGGATAGCCATCTGAACTTATCACCATCAAATTTCCGGACATTGGTAAACACAACAGTTTTTGCAGGCATGTTCAAACCTATGCTGAAGGTCTCTGTGGCAAATAAACACTAAAGAAATACAGGTTCAATCTTTATACCACTTCGTTAAAAGAAAATATAAGCATAGATACACGTAAAAATGTATGTACAACTTATTTGAAAAGGATTTCTAGGCCAATATGTCTGCAAGAGTTTGTCACCAGAAGAAATAGACCAATCTGGAGGTCGCTAAAAGTGGTCATAGTAGTGTAGCCAGAACAAAATCAAGATTTTCGTATGAATAAAAAGGGCCAACTGGCCGGTCAAGATTTGAACCCACTGATTGGGATCACATATATGTCACAACCAAAGCAATAGTAGCCAATCAAATTTAAAGATTAAGCATACAACAAAAATAGATGAAATAGAATTTAGACCCAACCTTGATTAGACCTTCCTGAAATAATATCTCAATCACTTCCTTTAGAATTGGAAGCAAGCCAGAATGATGCACACCAATTCCACGCTTCAAAAGGGGTAGCATATGTGAAACCTGTTTAAGCAGTATACTAAGGAATGAATATCACTATGAAATAAAGCAAAATTCTTAACAGCAGTGGGCATATATATATAAAAAAAATAGAAACATTATTTCAGATAAAATTAAACATCAAGTTATCTGAATATCTACTGAGCAAGTAATATTAAGTAACTTCATTGCAACTTTTTTGTTATCCTATTTGACGTTAACTGGAAGAACCCAACCATTAAATGTGTATTAGTTCCACTATGCTTTAACTAAACCATCAAACCTCCACCTTGCTTACTCAACTTCAAAGTAGTCACGAGATAACACAAATACATGGAGGAAAAGAAAGACACACACACACATACAAAGTCTAACTCGTGAACGCTTAAACATAGAAAAAAGTTACATCTGGCGTAATACTTGAAAGAGTATAACACTACTTCATGCAAACCAAACACAATGCTTAAACAGACATGCCAGCTCAGAAAGGAAGAAACAAAAGCTTGCCTGAGGTAACTTTTTATCATCATCAGAAAGCATATCCATAGCACTCCAGAAGATGGTTTCTACATTTGCTTTCTCATTGTCCCCATTTAGATCCATTTTTGCCATCTGTGACACCAAAAAGAAAACAAAAAATTGGAACCAAAAAACTGGTGCTGACAAAAAGATTAAGGAACTAAAAATTACAACGAAAATATTTCTATCAAAACATTCAAATCAACAGTCCGACACAGCCACATTTAATTGGAACATAGTCCAAAAGGATTCTCAACCAAGTAGTATCATTTCTGAATGAATAACCAATACATGTATATTATACTTAATCTGTCATCCAAAAGGTTGACAACGGTATTGAACAGATACTCAAAACATAGCTCATAATGTCTGAACCACGCAGGCAACAGGGTGCAAAAGGTTCACTCTACATTAGACTAACCAATAGTAGTAAGGAAATACATTGGGCGGGAGCTTGGTAGCAGCCAACCTCATATAAGAAGTCTATTTTAAAACAGATAGGTACGTACCTGCATTGCAAGAGATTCGCACTCCCTTTTGCTAAAGCTAAAAAGTATTACAGGATCATACTGACGCTGAATTATCATTTTGACCATCTTGAAGATATCACTTTCCTCAGCAGCCTTGCCCATGATCAAACCCTTCTGCCACTTGCCATTTTCCTTCTTCTTAGCACTATCGGCAGCGGGAGCAAGAGCATTAAGAGCTTTCTGAAAGCTGTCTTCGCGAAATTTCCCTTTTTCATCTACTACCAAGTACAAACCATTCCCTCCAGAAGGGAAAATATAATGCTGCAGAGGAGTTGGCCTATAATCAGTATAGACAATGTGACAAGGCTGACGGTGAATCTTTGCAAGCCAATCAGCAAATTCCTTAGCATTTGGCACAGTGGCTGAGAGGAACACAAACCGAGCATTCTTTGGAGCCATAACAATGCTCTCTTCCCACACCACACCTCTCTCCCTATCACGCATATAATGCACCTCATCAAAGATAATCCACGCCACCTCACGCGTTATCTCTGACCCCTTGTACTGCATGCTACGCCAGATTTCTGTGGTCATAACCTGAATGAAATTCAAAAGTATCATCACCAAAAGCCCAAAAGGATAAACACCCGAAAATCCAACACAAAAGAAAAGGCGTGCATTGCATTTGCATACCAAGCAGGAAGCATTGGGGTCGATAGTTACATCGCCGGTCATCAAGCCAACGTCGGAAAACTCCTCTTTGAACTCCCTATACTTTTGGTTGCTCAGTGCTTTGATTGGTGAAGTGTATATCACTCTCTGCTTGTTTCTTAGAGACATTGCAATCGCATACGATGCCACCACTGTTTTCCCAGCCGACGTATGAGCAGACACCTATCACAGCATACATTGAATTCAAAAATGCACCAATTCACAAGTCAAAAACTTTCAATTAAAATAAACTCAATGCTAAAAGTTTCAACTGAAAGAAAAAAAAACCAGTAACAAATTTACATACCATGACGGACTCGGCTTTTTCGAGGCAGTTTATGGCCTCCGACTGAAAAGGGTCGAGAGGGAAGGGGAATTTCTTGGCAGGCTCAGAAGCTTCTGCTGCAGAAGAAGAAGAAGAAGAAGGGGGAGGAACGACATAGCCCTCAGGATACGACACGTCGTGCAAGCAGGCCACCGCTTCGTCGTCGACGCTTGCCCAACCGTTGTCCCTCTTTTGTTGTTTCTGGGGAGCTTCTTCCAACTCGGCCTCTCCCTCCGACTTCCTCTTCAGGGATGCCGCTTCCGTTTCCATGTTGGGAACCAAAACGCTGCGTTTCAGAGGCGTCCTGCTGCTAATTCCTGAAGAAGCGCTAGGGTTTGCAGCGTTCTGCTTCGTCTCCGGCGGCGGCTGTGAACTTGGAGTCCCTAATAGCTAATGTAATGTGCGTTTTAGGGGAGGTATTGGTTGGTGGGCCCACACATCCAACGTGACTTGCTCACGTGACTTTCTAATATCCACATATGCAAGTCCCGTCCACTTCACATTTTACGGAGAAGAAAGAGGCCCCTCGTTGCCGAAACCGAGAGACGGAGAAGAAAGAGCGGAGAGGGATGAACGTGGCGAGCAAGGGAGGCGGAGGAGGCATGGCGGCGTCGCGGATCGTAGTCATAACGGGAGTGAGCAAAGGGCTGGGGCGAGCACTGGCCGTGGAGATGGCGAAGAGGGGTCACACCGTAATCGGCTGCTCCCGTTCCCAAGATAAGCTCAACGCCCTCCAATCCGAGCTCTCCTCCGACAAACACCTCTTCCTCAACGCCGACGTCGTGAGTTTTCATTTTATTCGTTTTATTCTTTTACCTGAAATAATTTCGGTTTCAGTATTATTTATCAGTAATTTGCATTGATTTGTTTGGTTCTTCTGTTGTGCAAATTGTGAATTGGTTAGCTCCGTCTTTCTGCAAAATTATTTCATTTTGATATTTAATTTAGAGAAATTTTCATTTGATATTTAATTAGATTGTTTCATGGTAACAATTATTATGTAAATACTAGACAAGTATCTGGAAAATCACGAAATCAATCACGATAATACTAAGGCATGTTTAATCTCTACGGTTGGATTGGAATGGATGATCAACGGATAACCCACTATGCTGAAGGTATATTTAAGAAGGGGCGACGTCTATTGCACACAACCTTACTCTTACTTTGCAAAGAGGCTGTCTCTACAACTAGAATTTGTGAGCTTTCGGTCACAAAGGAGCAACCTTTCTGTTGTGCCAAGGCTCCTTAAGAAGAAATGAAAAAATTGTGTCAAACTTGAAGGTAAAAGATGGATTATTTATTAAGGAAACTTATCCATTCCAATCCCCCTCAAAATGGGAGGATTAAAAGGGACAAATTTCCTTCATGTCTAATCCCCTTCCAATTCCGGCAAATTGAAAATTCATTCTCCTGCACCTCTAATGTACCTTGAATTTGACAAGTTATCCATTCCAATCCAATCCTAGAGACCAAACAAGGCCTAAAATCCATGACAAGACCACTGCTCAAAGTTCTGAAGCTACAAGCACCTGACAAGTAACAGAAAGTATGCCCTCAACAAGAATAAATAAATGAATTAAGAGTAAACGAATGAAAGAATTGATGAAACCGTATTCTGTTTCTTGATTATTATAATCTATGTGTTAGTTGATACTCTAGATCCTTTGACAAAAATACACGTCCAACACATGTTATCTCTTTATTTGATTGACGAGTACTTCTATATTTTCCTTTTGCTTCTTTCGTGATTGCTTTCTTCTGATGGACTTTCTGTAAGTTCCATCACATGTTAGTGATTTTGTAGTCTCTTCATTGATTCATTGACATATGCAAATTTGAGAGTAACTATGTTCCTTATTAGGGGACTAAATTTGTGTTAGTGGACAGTAGACACTATCCTGTAAAGTATTAAGCTGAACGCCCATGGTATCTCTGGAGGTTTCTCTAAGTGCTAAAAAAGTTTTACTTTATTTTGTTTGTATGCTTATACTTCTATTGTGGAAGGTATTGCGTTGTGGTTGAACTTTGAGGATGTGTAAAGGCATTTAGATATGATTGTGCTTAGGGAGAATTCAAAGCATAATAAATCAAATGACTAGTTGGTTTGGAAGTTTATTTGTTTTCGTAGGCCTCTTGCAAGCAAATAAGGCTTTCATCTTGTGATATTAAAAATTTGTGTCAAGTAAGATTATTGGTTGGATTTTAATCTATCATTTAAAGGTTTCACAGTAATTTTTACATGGAAGATTATATCAGTTCCTTTGCGTTTTCTTTTAATCCGGGGAATTTGGTTCTGATTTTTTTTAATGATATTATTGGCAGAGGTCTAATAACAGCATTGCTGATCTGGCGCGAGTTGTTATGGAAAAGAGGGGAATCCCAGATATTGTTGTGAACAATGCAGGCATGATCAACGACAACAAGAAGCTTTGGGAGGTTCCGGTGGAAGAATTCGACAGCGTGATAGATACCAACGTTAAAGGAATCGCTAACGTGTTGCGCCACTTCATTCCACTGATGCTGTCCCGGAATGAGGGGAAGAACCCATCCGGAATCATAGTAAACATCTCCTCCGGGTGGGGTCGATCGGGTGCAGCGCACGTGGCACCATACTGTGCGTCAAAATGGGCGGTGGAGGGGTTGACCCGATCGGTGGCGAGGGAGGTACCGAGTGAGATGGCGGTTCTTGCGCTCAACCCGGGTGTGATACACACGGACATGCTTGAGTCGTGTTTTGGGGAGTCTAGTATGAAGAACTATCCGAAACCTGATGCGTGGGCCGTCAGGGCTGCTACCATGATTTTGAATCTTACGGCGGCTGACAACGGTGCTTCTCTTAACGTATGACATGACAACTCCGTTACATAGGTGAGTCTAGACATTCCTGTAGGATGGAATGGAGTAGTTTTAGTATTAGTGTATGAATGAACAAAACTGAGTCTATTTGACTGTTGTTTAAATGATGCAGTATTATTTCAGTCAGTTTCGCTCAAATCTCTCTGCTTATGGATTCAATCAACATTTGTTATGATCGATTTGAATCCGAAATCCAAAAAATCTGAAGAGAAAAAAAGATGGGATCGGAATTGTGCTATTTTGAGTCCCTGTTCTATTTGACGTATTTTGAATGGTGTATGGATCTATAAAAATTGGTTCATTTGAGTTAAATGTTTTACTTTTCACATATTAATTGTTAATTTATGTTTTTTGATATTCTTAAATTCATTCGATTCGACAGTAAAAAATTTAGAGAGGCGTAGGAGATATAAAGAAATTAGTGGATAACATCACCCTAAATGTATTGCGTACCAAAAATTTCAAAAGTAATCTGGTGCATTGGTACGAGTTTTAAAGCTCCGAACTTGGAATTTTTATTCAATTTCAAAACCTGGTACCATGTGTTTTCGATTGGATCGAATCCAATCGAAAATCAAGCATAACCATTACTCATGCTATATGCTATGCGAGTCCAAATCTTCTGCACCTGAAAATTCGTGTGATCTTTTTGTGTCTTTGTTAATTAAACTAAATATAATTAATGTTAATTTGATAATAATTAAAATAATAAAAAATAAAGCCAATTAACAAAGGCACAGAAAGATCGTATAGGTTTTTGAGTGCAGAAGATCTCATCTCATGCTATGCTTGTGTTACGTGGATTCACGTATGCACACATGCGGTAGTAGGTACTTTTGAGGGCAGCAACACCGATATGGGCTTTGTCACGGAGGAAATTTGAAGTAGAAACTGGTTCAAATTTTGTAGAATGCTCATTTCAAATATCTAGGATCCGAAACTAGAGGTTTTGGAATCGAAATCTGCTGTTGGTGTGTAAGTCACATTTATGGTAAAAAAAAGCTAAAATACTTATGTGAATCTTATTAGCTTCTAACATGAGCAAATAATCGTGACTCATCATCCGTTGTCTCTCTTTTAAAAAAAAAAAAATCTAGAATCCGACAAATTAATAGCAAACGTAACACATAAATTGTATATTACAATTTTGTCCATTTAATTTGCAAGTACAGATGTTCCGATGTCAATTTTAATTTTCTTTTGGGTTTTTCTTTAATATTGAAAATAAAATTTTGCAACGTGTCATGCAAAAGACCGTTTGCTCCTGAGGTTATC
>JAOTRO020000021.1:1560371-1579775 GCA_028566515.2 Pyracantha coccinea | reverse complement strand
TCTCTCTGAGAAATGAAAATACTAGATTTTCTCGACAATTTGATTAGATTTTGTGTCACGTAAACATAAGAAATTGTTAACGTAAACAGACATCCAACATTGATGAAGATAAGGACAAGGTTTTATGAGGTAACCAAGGGACAGCAACGCTATTCCGTCCTTGTCCTGGAGTTGCCAACCCTATCTTCTCTCCATGTTTTTTTCATCCGTTCCATTATGGACTGCATGTAATCGATTGGCCCACGGAACCGGTGTTTCGTATTAGAATAGTCAAAACATACGAATTTGACATTCATTGCCGGGATGTCACTTGTTATTCTACCTATGAATTTGTTCGACATCTATGTATGACTAAACACTTATTAAAATTGAGTAATTATTATTATTTTTTTTTTTTTAAATAATACTAAAAATAATGAACGATAATGATTATCATGTTTGTCAGATAAAATGATGTCAAGTCGTTGTTATAAAGAGGAATGGCTTAGGCCATTGCCTAATTCAACGATTGTCCTTCATATTAATTAATTTTACTGCATCTAGTTTCGAGCCTCAATTTTAGTTCTAATGCAATTCGATTTTTCTATTATCCATATCACGATGAAGGTTGATATGAAATGATGTCAAATTAAAAGTGATATGTAACGCTATTTCTTCTACCCAAAATTTTGTCACGCAAATAATTTTTTTTTAACAAACGATATTATTATCTACACTAATATGATTCAAATTCACCTTTGGCGAGAATCGAACCTAAATTTGCCTTTGTCACACACAATTTTCTTTAAGAAGTATTTATCTAGGCCTACTAAATTAGCGTACTACGACTAACTTGTTGTTTTCACAACTAATCAAAAGGTTTTATGTCTTGACAGATAAGATTGAAGAGGCGATACATGTTCTTTTCTTTTGTTTCTTTTTATGTTTATGTCTTATTATCGTGTTTAAGCAACACTTTTATTCTAATTACAAAGATGAAGCTTTTGTTTCTTGATTTTCACGCTTGAGTTTTGATTTTCCCGAAGAAAAAAAAAACATTGGGAAATTATATTGTGGTTTAACGTGGGCACGTCATGAAAACATGAGTATCCTACGACCGTGTCATCTCCAAGTTTCCACTTTCCTGGTGCTGTTTTTCTTTCTTTTAACTGTAAACAGAAGCACTCCACTTTATACGCAAATAACAACAAACAAACAAACAAAGCACTCGGATTCAGACAGAGTCAGCCCACAAAGTACAATCTCTCTCTCTCTCTCAACACGCTCACCACAAACCGACGTACCCACAAACATTCTCTCTCTCTCTCTCTCTCTCTCTCTCTCTCTTCTCCCAAGCAAAACTCATCACCAACCCCACCTTGTATATGCTTTGATTTGTAAGGTTCTTGCCTTCAAGCTCTCTCACATCTTCCTTCTGAACCACTCTGTATGTTCTTCTCATCACCAAATCAAATCTCTCTTCTTTATTTACTTCCTCCCCAGAATTTTCCGGGCAAGTTTATAACTTTTGGATGATATCGTCATCATCCATCATTCATCGATTGAGTTAGAGGTACCCAAATGACTCTGATTTATGTTAAATTCATTTGAGTTTCTAGTTATGATTTGAGGCACTATTTGTTCACAGTTTGAGTAATTATGATGTATTTGTTAGAATTAAGTAATTAATCAGTGCTGATTCTCCAGAATTGAAGTGTTTGTGTGTTCATATATAAATGGTAGTGTGAATTTAGACTTGGAATTTGGATTTGAATTTGATTTTCTGAAATCCCGAAAGCCATGGCAAGAGGCAGAGAAGACTATGAGAAGCACCCAGGTTTGCTCAAACTCTTGCAGATTCTCTCATTCTTGGTAGTTTTTGTTGTGGGGATTGTTATAGGATTAGCAACAAGCGCCCATATTAACCGGCATTTTGGTTCACAAACTGAGATTTATTCGTTTATCAATCACTTCTCCACCAATAAGTCGCATAAGGAGAAGAATTGTACTACTGTGCAAGTTAGTGACAAGGTTGATTGTATAAGCATGGAGACGTTTCTTCAGCCAAAGAATTTGACGCACGGTCTGTCTGATGATGAGCTCTTTTGGAGAGCTTCAATGGTGCCGCAGAAGCCAGAGTTTCCATTCGAGAGAGTGCCTAAAGTGGCCTTCATGTTTTTGACTAGAGGACCTTTGCCCTTGTTGCCATTGTGGGAGAGGTTCTTCCATGGCCATGACAAGTATTTCTCAATTTACGTCCATGCAATTCCGGGTTATGAGCTCAATGTATCTACCACCTCTCCTTTTTATCAACGCCAAATCCCCAGTCAGGTACAAGGCATGTTTTATGACTTACTATTCTTTTTTCTTGTCACTGATGCTCTACTGCTTCAGTATTTCTCATTGTTTCTCTTTTGATTTATACGATTATGTTATTGCGTACTTGTAGCTTCATATCAATGTTGTGAGGGAGATTGGCATGAAAAAGATTATCTAAGTTTGTGGGGGAGGGAAGTGAACTGAATTTCGTAGCTATGATAATTTCATTTGGCGTGTAATCGTTTATTAGTTTTTCTTCACTTAAGAGATCAGAAACTTGTATTGTATCAAGGGAAGTACGGTAATTATCATGGACTCTTTGGCTTGGTATCCTGCAAGATTAATGTTTTCTGAATTTCTTTAGGGATGTTTCCTACCACCACCTAATTTAATCTCTAGATCCTTTACTTTTCTTGATCCAAGTTATCAAAGTTTTTTTTTTTTCCCTTCATTCATTACGCTGACTTAAACTTAGGTACTCATGGAACTAATTTAAGGTTGCTTTATCATTTGCAGCATTTTCTAGATAGGACTTGCATTGGCCATTGTTTCTGTAGACCTGTAACATCCTCTTATATATTGAAATTTCACGGATATGCTTTGTCTTTAAGTTAGGTAACTGATTGCAGTAGCTTCTTGTAAAATCAGACGTAAGGCAATCGCTAAGTGCTGCTTAATTTGGAAGAGATACTGATCAGTAGCCTCACTGGAAGTGAAATAATCATCATTGCTTTGGTGCAAAACTTGTTTTCCTGAATTCGGGTCTTGCTATTTCCTCTTCGTGGTCCTTACAGTAGATTTGTTGTCTGTCATCGCAACCGGGTTTTAGCATGGAACCAATTTTGAAGATTTGTTAGGCATTGTTGTTTATCATGTGCCATGTAAACTGTATTTTTTTTTTCTTAATAAACCATGGTTGAAGAAATCTACGCTGGATGTTTGCATATGGTGTTGTGATTCCTTCTTCTTAGCTTAAGAGAGTTGCAATGAGCGTAATGTCCATATATCAATTAGGTAGTGCTATCCAGTATTGTTAGATCGCTTAGATTTTGTCTTAAAACTTGTATCACGAGTGTGTTCTGAATTATCGAATATCGAGTAATCTGGGATGAAAAAAAAAGACCCGAGAGGTGTGTGCATCTTTCATTCGTGAAGATAGTATGGTCTACGTTCTTAATGAATTACCTAATGCTTACCCTTAAAAAATTTCTTCTCTGCAGTCTGTTTCATGGGGGACAGTAACATTGGTTGATGCAGAGAGGCGGCTTCTAGCGAATGCCTTGCTCGACTTCTCAATTGAGCGCTTTGTTCTTCTCTCTGAGAGCTGCATCCCGATATATAATTTCCCTACTGTCTACAAGTATCTCATTGGTTCAAACCATAGCTATGTTGAGTCATACGACAATCCTGGGCGTTATGGGCGTGGGCGTTACAGCCGCGAAATGTTTCCTGATATTCAACTGTATCAGTGGAGGAAAGGGTCTCAGTGGTTTGAACTTAGCCGTGCGTTATCGGTGTATATAGTGTCGGAAACAAAGTATTACACAATCTTCAGCAAATATTGTTTGCCTGCATGCTACCCGGATGAGCATTACCTGCCTACTTACTTCAACATGTTCCATGGATGGCTGAATTCGAATAGGACTGTGACGTGGGTAGACTGGTCACTGGGAGGTCCGCACCCTGCAACGTACGGAGGAGACAATATTACGGAAGATTTCGTACGGTCTATAAGGAACAATGGAGCGCTGTGTCAGTACAATGCGGAGATGACATCCATATGTTACCTATTTGCTAGGAAGTTTGCACCAACTGCATTGGGGCCTCTGCTCGAGTTCGCCTCGTCGGTGATGGAATATTGACAATTTCCGATCGTTTCAGCACAGAATTTTGGTATCAATTTCGTCCCAAATACGAAGATGTAGAGGGAGGTAGTTTTGGATGGAGAGACGTTATTGAGTTGGTTCTCTCCGTCATCGAGTTGAGAGAATGAGATGGTTCTTAAAATAAAGGCAACTTTAACGGAAAAACTTTTGATACTGTTCAATTTAACGAAAAACCACATTAATCAGCAAAGTCCTTCGAAGAAGGATAATATATTATACAAAAGTTCAATTTATTGACGGCTCCGAAATCTTTTTGTCGTATGTATTTGATGTAACTGCTCTTGTCGTAATGAGTAACTTAAACGTGCACTTCGGAGAAATCCTCGTATTTGGCTTGTGTTGTCGAGGTGAAATCAAACAGCAACCAATGAGCCGTTAAGTGTGATATTTGTAAACCACAGATTATAAACGTAATTTGGCTTATTTTTATTCACTTGTACGCACACAAAATTAACACCTTGATGACACACTCGAACAAAATTGTATGTGAATCGTTGAATCAAAATTGTATATGATTCATATAACATTTGAAGCACATAAGCAATGCGAGGAAAGTTGATTTCACCGAACCAACGACACCACCATCTGCCGAATCGACCCCAAATTCCAATGAATCCGGTCGTCTCCTAGCCACCACAAGGGACCAGTTTGAAGAACAACAATCAAACTACTAAACTGAACCATTCACCAGGATGTATTCACCTGCCGTGCATCTTTAGGCAGAGAATCTCAACAACAATGCCGTGATTCATGAATCCAAATTTACGACATTTTCCTGAAGGATAAATTACCGAGTTCATAGTGCAACTTACGCAAGTCAGAAACTATTGGCCCCTACGAATTCATCTCATATATTTAACATGCACAATACTTGATAATTGACTGGTAATTCTATTATAAGTCATAGTAATCTTCAACAACCATGCAGATGGCCGATCACAAGAATAAGTAACTTATCGTATTAATCGCTATAGAAAATATCAAAGAGAATTCAGTCACAAGAGCCCCTTATACACCCAATTGAACGCCTTAAGCTTGCGGCATGGAGAGACACTTGGCATAAGTTCAATGTAGCATTGGCCAACTTAAAAATCAAGACAGAAAATTGCCGGCGTCTCAATCGCTTGATATAAGGATCAAGCTGCTGCTACCTGTTCTGTAATTTGAGCGGGTTCTGATGGTGATTGGTCAGATCCTGTCCCTTGAGCAGGTCCTGAAAGAGGGTGTTGTGGTCCTAAGCTCTGAAAATCTTCAGATGGCGTGTACGAAGCTGTCACATGAGGGAGTCTGGACGTAGGGTGGTGTGGTACTGCCGTGTGGGGGGCTCCTGATGGAGTGTAATATTGTCCAGCCATTTGAAGGGATTGAGCTGCGGGGTGCTGGCTTGTAGCCATATGTGGAGGTCTTGGTGATGATTGGTAAGTTCCAGTCATTTGATAGGGTCCAGAAGGTGGCTGATAAGTTCCAGATGGTGGCTGATAGGGTCCAGAAGGCGGATGATTGGTACCAGATGGTGGCTGATAAGTTCCAGATGGTGGCTGATAGGGTCCAGAAGGCGGCTGAATGGTTCCAGATAGTGGCTGATAGGTTCCAGATGGTGGCTGGTAGGTTCCAGATGGTGGCTGATAGGGTCCAGAAGGCGGCTGATTGGTTCCGGATGGTGCCTGATAGGGTCCAGAAGGCGCCTGATTGGTTCCAGATGATGGCTGATAGGTTCCAGATGGTGGCTGAAAGGGTCCAGAAGGAGGCTGATTGGTTCCGGATGGTGGCTGATAGGGTCCAGAAGGCGGCTGATAGGGTCCAGAAGGCGGCTGATTGGTTCCAGATGATGGCTGATAGGTTCCAGATGGTGGCTGATAGGGTCCAGAAGGCGGCTGATAGGTTCCAGATGGTGGCTGATAGGGTCCAGAAGGTGGCTGATTGGTTCCAGATGGTGGCTGGTAGTGATAGGTTCCAGATGGTGGCTGATAGGGTCCAGATGGCGGCTGATACTGTCCAGTCATTTGGGGCGGTGCCGACGATGGACGATATTGTCCTGCCATTTGAGGCGATCTTGGTTGGAATTGCTGAGGTGGTGCCTCTCTAGGTAGTGATCGATATCCCCACCTATTCGTATTTAATACTCTCTGAATCTCTTCGCCACGCCCTGCTTCTCCAAAAACCTCATTTACAAATTGCTGCAATTCTGGAGGAACACCAATACCATATCTCACCATCTCTTCCAGTAAATCACGGCCTCCATCAAGCACACCTTCATTGCAAACCCCCTTGATCACAGCATCATAAAAACTGGCATCTGGTTTTGGATCTTTTTCTCCCATTTTCTTCAAAATCTGTGCACAGTCTACTGCCTTCCCATTCTTAATCAATTCATCGAACACCCTATTACCAAGACTAGCAACCACTCGCAGACCAACCTCCACCATCCTGCTAAATATCTTAAGAGCATCATCTATCCTCTCTACTTTCAAATATGCATCAATCAGCGTCCTATGAGTCGTGACATCCGGGGTCAATGACTTTGAGGACAATTCAGCAAACAGTGTCTCAGCCTCCGGCAACATCCCATTTTCACAATATCTAGCAATGATATTGTTATACCCCGCAACGTCCATAGAAAATGGCTTTGAATTCACCTTTGTCCCCACCTTCTTAAAGGTGGCAATCGCCTCGTCGCACTTTCCAAGCTTAAAACACTCGTTAACCATAATGTTAAATGTATCCGAATTCACAGCCTGGAAATTTGGTGGGGTGTGATTATCCAACATCTGATCAAACAAATCCCAGGCTTCCTTCTTCTTCCCATGCTTAAGCAATACCTCCAAGAGAACATTACAAGTTGCCGGGACCATCCTAAACTGCCTATCAAGCAAGGACTTGTATGACTCCATCGCCTCCTTCTCTTTCCCCTGGTTGAAAAACCAATCCATAAATGTCGAATTCACGACCCCATCATAAACCAAACATCTCTCTTTAAGCTCATCAAAAAGCTCAACAGCCTTCTCCATATTCTCCAAATGTAAGAACCCCTTAATCAAATTATTATAAACCAAAGAATCCGCTCCGTGGCCCTTATTCAACATCTCCCTCAACAAGTCCACACCCTCACCTATCCTTCCAGCATCGACCAACCCTTTAGTCAAATGCCGGTATGTCACGGGCGAGGGACTGTAGGGGCAATTTGCAATTATATGCCGATAAATCTCCAGGCCCACATCGACACGGCCCTCGTCGCAGTGAGTATTAATCAAATTATTATAAGATACGATGTTAGGAACAATGTTTGATTGATTGAAGAAGAAGTGGAAGAGGGCAATAGCGTCATTATACCTCTTGGCGCGGTACATTGCAGCCACGATGGCATTGCAGGTGAAGACGGTTGGGCGAGTGTTGGAGAAAACCGAGCGGCGCGCAACCTCGGAGGCCGCATCCAAGTCTCCGGCGCGGATGAGTGACTGGACGCGGTTGTGGAGGTTGAGGCGGGGACCGACGAGGGCGGAGGTGGTGTCAGGTAGGCGGGGGGCGTTCGGGTCCCGTGGAGGAGGGGGGCGTGAGTCCCGACGGAGGGCGTTGAGCGGGGGCTCGATGCGGAGGCGGCGCTTGCGGAGGCGGCGCTTGCGGCGTCGGCGCTCAGCGGCGGCTTCTTCGGCGGAGGAGAAGGCGAAGGTGCGCGTGGGGGTGGCGAGATGGAGAGGAATGTTAGGGTTAGGGTTGTGGAGGTGGAGGGAGGAGAGGGATTGGGTTAGGGGTAGGGTTGTTGGGGTGGAAGGGCGGCGGAGAGAGCGGAGGAGCAGGCGGTAGAATGACATGGCTGTGAGACTGTGACCGAGAAAGAGGTGCAAATGCTTAAACCCTAGCAATCTGGGAAATGAAGGTGGAAGAAGGAAGAAGGGGTTTGGTGGTTATCTGCTTTTGCCCTGCCTGCGTTATGTTCCGACCAAAAGTAAAAAGCCTCTCCTTTCACGTTTGGGCCAGACCAGAGCATTAGACATAGACTAGTTGGGCTGGATTGGAAACTTGCCCACGGAGCCCAGATGCTTTTTATTTTAATTTTTGGCGAAAGAATGTATTTTTCCAGTTAAGGTTGTTTGGAAGTGCTTTTAAAAATAACTAAAAACGCTTTCAAACACCAAAAATACTTATAATTATGTTTATAATTTTTTTTTTAATTCTTACGTGTTCGAAAAAGCTCTTGAACTGCTTTCTGAAAGGAGCACATGTTTAAGACATTTTCAAGTGATTTTCCAAACGAGTCCACAATCACATTTTGCTGGAATATGTAGTCTTATTAAGAATTACAAGGTGGCTGACCGCCTTACTTACCTAGGAAGTCGCCCCCCTGTATTAGGTTTCTTTTGGACAATGATGTTTGGCGTTTCAAGGCTTCGTGTTTGCTAAAGAAAGGCCAGAAAACCCAAGTCCCAAGGAATTTGGAGAGAGCCAGCCCTACCATCCGAGACGAAAGAAGGACTACCCGATTGAGATCACTTGGGCACGTTGACAACTTTATGGCACAAATCCTCCAAGAGCTGAACTGTGCTACTTAAACTATTCAGTGACATACAGAAAATGGTAGAGACCTAATATGGGACATAAGGGCAATTGGGACATTGCTTGGCAGGGCAAGGCAGATTAACCGAGGTCGGAGCGAGATGCTCGAGCCACCTGGCCCTTGAAGGGTGTGCCTTTCGATTGCCAGAACGTCACTTCGTTGACAGAAACCTGGGCGAACAAGTGAAAAGTGGTCAGAAAGATAGAACAAGTAGTTAGCACATTAAACGTTGGTTTGAGAGGCCTCAAGGGGACAAGTAGAGACCTCCATAATGGGGGTTGGACAAATCGGAGAAAATAGAGTGAGTGTATTAGCCGAGTGTTAGTTAGTCTTGAAATCAATATATTGAGAGCAACAGAGTGGACTAGCCCAATTTTGAAGAGTGAATCACATATATATTTGAGTCTATTTAATTTTAGCCCATCGCCCATCTTAAGTTATTTAATTAAGTTTGTTAACCTTACAATTTTGAGTGTTAACAGTGTCATCTTGCAATTTTCTGGGCTCTAGCCTCGCCTTATCACCCAAAAGCAAAAGACCAAATTAGCCCATTCAAAACTCAAATGTAAACATCTGGATCAAAAGATGCGCTACTTGAACATTATCACAGGACGAACACAAAGAAATATAACAAAAGAAACATAAGCATAGACGAATTACACAAACAAAAAGTCTCCCCTATTCTCTCTGTGAATGACTCCCAGCAATTTCACCACCGGCCTTAGCCTTTAACTTGGGTGTCGGAGGCATCTTTCCTTCCTCCTTCCCTCATTCCTTTCTTCTTTTCCTCCCTCTTCTGCTTTTCCTCCTGAGTTTTTTCAGCTTCTCATTCCTTTGCACTTTCCCTATTTTCTTTCCCCCTCATCTCCTCCCCCTCCCTGCTTCCCTTATCCTCTTCCTTCATCTTTTCTAGTTTTCCCCCTTCCTTTTTAATTCTTGGTTCTCCCCTTGAGTTTAATCTCAGTTTTCCTTGAGCCGAGTCTCAACTATCCGATACATCTTGCCTCTTATCCGGCGTTTTTTCGCCTGCTTTTCTGTCTTTTATTTCCCTTCTTCCTCACTAGTTGCGAGACTTCATCCCCATACCACCATGTGCTTGGATTGGTTGGCTCTAATCAGAAATTGGATATCATATCCACTTCCCTCCTTCACTTCCCCTCCCCTAACCAACATACCGGATCTCCATCAAGGCCAAGTGTTGGGTATTTTACATACCCTTAGCCTCACCCTCTTCCCATATGTTACTTTGTTTGTATATATTTGCAGGGGTTTGTGAATGGGACTTGGATCTAGTGTCTACTTTCTCGGTTCGGAGTATGGCTTCCTCCAAGGATGTGACGACGGTGGCGATATGGTCTTTGTTGTTGGAGATTAGAGTTTTTTTATTGTCGATTTTCTATTGCCTTCGGACCTAAGCTTATGTGGGCCTCCTGTTGTATTTTGGGTTGTTGCTCTCATTTTGCTTGAGCATTTTACTTTCCCTGTAGTTGTTTACCCAGTCCTTTCTGGACCTTGTACTAGTTTTTATTGTAATAAAAGTTTGTCTTTCTGAGCCAAAAAAAGAAAGAAACATAAGCACATCTCCTAAATTTTAATCTTCACATTAATGCAATGAGCCTCGGTAAAAAAAACCTTCCCCAAATAATGTGTACTTAGTAGTGCCACCGAGTAGGCTATTGCAAACGCGGAGTCAATAGGGCGGAGAGAAAAATGTATATTATTAGAAGCAACACATAATGCTGCGCAGAAGCCGCTAGTACATACAAGAATACTTTCACCCAATTGTTGACTCCTCTACTGAACAATTGGTCAATACTCAAGAACATCAATGTATATTTTACAACGTCAAAAAAACCTCGTCAATCTAGCACAACCTCATAGCAAAATTGATTGGATGCAGTATACGATCGCAACAAGATAAAACGCGGGACATCGGGTGAACCAATCAAGGGCAAACTTTCTCCTACGCATTTCCATTCGGCATCTCTGCACTCCTTGCAGCTCTTTTCTGCAAGTCAGATTCATAATGTTGAAAGGCCGCATCAAGAGCCTGCACCAAAATAATCATTATATAAACACTAACTGCAACCAAAACATTCAAATATAAACACTAAAGGCCACCAACAATCAAGAGCCTATAGATAAAGGCCTATACAAATAATCAAATATAACCAAACAATCAAGAGCCTATAGATAAAGGCCACTAACCGCAACCAAAACAATCAAATATAAACACAAAAGTAAATAGTTTAGCGCAAGTGGATTGGTTCTTTAAGACAATAATCTTTTTAGCTGAAAGAATACACAAAACAGAAAGAGTGCACTTGACCGACAGAACAAGCAGCAAAGCATGTTACACAAGGTTGATCATATAAACCATTAGAGAGTTTCCAACTTACTCGGTCATCGATAACACATTGTAAAAATCCTATAAACAAGATAGTTTCTTGACATTCATATTCATATGTATTAATTCATTCACTTAAAGTTAAAACTAAAAATGGAAGCGAGGTCCTGACCTGATGCATTGGACGAACAAGGAGTGAAACCTGGTGCCGGAAGTCCGATTCCTTTATCTCCTGGAAAATTTCAATCGATACGTGAACCAAGTAGATCCTAAACCCTCTTTCAAAACAATCAAGCCTGATTACAATGCGGGATTTAAAACATGAAATCAATATTGCATATATGAAAAACAAAAAACAAAAAACAAAGAGTTTCGAAAGATGACCAAAATGATAATTTTTTTTTCTGTTTTTCCTACACCCTTTTTCATGAAACAGAACTAAGATGTTGTTGAACTGCGAAGGTGGACCACTAGCTAAGAATCTCTGGGCAGTCAAAGCAGTAAATTAAAATATGCATCAAATCCTTCAATAAGAAACCAATGTCTCTCTCTTCTCCAAATCTCTTTCCATCTATCCACTCCAATGAAGATCCAGCATACACCCAGGTTGCCATTGACAGACAGTTGATTTAAGACACATTCACAGAAGATACCCAACTGATTGTCATAAAGCTATATGGAGACCGGATTTAATAGAGGATGATACTGTGTTAGCCATGAGGCAAAGAAGAGAACTAACTACTTTTGAGGTGAGGGAACCTCGAATAGATGAGGCAGACAACACTAGTAGGATGGTTTCAGCAGTTACTATAAAATTACTCCACATTCCACATGAAAAATTTAAAACAGCTCAACATCAATAATGACACTAAAGGAGACCAAAATCGGTTATAGCTTTGAACTTCTGACAACTATTTTTATAAACCACAATATGGTGTTTCATATGCTTAGAAAATGCATGTGGGTTATGTTTAAACAGCCCGGAAACTAAACAAATGAGAAAAAGATTAAATAGCAGGAATGATACCTCTAGCTGTCGATAGATTTGTGACATGGCATCCTTGAGTTTGCCTACCTGCGTGAATAATTTAATGAATCCACAAAGAACAAAAAAAATTTAAAAAAAAAAAAAAAACATGTTGAAGAGATTCAAACAGTGATGTAATGAGTAATGATTTTCATATAGCTTAAAGGAAACAGAGCTAACCTTTGTAGAAAGATAAGCTGTTGTAATTGGATATGAAGACCAAAAATGCCTCAGTAATTCTTGAATGGACATCCAATGCTGGAATAGGAACGTACCCATAAATCAAATAAGAACTGAGAAGTAAACAAAACCTAATGCAACTTAATCAACTCTATATCACAGAGAACAGAGCCAGCCGCAGTTAACTTTTTCTATAATACTTTACTTACAAAGCAGCTAATAGTATATAGAAAATAAACGAGTGTTATTCACTCACATGCAGCAGTTCCTCTTTCGTTCTGTTCGGCAAACTGTCCAGAATACTCTCCCGAGGATTCTTTCCAAGTTGATACTTGGTACTTGAAATATTCTGAGTCAGCCCATTAAGAACCTACACCGCAGAAATGGCAGTAAAATTTCTGGCGGTTGAAGTATACATTTTTATAACTGTGCATATCATATCTAGAAAAAGACCTGCCACTTATATTACCGTAAGAGCAATTTCTGGTTCAACTGTGGAATTTTTCAATCCAATGCTCTTAATTTTAGATATAGACTCCCTCAATGAGCCATATGCTTCCTCAGTAGTCATGCTGCATTTTTTTTGTTCAGTTCCAATTCGTGAGTCATCCAAAGTTTTAAGTGCATTAGCTTGTTGCGTGTCAAAGTAGTCTCGAGGATCCTGTTTTCAGAAGAAATGAAAGATCTGCAGCGTCAGAAGAAAACAGAAAGAGTGCAACTTCTGCATTAAAACCATTGGCCTGTTGGAAGAATGATGTCAAAGTGAACCTTAATACATAATTGAGCAACAGGATGATCGCAAGGTTCTCGAAGGTCATCGATCTCATTCATCCGAGTCATCCTATCAAGTCTCTCCTGCACAGCACTCTCATCAGGCTCTGTAAAAACAACCGGCCAAAGATAAGCACAGATGCTGATTTGCCATCAGACAAAAGAAAAAATATTGAGGGGACGGCAGCATGGATAGAAAATCCCAATGGATAAACCAAAAGGGGAAACAAAGGACAATGCTAACCCTGTCTTGACCGCAAAAGTGCCTCTGCAACATTTTCTGGATCTTCTAAATCCCCATCTGCAGTCAGGTTAAAAATTATATACTAAATAATAGATGAAAAATATAGCTCAGCCAGTTAAACAAACAACACCAAAATCATTTATACCTAATGCAAGTAGATAGAAGTGGCTCACGACATTTATTAATTATAGGAATGAAAATAGAATAGATTCAGGAGAAACTCTAACCGACAGTTCTTCCTTGAAGTACAACAGCCCCTTGCCTGTTAAGGTCTTGCAATAAAGTCCTCCTGTACTGCTCATTCTGCAGTTCAGTGATGTCCTTGCTACCATCACGAAAAATCCCATGATCCTGATTTTTAAGACGAATCAACCAGATCAGACACGGTAAAAGTGAAATCAACTTTATGGCATCCCTAGAGACGACGTTAAGGATGATAAGTAAAAAAATTCATTGTGGATCAAAGGCATAAGTAGGTATTCTGAATATCAATATGAAATACGGGAACATCTGAGGAATGTTTCTCCAATGTACCACATCTATGACTGCATATCATATGACAAACCACCATAAAATTTGGGGGTATGAAGAAAATTAGAAGGCTGCCTTTATGAAAACATAGAGGCTACTAAAATAAAAGACTCAAAAGAAAGGTTCTAGAAAACATACAGGAAGATGTGTATAATCATCCCCTTGGTCAGCTTCCATATCCAAAGTTGGATCAACCCGTCGAATCTAGAAAAACAAGAAGGCATAAAAATAAGAACATAAACAAATGCACCAGCAGCATCCAAGGTAAATCAAGACTTAGAGGGGCTAAGGAAACAATTTTTTTAAGAGCACCTTCCGACGAGCTTCCCTTGCCACGATTTCATCCTCCTTTAAAAAAATTGCCAGTTCCTCATCCTCGGCAGCTTCTGCTGCAATTGTAGCAGCATTCTTGGTACTGTGGAGGAATTCAGCTCTGAAATATTTTGTCCAGAAGTCTTTTTCTGTCATCTGGAATTATAAACAGGAAAAGCTAGAAAAACATGCTTTGTGCGAAATAAGAAAGCCAATAACAAACTACTCAATTTCAGATTATCATCCTCAAACAAACTAAGGGTGATGACTAACATGGAATAGTGTGGTTATGTAAGGAATTGTTTGGATATCCTCACTACCTTACTGGGCACTAGTTTAAGAAATGCCTGGTGAACAGCTGGTTTGAGAGCAAAGATCTGAAAAGCAATGTAACAAAAACTTAAGAATAAGCGCCAAAGACAGGTTTTCAATATGGATAGCTAAACTATCATTCAGAGTACTTGTATTTGTTAAAAATGAAAGAAGTATTATATCAAAAAAGTGAAAAAAATGGAGAACCATGCCTGATATTTAATCTCTGGAGTGAAATTAAATGTAACCTTGTTCATCTGGACAATTCCCAAAACAAAAAAAAACAAAAAATAGTTAGTTTCAGAACCACAAGTTGATGATATGAACAAGTTATGGATAACTAAAGGAACTTTTTATTATCCACAAATTAGTTCTATTAAAATGTCATCAAGGAGGTGCCAACTGTAACTATTGACAAGAACAAACAAATCATGGATCAAAGAGAGAGAGAGTTCAATGTTCTACCCGACCGTCACTTGTAGGTTTGGTGTCCAAAATCATTGAATTTTTAAAACCAACCCGTTGTTTTGGCTTCGTACGGCTATCTCCATCAAGCAACTTCTGCAGTAAATTTGGAAAGGCAGAAATGTCACAGTAACCACTATACACTTTCTGCTAAATTTGTTTCAATTGTCAGTGTAGTACTGTGGGTGGGAAGGGGAACCAACACTATGTATAGGCTTGCAGTTGAAAAGAAAAACTAAACACAACTTATACAAACATGAATAAGAATCTGTCTTCATCATGGTATCTCACCTTCCTAGTTGCCCAGAACTCAGATTCCGTCAAGACACCACTGATTACAAACTGCATATGAAGTTTCTGCAATTCACTGTGAAGAGTAAAATTTAGTGACATAAAACAGTAGTTATACACAGAAAGCTCAGAAGCAAACAATCTAGTAACAAGAAATTGCAACACACCTTCTCAAAACCTCAGCTCATCATAAACATAAATTACAAGATTTTATAACTATCATTACCTTCCAAATTTCCACCTAGAAAACAAAGGCCAAACAAAATAACCTGTAGACAGAACAAGGCAACATGATAGTTGGATATTTTTGTTCATGTGGAGTTGCTTTTTTTATGTTTTTTTTGGTGGACTGCTTGTACCAGGAGATGGTTTGTCGAAAACACCACCGGGCCAAATTGTTTGCAGAAAAGACAAGAAAGCAACCAAATGCTTGAATTCAGCAATCTGAAACTGAAAATGGACTGCAGCACTTTGAAAGTGGAGTCCATCCAGGTTTGGTCTTTATGTGAGTATGAGTTGTACCCTATCAATGCTAGGAATCAAACTAATCAGAATCTACATTAAATTATTTCAACATTAACTGTTATTAATTGGTTTTGGGGGAAAACATATGACTAGAAAAACAGGTGGGAAAGAGTTGATGAAGTGCTTTCATGATTCACTAACTGTCATTAGATTTATATAATTTATTTCAACATTTTTGATTAAAAGTTGATTCTAGGGGTAAGTTATGACTAGGAGAATGTAAGAATTATTACAGAAGAAGTACATAGAAAATAAAAACGAGTGGCAATCTTGCATAAACAACATACGAGTTGGTGGTGTGTATTGTCCTGATTCTTAAATAGCTATCATCAGATTTACTTTGTCATTAACAATCTTTAGTAGTTTATTCTGGGCAAAAGTCTATGACTAGAAAACTGTAATATGTAATATGGTACAAAATATAAAATAAAAACATGTGAACTTGTAGAAAGGGTGCGTTATCCTAGTTCTTTCCTGCTGAGATTCTACTGCATTAAGATGAAAGTAAAGACCCATATTATAGTTCAACCAAAGAATTATTAAAAATAAAACATCTCTATAAGGAAATAAAATTAATCTAAAACTATTCCATGGCGCTACAAAATGTGAAATGCTGGTGTTTGCTATCTGATCGGGAGGAGACAAAGCTACCTGTCTTCTTGCAATAACTTCATACGGAGCTCCATTTCTGCTGCACTGAGTTGTTCATCAGGGAATGTAACTCCATCTCTCTCAGAAGCAGTTTTTGCAGTTTCTGTAGCTTTAGATAGGGCATTGCCTATTCAAAGACACCAAATAGCACAATCTAAGAGTAAATAATTAACTAAAACACGCCCAGACAGAAGAGTCAAATAATCTAACAATAACAACACAAAAGTTTCAGTGGACAAAGCTCGTAAGGAAAGCAGTGGCATAAAAAAACAACTGTTGGCAACTGAATGTTATGTAGAATCTTGTAGATAACTAAAAAAGGTAAATGCATTAAAACAGTCCTCCTCCCACGGCACATCTACGGGCAGTATTTGCATGGAAAACTCTCAAAATTCAACTAAAAAACAGAAGTTGAATTAATCAGCTGAATAGATTTGCAGATGAATGAGTCATTGAGTGGTTTCTAAAGAAATACAATGGCTACTGGCTATCTCTTACGATGCAGTCAATTCCAGTAAAGGCAGTCCACACAAGACTAAACATTTATAACAACAAGAAGCAATATAGAGCAAAAGAGAAATGTGAAAATAAGCATTTGGACACAATCATCATAAAATTTCATCATGTTCTGGATGTGATTGGGATTTACCTACAAAATCTCGGCATTCATGAAGATCAGGATAACTCTGAAACTCAAAAATGTAACTTATACCCTGGAGCATCACAGTTGCAAGAATCCGGTCAATAAAGAATAAAGAAACTGCATCAGAGTAGCTCTAAATTGTGGTAGGATGTAACATATATTACAACTAAAAGAAAACCTCACGACTGCTGCTGAGATTAAGCAAAGGTGGTTGCTTGGATCCCTCCTTGGTGTTTTTGTGACCTGAAAGTTCATGAGCAAGAACAAGAAAAAGGAATTAAAAAAACACCTCCAATAGCGAGCACGTAATCCAAAGAAATTGAATGATTGAATATCAAGATTAGCAAAGATATGGGTCTTTTAGTTAAAACTTTTCAAAAAAAGAAGCAAAATAATGATCAACAAGGTGTTTGCTTCATAGAAATAAATCCGCTTCAAATATGAGGAGTACCTTTAATATGTCTAAACTCCACATCAAGCATTCTGGCAGACGTGGGATCGTTTGGCTTGAACACAAACCTGTTCTCAACCTACACAGACCAACATATTCACAAAAACAACATTAAACCAATGAAATCCGATCGTCGCATATTTAGACAAGTTTGACATATAGACCCCAGCAAAAACTTTATCTTGGCTCAAACTTGCAGCAAAGGCATCCTTACAACCAAGGACAAATCTCATTAATACAACCCAACTGTTGGTGCATGATTTGCAAGCTTATCCTCATCGACTATGTCCTTAAATGTAAGAAACTATGTCCCTAATCCCATCAATCTTAACCATCAATCAGCAATCGTAGAAAATAATACAACAGCACTAATTAGTGAAACGCGAAAAGCAATGCGATCGAATGAGAGAAAAACTTGAAGAAATAAGTAGAAGTCGGGCACCATAGTTAAAACGCCGGGAGTGCCAGGGTTTTTGACTGCATCCTTGTATTTTACACGCTTCACGACTCGCCTGGACGACGACGACGACATCTTCTTGTTGTTGTTCGCGATTGGTGGGCACAAAATTTCTCAAAAATCAAAAGAATTTCGAATCGATCAATAAAAAATGTCGAAGTCTCAGAAATGGGATTCGGGGGATTAGGGTTTTAGGGTTGTTGGAGATATAATCCGCGCGCTTTTGTACGGACCGAGGGAGAGGCTGGCTCTTTCTCTCTCCCAAGCCCCCTGCAATCAGTTTCTGTGTGTCTCTCTGACTGAGCGTCTTTTTCTACTAACGAAGAACAAAGACGAGGAGGCCTATGGATCCGGACCTTTCCTATTAACTGAACCCGTTCATTTGCTAGACACACCCACCCAATATCTAATCTAGGTATTAACAAGGTAAGGTATCCTCTCTTGATCTCTTTCCACCTAATCCGTCTAGTTTGGGTTCTAGGTTATTAAAATTTGATCAAACGATTACCGTTATTATCACTTTTAAAGGCACCCTTGTTTGTAACTGTTAGATCAAATTTCAACGGTTCGAATCCCAAATTAGATGGATTAGGTGAAAAATGATCTGAAGATGATCGTTTTTCTCTTAATAAAATCCTCAATGTACCAAAATATTATAAAATTACCATTTTAAATACGGCTAATTTAGTAATTACATAAACATAACGTTAGAAGAAACTTCTCCCCATTATTTCAATTTTCATAACTGATTTTTTTTTTGAAAAAATAATTTAAAAACTAATCCCACTTTATAATAAATAAATAAACAAAATAAAATGAAATTGTTTACGTGTGTGGGCACCTGCTAGTGTAAATAAAAAACGCTCACTTTGTATAATTTTTCACCTAGGACACGATTCGGTACTTATGTTGTAATACAAGTAATTACATACTTACAAAAAATTAAATAATTATATTATGATACTTAATGTTTCAGGTTATGTTTTTGACACATTGAAATGTTATCCCAAAATTGAGAGTGTAAATGGAAGTACATAGAAGAGAAAATGGTAAAAATGGTTCTTCAACTTTAACCCAATTGGAGCATTTCTCAAAATTGTTGAGTGACCGTTTCTCAAATCGGGTAAAAGTTGAGGAAACATTGTTTTAATTTTTCTCATTTGAATTTCTATATTTGCCCATTCATTCAGTTTCACGTGTGTGGCATATGACTCATTTGGACAAAAGTTACAAATGAGTTGACCAAAATTATCATAGTTGCACATTTTGATGAGTTATAACACTAATGATCATGAATTTTTAATTGAGAAATCATTATTACAATTTCCTCCCATAAGAATTTCCGAATTTTGGTAGTGAAAATAGTGGCAGACTGGTAATTATAGGTATTATGAGATCTCTTTTACTATTAGGTGGCAGTAGAAGGACTTCAATCAAACTGTCCCCCTTCAACAAGGCAGA
>JAOTRO020000021.1:1545827-1560271 GCA_028566515.2 Pyracantha coccinea | reverse complement strand
AGGCAAATTTAAGCCACATAATTGCTAGCTCATTGTGAGGTTTAACTCACTTTCCCACTCTCTTAAGGTAGATAATACCGTTTGTTCACAAAAAAAAAAAAAAAAAATGCAACTAGTATAAAATCCTTCAATTGCCACATCTTTTGATGAGAGGCAGAGAAGGCTGTAGACACCGAAAACGAAAAGCTTCTTCTATACGAAAAACTCGGCGCAATTCACTTGCAAGCAAAATATAAAGGCTATATATATATGTACAAAAGCTCAATCCAACCTGTCTCAACAAGTTCAAAAAGTAGATGATAAACGAAAAAAAAAAGAAAAAAAAAAAAGATGAACAGCATGTACCCTGCCGTACACAGTAGAAAACTTTGGTAGCCCAGTTGGGTCCCAAACAAGCAAGAACTATGAGCTCCTCTCGACAATAGAACAAACAATAACCATAACACCCAAACTCTGCCGCAAGCAATGATTCTTCGGATTGCATGTGCATCAGAGACTACTGCCCCGCTCCATTTAAGCAAGCAGGGAAACTACACAATGCGTTCCAGCATGACTAGTTTGTCATAGCCGGCACAGCATCATCTTTTCAGACAGTCTCATGTGACAGGTCAAGTTCCATCTTCCAATTTCATCTTTTTCTTCCAATTTTTCTTTATGCAGGGGGCAGATCAGCATGCAGGTCCAACTATAGATGATCAGTCTTCAGTGTTGACTCTTCAGAATCCGGCTGGCCAGCTTTGACCTCATTCAGCGGAAGTTTTATCTTGGGCGACAACCTCTTTACTTCCTCTAATGTGTAGATAAAAATCTTCCTTACCATGCTGCAGAACTCACTGCAATATGATGCATAGAATTTACAGGACGAAAATCCAAAGGGGCAAAACATAAATGATAAAGAAATTGTAATCCATAGAACAGATTGCAGCAATTAGATTCATTTTCAAGAGCAAAGAACACTGGAGCAAACAAAGTTTAGATTCATTATCATAATTATTTCTGGTCAATATCATAAAGGGGAAGGATACCCAAAAATTATGTAAATAAAAAGGAATCCTCAGTTATATTGTCCCGACACCATCTAATCATTAAGCTTCTTTTAAGAAAAGTGGTCTCCTAATCCCGACTGCTACTAGTTCTTAGATTCATGATAAGATACAATTGAAGCACTTAAAAACAGTTAATTTTCAAGTTTGAGACTCAAATGAGGAATTAAAGAATTGGTCAAATGAACTTACTGCCACGGATCATCCCCAACCATCATCATGTCATCTTCATCATCGGTGTAGACAACCTGCCATTTCTTTGTAGATCCACATAGTTCACCTTCAATATTGAACATCTCTTCTAGTTTCTTACGCAGATCCTCATACCGCTCAAACCGTGTCAAATCTACAGCCCTTCCAACAGCAATCCCTTGCATGTGAACCTAAGACATTAAAAAAAAGAAAAAAAAACTCAGTCAGATGGTCACCACCAACACATAAGGCCCAATGACTTCAAGAAGGAATAAAGTGGCATGAACCAGTGCAATGTCCAATTCAAAAGGTAATGTAATAATAAACGCACTACGGAAAAGAAATATGCGGTCATGTTTAGACATTGATATTTATAAGTTCAGACCATACAGAGCCAGAAATTGCAACAAAGCAGTAAAGGGGCGGAAAATAGTATTAGCTTGAGGGATAAAAACGACATGAACCACCTTTGTGCAGCTCCGGATTTGCCTGCTTTGAGATTCCTGTGGTGATCTCAGACATGACTTCTCAGCATCACAACTTCCTGAAGGAAGATCAGATCGATTGAGATTTGATGGTTCTGAATGTTGGTCAGATTCCGCATCAAATGATGAAACTGGTAGAGTATCCCCCAACTTTCCAGACACCGTAACCACAGGAGAAGTCTCTTCTAAATTAGAATTTTCAAGTAGCTGAATTCCGAACAGCCTACAGCCATTCCCAGTGCTTTGTCTCCTTTCCCCACAATCTTTGTTCATAACAGGTGAAAAAGGCTCGCTTACACCATCAACTCGATTAGACCAAAACATTGAGTTCCCAGAAACGGCAGCAAGAGAATTATTCCCAGTAAAGCACAGAGAATTGGGTTTTGAAGCAGAATTATACTTGGGAGATGGATAAATGTCTCGACCACGCTGTGAGTCGCTATAGGAGAAAGCCGAAGGAGACTCAGCTTTGGATTTCCATTCACCTAGTAAACAAAGAACATAAAAGAATTTAGAATAAAAAAGTCAAAACAGATTAGGAATCACACATCACTATGTAAACAAACATACCCAGCGCAGAAAGGTCTGGGGATGGCGAAGGTAAAACAGGAGGCCGAGCCCGCTTATTCCTCAGTGCGGGTTGGGAGTTTTGGGGAGTAGTTGCCACCAGGGGCTCCAAATCCCATGGTGATACTCGATCTGGTCGCAATATTGATGAGGGCTCATCCCATTGGACCTGAAAAGTTAAACATAAATAAATCTTTGCTATATAGTTCATCTTCAACTGATGAGACTTAAATCTTGTGACACCTTAAAGAAAAAATTATGTCTTAAAAAAAAAGAGAGGAGATAATAATGCCTCTAGATGTGGTTCCCCATCCCAAAACCATAGTGTGATTTATCTCTAAATGTCTATGGCCACAGTCAATATATTCTTGTAGGACTGACTCAAAACTCAATTTAGGAACATCATTGGAAAAAATACCTTTAGTGATCTCCACTCAGAATTCGCCCATCCAGGTGCTGTATTATCTTCAACTCCAACAATTGTACCACTGAACCTGTAGTGTGGTAGAAAATGGTTAGGTCAGACCGCTAATGACTTCATTCAGAAAAACCAAGCAGGGAAAACATACCTTCTTTCAGGAACTTCCTCACCCTCAAATCTCATCTTAAACCTCATGCCAACAGATAGCTTCTGACTGCGAGCTTCAATGTACTTGTTGATACTTACAAGGAACTCAGACCGACTTGTTCTGGCATAAATGGACCCAGCAAATAATATTTTGTCAGGAATCAGGATAAATTTGAAAAATAAAACAAATGACCCAGATACCCAGTAACTTATCAAGAGATGTCTCATTCCTCCAACAAGGTAAGTATATTCTAATAGAGTAACATCAAGAGATGAAATAACCCAACCAACTAGGCTGCCAACCTTTTTTAAATATACTCTTAACAGAAATGATTATGCCAGCACCAATAACAAAACTCTTCAACATATTTAGGGACAATTTGATAACTATTTCATTTTTTTAGTTATTAGTTTTCATTTTTTCTGTTAGATAGAGGGCATATACAAGAGAGAATGAGAGATATAGAAGAATGGAGGAAGAAAGGAAGGTGGGAGATATGCGGAAGAAATGTATACAGATGGTTACACAGAATGAAAACTAAATCAAAAACTGATTTAAGATGTTTTTACTTTCAAGATTTTGTTTTCATTCATTCTTCTTTTTGCTTTCCCTCCCTCCTACCACCTTCTTATCCATCCTTTCTCCATACATTTTCCCCATATCTCAAGCACAAAAAGTGAAAACTAAAAATGAAATGGTTATCAAATAGGATTTTAGTCTAAACACCATTATTCACACGTACAAAATCAGAGTGCAATATATAAGAAATAGTCTGAGAAATTACACATAATAAGACTAGAAGGACATTGGTAACAAATAAGATATGATAAGAACTCATTCGACTCCATATAAAGCAAAGGAGACGAGACCTTGGCTTGTAGAATACAGAAAATAGTGTCCCAGTTGCAATGGCATGAGATGCAGTCGCCAAAACTCCAAGATGCATGCTGTGACTAGAAATAACAGAAGACGGCATATTACTTGGTTGTCTCATGAGTCTCCTTACTCCAACACGCAGCTCTCCATTTTCACCTCTGGAACATACATGTAAAACGACATATAAGCAAACAATACACCAACTTAATGCTAAGGTAACAAAGAAAAGATAATTAGTCCTCTTTATTGACTAAAGACTTGCCTTAGGAATATAAATGCATCCCCAGCTACTAATTTCTTAGAACTCACAAAAACACTCCATCCAGTTGTGAGCAAGTGGCGCCTTGGTTGCCCTGGTTTGTTTTAGAAGAGGAAAAATGTAGAACAATATAAAAGCGTAGGGTCTCACTATCACACTGATAACAGCATAAAATTAAGGCAACAAAACAACACAACATCATATAATGATATATGGATACAAATATTCCACAACATGATGCTGGATCTGAAGTCATGAGTTTCACAAAAAAGAAAAGGAGAAACTACATGGTATTGTACTATTTTGGAAGAAATGAGTACAATAAAAGGATAAAAAGATGTTGAAGTACAGCAAATAGATAAAAGAACGCCGAGCCACAAAAGAATAAGGGGAACCCAGTCCAAAGCATTGCCAACCAGACCAACCAAAATAACAAAACTTATGTAAGCACATGTAAGCTACTCACTCACCATTCAAAATAAAAAATATTAACTAATTACTAAGACAAAGTTACAAACATAAAAGTGGTTTAATGCATAATGAATGTGACATAGACTAAATGCAATTTTAGGAAGATTCCTAGCTAAAGCAGTTACAATAAGAAACACGAGTATCCAGTAAACCATTCAAAAAATATAGCCAACCTCGAAATATGTGCCGAAAATGCCATTCATTTCCATGCAAATCAGTTGCAACCAATTCTTGCCAGGGAGGTTGCTGGGACATATCCTGAAAAAATTGAAATTCAGGCAATGCATAGAGAAACGAGCCAACCCCTACCAGGCCACCCCAAGGCATAGGATAGGAGAAAAAGACAAGCAAACATATGGTATAAATAAGGTAGAAACTCAAAAATATTAAAAGTTTGTTAAAAAATTAACTAACCAGTGGTGGCAGACAATCATCAGCATGCCTACGAAGGACGGAGAATCCACCATGTGTGCTGGTGTCAGAAGCAGTAAGTGTCTTGCAGAATGAATGTACTGTACACCGTGGAGTTTCTGGGAGTGGAGGATCTGGGCTTGTTACCTCACTTTGCTGATCCATGAAGAAGAATCAAATTAAGAAAAACAACACAAATGCAAAAGAGGAAGCCAAGGGCTGCAATCAATTATAAATCTAGGTACAAACAGAAACTATGAAGAAAAATACTTCATCAAAATTGGTTAATTAATCTTTTACAGGTTAGGGGAAGACAACTCACATCTGCTTCCGGTAGGAGGGTAACTTGTGCATAAACCTCATCTGTTTCAGGTTCAGCCTACATTCAGGTTAAGTAAAAATCACACAACTACAAACTAGAGCCAACTGATGCACGATAAGAGAAAAAAGAGAAAAAAAATACTATAACAAACTTAAACAATGGTCACCCACCCGAAGCTGAACATTAACAACTTTACATAGAATTTTGGATGGAAGATTGAATGAAGGCATTTGCTGCTCCGACCCTTGATGCATTGATGCTTCAAGCTATTATAAAGAAAAATACATGTAAAGTCAGTAAGACAGACAAATATCATATAGAGCAAATTAGCAGAAATTAAACTATTCTAGATCAGTTTATTTTATAACGATGAATATGCAGTTGACACATTCGGCCCAAACAGCAAAAGTACACAAGACTAACAACTTATTATTCTTATAGAAAAAGGTGATTAAGAAAATCAACTAATTGACATCTATGAGAGCAAGAAAAAATTTGTAAAACTGAAAAATTAGGAAAATAAAAATGGAAGTCAAAAGTAATATAAAATTTTAAAATTATGCATTAAAACATATTATATGAAAGCCAAGCAGAATACACAATCTAAAGCGAGTTGCATGCTTGAACTAAGCTTTAAAATAAAACTTTGGACTAAAGTTCATAGTACCAATATAACATAGGTGGTGCTGGAGTACAGTTCACAAACTAAAAGACTCAAGGCCCACCAATCAAAACCTCACCTAAAACGCACAATATCTACAAACCACATAACAACCCACATCCCATGTAAAGACAATCTAAAGCATCCAACCTTAGGCAATCAAAACCTGGACCTTACAATCACACTAATCAGCAACACCAACAGCACATTACATGGCTATTAGGGACTCCAAGTTCATGGAAACACTTTGGTAAGTACCATCACTAGGATCACAAAGCACATCCAACACCAGATTGAGTCCACACAACATATGTTCTACCACAGCTCCAAATTTAGAGAGAAGTCAAAAAAAGAGAGGTGGGGCACTATCGACTAGCTATTCAATATTTTAATATTAATTCAAAGGGGAAAAAGCATGCATCTTGTTCCAGTTTTCCCACTTAACTTGCCATTTGGTTCGGATCCCCCCTAATATTTTAAAATGTGCCAATGTCCCCTCTCCATCAACTCTGTTAGGATTTCTGTTAACTTTAAATCATGATGAACATATAAGGGGTATACATGTTAATTGATGTCACAACCAGAATATACCCCACCCGAAATTGACTGGAACATAGAACCCTCGTTTTCGATTAGAGCAGTAAAACCAAGTTCATTATATTGCAATCCAGACTAAAATTGAGAGAATGATCTTGGCATGAACAATTAAAGCTACTGTCTTCTCTCTTCAATTCTCGTGATGTTTTAATAAAATAAAATAAAAACCCTTAAACCTGTAGTAAAGGAGAATCATCTCTCCCTTTAGAGCTCACCATATATCTCTTCATTGTACAGGTTGTCCATTGACTACAGCTATTTGTATTAAACGGTAATTGCTTATATAATTCAAAATTGGTTTCTGACATTATTAAGTAAAACATCATTCCAAAGGATGCAGTTACACAATTCAACCCACTGGCTACCTGTAGATAAACTTAAAGCTCGGACATACCTGTTCCATATGACCCTGTGGAAAGTAATAAACTCGCTCCTCTTCACGTGGAAGGGTGACAAGGGGACCAGCACAAGCATGCCATAGTTCCTTATACAAAGCATCACCCGGTGTCCCTATAAAATCAACGAAGTTTAGCCACACGAATGAGGAGAAGGAAGATGTACCATGGACACAAAATGAAGACATCAAATAAACCCACTCAAACAAAGGCAAATACTTCTAGCCCCTTCGAAACCACTGTAGCGATTAGAAATCTATTAATTATCAAGATGTAAGAAAATACAATTCAGAGACAAGTATTAAAAAGCACAACAGAGCACGACAAAAACAGGAAACAAATTTACAGTAACAGAGGCATCCTATAAATGTTGTTCCTTCAATTCTTTTCTCCTTGGCTTATAAGATGATACAATGGTTTGTTGTCAGCTTATCATCCTAACTGTAAACTGCATAAATGACCTGGATGTATCCTGTTAGGTAGATTACCATCCACTGGATGCAGGTAGCATATGATATGACTATCACATTACAAGAGAAACAATTCCCTTAGTTAGTCATGTCCTGTGGTAATCCTTAAACTCAATGATCAAAATTTTCTATAAAGACAAAATGAAGTTTTACAAAGTAAGCCAATTCTTAGGTTTTATAAAAACTCAAGTACATTCCAGCACAACAATGAATTTATAACTTCTCTAGAAAAGTAAAATACATTTATGGTAAAACATTTTCAGAAAACATTTTAGTAAAATAATTACTAAAATGATTACTCCCAAAATTCTAACTAAGCCATGGCCTCAATAAGATTTGTTTCCACGCGAACGCATCAGTAGCAAGGTACAAGCAATATTTCTGCATATTAAACACCTGTTCCCTTTGAGGACATCCAATAAAACACCTATGATCTAGAAATCATGAAAACATATATGATAAGCACCTTTAGTTGGATTTGTATAGATGGTCTTAATGGTAATCAGTAGTTTCTTTATTTTTTGGTATAAATTAAAGATCATACTAACCAACACAGAACAAGGTTCATCAGTAATTCACCTTCTAATTAAGTATAGCATACTAACAGCAAGCAAAACACAACTTTCAAATTAGTAAGAGGTTCCACCAAATGAGAAAATCAAACCTGTCCGGGAACTGCCTTGGGGATGATTGGAAGCTGAGAATGCCATAACAAAACCAAGAAAGTAGTCTCCCAACCCTGAAGCTTCTTTCTGCGGAAACCCAAGTGTTAAACAAGTTGTTTGTATAGAAAGTAGAAACAAGCCACCCAACGCTGTCCAACTAATAGTACTACCAACTAAAACAAACCCATTAAGTAAATCCCCTTAATGATCACCCATAATCAATGCAAAACTAGCTTCAGCGCCTAATAGTTATTAAGCCTTAAAACCTACACCCTTTCTATGCCAGCAGCCAGCTTTGTGTGAACAATAAAGCATAAAATGACTAACCTTTTCGGGTCCTTAACCTTTCTTAGCCTAAAAAGGGCAAATCTTCTCAGTAAAGTAGAATTTGAAACGCACTTTAATGCCGAATTGAAGGAAAAAAAAAGCCAGAACGGAACAAATTCCATGAAATGCACTTTTTTATGTTTGTAGATTTCGATTGTGTATAATATCGAAAATGCATTTTCATCGATTTCGCTATTTTTTTGGATCCAAAAACGCAACTTCATTTAACCCCCAACTAAGTACCATCTTCAACTCTAATAAAATTTCACTATTTTTTTCCCTTTTGAAAAAAACAAAACAAAAAAAAAGGAAAAAAATTGAAGCAGTTAATATCATGAGTTGGACCATTTTCCCACAAACAAAACTAAGATCCCCAAACTCTGGATCTCTCACAGATTTGAAATCCCAGTACAAAAAGAATTGAAGAATTGAGAGAGACAGATTTAGTGAGCAGTAATAAGAGTGTTACCTTACCTCAGAGAAACAGATGCAGAGCTGATCAGCTGAAACGAATCCTCCTCCTCAACTGAAACAAGTAAATTAGGGTTTTGATTTGGGAGTGGGAGTGGGGGAATTTGGGATTTGGGATTTGGGATCGGAGGATGATAAGATTAAGGTCGTGTTTGGTCGAAGCCGACACCACCCTTTCGCTGCCCCTCTTTTCTCGCTCTCTCTTACACCCTTTGGCTCTTTTTTTTATTTTATTCTTTTACGTTTAGTATTTAAATAGGAAATTTTTATTAACGCTCAAATAATCTTATTTAACATTTTAAAGTTTTTATAATTAAAAATAAAAATAGATATTTATGAAAAGTGTAAAATGTGATTTTTAGAAGAAAAATGATTCTTCATTTTCCTAAATTTCGTGATCATGACCATTCATCGTACATCATACAGTTAAAAATTTTAACGAAAACTAATTACACGATATACAATGAACTGTCACGATCACGAGATCTCTAAAAAAAGATCTGGCGATGATTCTTTTCTTTTTTGAAATGTGAATAACAGTTTTCTGTAAATAATAAATTATTATATAATTTAATGTTATAATTACAGTTAGGGTTTTTTGGTCCAAGGAAGGCAAAGAAACAGGCTACCGGCAGACTAAGGGAGAGAAAGACTGAGTGACGACTCTTCTGTTGACAACTCGATGGATTTACAGACAAACGTTGGTTGGGTGGGTGCGTAATGCGCACGCTTTGTAAATTGCTTCATACGAAAATAAAAAAATAAGATAAAATATATAGTCACGGGTGATGGATGAAGGAATTCAAGGTACCCTGAAATCCCTACAACATTTGGTACAACTTGTACCCTGCTGTCTCTTTCCCCATCCCTTTCAACTTTTTATTTCATATTCAACCTTCTTTTTCCGAGCGAGTGGTTGATTTTTTTTTCAAAGAGGATACCAGGATCTTCTTTGATGGTCCCTAGTCCGATATTGGTGGGGAATAGACGGAAGTTGACTAGTCGGTTTATGTTTTATGTTCAAAAATGTTTGTTTTTGACAAACGATATTATTTACATTAAAATGATAAAAAAATAGATTAAGTCTCACAATAGGCTAGTAATAATGTGATTTAAATTTGTCGTTGATGAGAATTGAATTTAAGACTTCTCACCTTATAAGTGAATTAGAATACTACTAGACCTAAGCAGCTGTTCAAATTTATTTTAGTATAAAGTATCGTTAGTATTAAAAGAATTTTTTTTTTCTTATTATTGATTATTCTTAATTCCCTATTCTTTCTTTTTCCTTTGATTTGAGAATATACTAAATTTTTTAATTCCCTTTACAGAGTTTGGGGTCCATTCAATTGAGATTTTGATAGATTTTAATTATTTTTACAAATTCAAGAGTATTTAATTAGGTTTTAAGGGATTCTCAAAGAGTCTAAAAGTGTATTTAAAAAGTTTATAATATTGCGGGTGTATTAAATAAAAATTTATTCTAAAGGATTTCAAAAAGTTGGAGAATTAAATAGATTTCGTAGTATATTTTAAGCATTCTCAAATTTCATCTCTCCCCTGAGAATTTGAGGGTACTCACTTAAATTTTACATAAAATCTCTACAAATCAATTAAACTCCATTAAAATCTGTGAATTTATAAATACATCAAAGTATCTCAAAATTCCAATTGAATATGGCCCGTTTAAGAAGGATACTATTCTTTTGAAATATAAGATCCTACTACACATTAGTAATACAGAAGGTGCTATCGATATGCATATTTTTGGTTCCCCATGATCTTTTGTTATTCTTCGCGTGAAACACTGCTGCAAAACTGTCACACAAACTTCATGAAAAATGATAGTTCCTATATATTTACTACAAAATACGTAGCCATTAATTTGCTAACAACGTTTGAGATTGTTGAGCCCAAAACCGATTAAAATCGGGACATGTTTCCCACTTTTGCTTCAACCGGGCTATTATAACCGGCAAAGCCACCGCAGCATTTTCCCTTAACACATCTAGCACCTCAAGCCCCATGTCATCGTATAATCGCTCAATGCACCTCAGATTCATCGCTGTGAAGTGATCTTCGAGACGGATTTGATGAACTGTTTCGTTGTTGATCTTGTCCAGTAACTGTTCTGCACGTTTACTGGTTGATTTCACCGTCTCCAAAAACATGTCAAACTCATACATGTCGTCTTCATAGCGAAAAAGGCTTTGTTCATACTCTGATTTGGGCACAGAAGTGGAAGTAGTAGTAGTAACGCATAGTATGCAACTGTCGTTGAGTACTTGAGACTCAAGCCCTCTTCTTCCAGAATCACAATGTGTTGATGAGGAATTCTTTGGCAGCAAGCAATAGCTTGGCGTGCAGTTACCTTTATCTTTCACCGTTGTTGTTAGTCCAGGGTAACTCTGATAATCTTGACGAAGAGGGGGCAGAAAGCGAGTGAATTCTTCTAGTAAATCTGGGTGGTCTTTGAAAAGAGCTGCAACCTTGTGATAAATTACTTCTGTAGCCTTGCGGTCATTGTCGCTAGATTCACAACTACTAGTACCACAACTGGCGTTTCGTTTTTGTTTGGATAACCTGCTGACCATTCTGTAACTAGCCATAACGTTTATAAACGACTCATAAACATCACTATCATCATCTCGGCTTTCGTCTAGCAGTCTGGTCTTGACCTTGTTGACGAAAGCAATGGCTTTTAAGAAGGCAAGAGGAGGATGAGGGAGGGGTTGAGAGGTAATTTGATGTTCCTTGGGCAAGAAGGCATTGAAACCTAAGAGTAGATGAGGGTGGCCTTGGAAGAGTTGTTTGACGGTGCGAGTAAGAGAGTCGGTGTCAGTTTTTTGGGTCCGGAAGTCTTGGAGGAGCTGAACAAAGTGGTGGAAGTTTTCGATCTTGTCTTGCTTTGCAAATACCTCCTTCACCTCCCTTAGATATGCCAACGATTCGCTTTTTGTTGGTTTCATCTTTTTCGTGTCGTCGTCTACTTCTTCTTGCCGCTTGGTTTTCTGAAGGCAATCTCAAAGGAATTACAGAAGGAACACAAACGATGAGAGGAGAAGGGAGTATTTATAAGTAGGGGATGCAATGCCTTTCCTTGTTTCAAACGGATTCCTACTGCATGGTGGGAAATATCAACAAATTTGTTTTTATTATAAATTTGTCGAGAGGGCAAAATTGGGTTTTCGGGTTTGCAGATGGAGGGTACAAGTGGAAAATTACTGGGTCGAAATAGGATTCCCCAACGGATAGGATAAGTCTGGCTGGTGAGTCGGAGACGCGGAGTGCGAGTAGAGAGTGAACTCTGAAAAGAAACGACGGCGACAATGGCGGCCTCTGCATCTGCAACTCTTTCGTTATGCTCTTCGTTCGCAACCCATTGCAAAATCTCGCAAAATCTTCAAACTCCGTCAACCCATTTCAGCTTGCCGTCTCTCTCTTGGTCTTCTTCCCACAAGCTGTCTTCTTGCTCTTCACGGCGACCCTCGTTCCCGCTTCTGACCAAGTCGTCGGAGTCGGATTCCGCCGTGGTCGTCGAGGCCGAGTTTCAAGCTCCCGAGCCGGAGGCTGGACCCGATGATTCGGAGCCGGCGGCCTTGCAAGTCGTGGAAACCCCTTCGTCGGAGGCCCCAAAACGCGAGCAGCTGTTCGCTGTTGTTATGGTATGTATTCAATTCTACTTCTTTGATTGAATTTGTGATTGAATGCTGCCAAATTTCGTTTTTGGTCGTTAATTTGGTGGTTTAGTGGTGATTACCAGTTTACCCAGGTGATATTTTGATTTGTAATTACATTTAAGAGCAAAAATTGAAGTTGGGGTTCTCTAATCAGCTCGAAAGTTGTTAATCTTATGACTGCGAACTGGGTTGCTTGTGTATAATGTCTAATAGATCGGTGGGCGCCAGTACATTGTCATTCCTGGACGATTTATCTATACTCAGCGGCTGAAAGGCGCTAATGTCAACGACAAGGTATTATATTCTTCGCATTCTTCAGTATCCGTTACTTGAAATTCTTGTCGTTGATGCTCCATTTCGGCTTTAGTTTTAGTTGTATGGATTCATCAAGCCGTTAATTGTAGTTCTAGTGCAAGGCCTAGTTTTAGTTGTATTTCTATGCATCACTGTTATGAGAATCGATAAAGTGGAATGGTCTTGTTGAAGTTCTTACGCTTTTACTTCTTGGGTTGGATGAGAAACATTCCATTTCCAGCAATAGGCCTCCAATGTTAGACTCATCAGTTGAGTTAACCTGTGATATTAGGTGACTCCCTGCTTATCTTACAGCACATCATGAAATTTAGAAATCATTGTTAGAACAAAATGTAGTTTGGAAATGCTGCAATAAGTCGTTTCAAGACAAATTGTTGATATCAGCATGCAAACGTCGTTTCAAGATAAATTGTAATAATATTCTTGGTTTTGCTGGTTATGAAGGAATTTTTTGTAATAATATTCTTGGGATTCTGATTTCAAATTATCGATCACTTCTTGAATAAGAGTTTAGTTTTTGTCCAAGCCAAGCGGTTCCTCACCTACGTCCCTTTCAGCACATATGTACTTTTAATTCTATATAAATGTACTCTTGCTGTACTAAACTTCATGAAAAATTGGAAAATACTGTGGTCTGGTCGCCTCTAATTTAGCCTTTAAAGGCTTTGAAATCATATATTTCTCTCTATTTAAAAAACCAGTGAATGTTATCAGCATTGGATCTTTTATTTTCTAAGAAGTTACCGTTGCTTTGTCCTCAAGGTGTTTAAACTTGATCCCTTGCAGATTGTGCTCAACAAAGTATTGTTGGTGGGGACCAAAACAAGTACGTACATTGGAAAACCAGTGGTGACAAATGCATCTGTACACGCTGTGGTTGAAGAGCAGGTAATTCATTATGCTATAATGAATCTTTCCCCTTCACCATCGTAAAGAATGTCGATATAATTGTGAATTTGTTTGCGTTTAGTTAGTATCTTTTTAATATTTTCTATGTCATATTGTTGCGTATATCATTATGCAAGGACTTAATGACAAAGTGGTTGTCTTCAAGTATAAAAAGAAGAAAAATTATAGGAGAAATATCAGTCACCGAAAGGTATTACCCTCATTTCTTTGTGAACCAATGAGAACAGTTGATTTTCTTCATAAGTGCAATGAATATCTTTGTGTTATCTGTTTAGTTACTCCAGTTGACTTGATTTCATATATGGAAACAAGGAAGTTTCAGTTGTTTAACTTTTTATTCCTTTTTTTACCTTTCCTTGGGTTAATATGATGGTAGAAACTAAGTTAGTGCATACAGCTATATGCATCGTGCATTTTACGGCAATGAGGCTTGAGGCTTTGGGAATGCTGTACTGTCCTGACAAGGGTTTCTGGGATAATTTATGCATGAAATGAAGAAACATATGTATCTTTGTAGTACAAGGTACTGAATCTTGCAGAATCATCACATGTAATTTGCCAGTGTCCCAACCAAACTCAATTGTTTCGATTTATCACTGTTGATAGGACGCAGGGGTACCAATTTTCCTTATAGTTTTCTGCATAAACTTCATCTAATGTCCCCGGGAGTTTGGTAATACACAGCACTAAATCCTGAATTGCATATTGTTGTTATGATGATCTAGTTTTAACTCGTTTGTCATGCATCCAGCCCAATAC
>JAOTRO020000021.1:1519831-1531221 GCA_028566515.2 Pyracantha coccinea | reverse complement strand
GGCATGGTAGAGTTTTCAGAAATCCTACTATGTAGTACTATATATGTGTTTTCAAAACATGGGGTTATTATGTTCAGAAAGAAAATGGTTTTCATATTATTAGTATTAGTATAAATTATGGTCCACGTTAGAAGCGAGGCATACGATCTTGGCATCAGGGCATTTCTGCATAGGTATCCTCGAGTCTTCTCGGTGTAGGTCTCATTCCTTTGTTCAGATCTTTGGTGTTTTTCTTGGTTAGTTGTACGCTCTGAACACGATTCGGTATTGGTGTAAGTCTTTCTATCTACATATTTTTATTTTGTATGCATGTTTAAAATAGTTTCGTCATCCTCGGGTGTCGCCCAGCACATGCCTACCTTGGTATATTGGGATATCAGGGTCGGGGCGTGTCACGACAACCCTTTCTTCCAAATGAAAATAGTGATGCAATAGGCTGATGATTTTTAGTATTTATATGTGGGTATTTCAGTAATTTCGGTTTTGTGCATGGTGTGCATGGCTTGTGCATGATTTTTGTCCCAAGATTAAGAAAATCTCCCCTTTTAGGGTATTTCCCTTTTTTTTTTCTTTTTTTTAAAAGCCAAAATCCAGTCCAATGGGCAAAATATTTATCACAAAATGTGTCTGGCCATGTTTCCCTTGCTCTGAACCCAATAGATTGATTTGTCACCTCTAACGACAATAAACAAATATTATACTCGAGAAATCCAATTAAAGCTACAAGGTCAATTAAATCCTGTTTCACTTATGAAATGACATCATTTTAAGAGTTTTGAAATGAGGACAAAAGCCTTTTTGGGTCTCAAAAACTAATTTTTCTTAAATAGTCCGAAACTATTGAATTGTCTAGGAAACGAACGTCAAAATTGACTTTAAGAAATCTAACATTAAAGATTGCTTAAAAAGTCAGACTACTTGGCAGGCTAGATTACCGAAGACTCCTCTAAAACGGACGCTTTTTCCAAATTTCTCTCTATATCTCTTTATATACACGCACATATGCAAAAAATATTTTGAGCTAGTAGGAAAGGAATTAAAATCCACCCAAAATTCACTTCATAATACTATATTAATTAAGATAACGTCAAAACCCGAACAATCACGAATCAAGGATCCATTTTAATTGCCAAATGAAAGAGTACATGACCCCTATTCCACAGAATGTTGAGATAAGCATGAGGGGTATAAAAGGAAGCTTATCACCAAAAATGATGGGATGCAGAAACTGACCCCAAATCTCAACCAGCAACATACCAACCAAATAACTCCAGTGAACCCACCCTATAACAAACCCTCCTTTCTGGGCAGCTGCAACAGATCGTCTCTTCGATTGAAAATCATCATCTTTTTTCTTTCCAGAGTTTGCCGTTTCAAGGGCAATCCCGTTAGCGAATTGTGCAGAGAAACCTAACCACATAAGCGTGGAGTGTAGTAACAGCAACAGGACCTTTATTGGATACTCCTGGGCTTCATATAGAAGTGGGAACAGTGAGTAGCAGGACACTGCATATGAAACATGGCACAAAACTTTCAGTGCATAGGTAGGAAGCCAAGGATCAATAGTACAGATAAAAAACCCACATTAAAACTTAAATTGGAATACCGTTAGTTACACCTAAAAGTGTTGCTAAACAGTACCTGTGATTTGGGGAAAATTTGGAAAATAAAGAGCTATATAATGCTGAAATCACGATGCAGAAACTTTATTTTTCAAAACAATTCTAAACAGCAATACATCTTATTAGAGACCTAAAAACGTTGTCATTTGAATTTTGTCATGACAGACTTCAATTTCATTATTCCTGAGTAAGCAGGACGAAAACAGTTCCATAACATATTTAGTCATTTTAGGGACAACTATTTCAACATGCACACATTTCAGTTTTACTTCAGCTAGGTTAAACTTCTGACATTCTACGCCAGGTCTAGGATAAAGCTCAGTTGGTAATGCTAACTTATGTGAAGTTAGCATCTGACAATAGCTCAAACAAATCTGTAAATGACACCCCCCTCGTTTCTCTGCAAATAAAAGAAAGCAAGAAGAAGCATACCAATTGATATCAAGAAGTAATGCCTCACATTATCCAAACTCTGCACTGCAACAATGGCAAGGGGGATGACAAAGTGGAGTGATGCCTTCTCATGAACGTGCCACCCAAACATAAACCCACAAGTATATGCATAGGCTACCCATCTGGTAATCAACGATGGTCGTGGATGTCTCCAAGCTTTAATGAGACAAGGGGATAAGGAAATCAGAACCAGGATAAAGGTTGTCGCAGGAGTGACCTACCATTTCACCAATTTACAAAAAATTAGGTCCCAAAAGCATCAAACATGTGAAAGAAATAAAAATCTGTATTTATCTTATTTTATCAGTTAAGATAACCTAGTCCTGAGCCTGATAAGTAGAATATATTTTCTCATCAATCAACAGCACTCAACATACTAACAGGGTGTGAAGAGCTTTCTTCCTTCTGCTCAGTCAGAAGCTCAAGATAAAGGTCAAATACTGACACATGGACTCAGGGTGATTGGTGGACCACCCAAAAAACAGTGGCAAACAATCGAATTGGGCATTGGGAAGTCTTTAATTACTTAATTTCTTTGCTAGTTCTATTGAGCGTAAGGTAAACAGAGGGTTGATTACAAGAACCAAAGCAGCCTTAACCTACCACCTATTCATACTTACGTGAATTCGTATCGGTGTGCAGACGAGTGAACCGTCAACAAGCAGCACCATCCAACCAAGGGGTTTTGTTTCCCCATCTGATTTGATAAACTAAAATGTTATCCTATTATATTGCACCTCCTTCCAAGTTCACCATTGAGCATTACCTGAGGTAGTACAGAAAAAGGGGATGAATCCCCAACTAGCCCACCAGTGAATGAAGCTGCTGGTGCTTGAATGTTGAATCCAAGTCTTCCAAGCAAGAAAGCAAGCACTTTATCCAGTATGATATAGAACACCCAAAAATTCGGTGCCCAATAGGCATGGCAAAGTCCCCTGCCAAAAGGAAACATGCGGTGGATAACTTGTTGCATCTGCAAGGTAATGTTCAACAATCAAAGCACTACACATGAATAAAATTGATGGCATATGCTGTAAAGGTACAAGAAAAATTAAATGACTTTTCCAAGATGCATGCAAATTGTTATTAAATGATCAGAGAGCAACATTACTGCATAATTATCTTGGCGTAGTATATTCCCGTGCTTCATTTTGTTAAACATGAGTACCAGTAGATCGGGTGGAATACCTTTGTTCCCATAGTTTCTTTCATCAACATTTTGAGGTTTAAACGATTGTGGCAGGAGTTTCGATTTTCATCCCTCTCCTCACTAACTACATTTAATTCATATTGTAGATATAAGGGTCATAGAACAGAAATATAGGAAACTTAAGAGGCCTTCCATCCCATAGAAGGAAGGACTAAACCCTAAACACTAAATCATCACCAAGAAATGTCAAGACATGGATACATATGATTCATATGCTAATGCTGTGAACTATATTAGGTCCAAATGGGGTAGCAGTTTCGTGGAGCTCATCAAAATTGTAGAAACAGATACTTAAATAACAACTTTCATATTTATATGTCCACTTATCATTCTAAGCTACTGATCCACAAGAAATAGAAGGATACTCATAATTATTCTTTCACAACAAATGGATGAATAAGCAATAGCAAAATAGCACTTCAATCATTAAAATTAGCTTCAAAAGAACTATATCAAAGTTCTGAAGACAACAACACAAAGGGATACCAAAATCGAAACCTATACCACAACTGATCCACATCCTTCCCCCTTTCTCCCTAAAAATTCCTCTTATTACCCTCCTTCCATACCACCCAGAAAAAGTAGGTTGTACAATGTGAAGTTCTAAATGTAAAATGTGCAACAATTTTCAGTCACTAGCTCTAAAAAAATATGAATCAGAATAATAATTGATATGCAATATTATCTGCTTTTCCACTCGGTATTCTGTCACTGAAAATCTGTATCTTTCCTTATGTTCATGGTTTGCACAACAAATGCTAATACAACATTACTGTTGTTAGGAAACTCAGTGGCTTTAGGATGGTAATGCAATATTATCGACTAATCAAGTTAACAAAAGAAGATAATATTTCAGATGACCTTCATCTTCCAATAGTAAGATACACAAAACACAGTACAAAGAGGTGCCAAACCTAAGAAGTCCCTTACTATTTGTTTGCAAAGTATTAACCAATATTCAGCTCTCCTCAAAATTCCATTTGAAGGGAAAAACCACCGAGCTATTCATTGTTTGAGCGACAAGTCACAAGCAAAGACCAGAATAAATATGAGGTTTCTTAGCAGTAGTGTAGACTAATATGAAGATTGCAAAGAACCATTTCAAAAACAAAAAGCCAGAGCCGGAGAGATTACCTGCCCATGATACACAAATGGGGCATATGCCAATGCAAAAACAGCCACAACAACAGTCCCCAAAACCGAAAGCCGCCAGAAGCCCCTCACCAATCCTTTCCAGCAATAATGCCTCAACAAGTAAACAAAATAAACAGGCGCCGCGACCGCAAACAAATGCTTGAAGCACAATAGCACAGCAAAAATAAGCCCACCCATCAAGTCGCTCCCTTCCTCTAAACACGAAAGCGAAATCAATAAAATCCCAAGCAAAAACCCATTGTACTGGAAATGCAAATGGTCCACAATCACAAGCATTGGCGACCAAATCACCAATACCCAGATCATCTTTTGCTTCATCGAATCCGAATTCCTAGTCAATCGAAAAACCCCATACAAAAGGCACAAATCCGATAAGATTACAGAGACTTTTTGGAAGTAAAGCACTGTGTTTGAGCTGTAGTTCAAGCCCTTTTGGAGGTGAACGATTTGTGGGTCGATGAGATTGGCGAAAACGGAAAGGAATCGCTCGAAGTAGGCGAAGAATGGCGGGTAGTCGAGGGTCCAAATGCTCGTCTCGTCGAAGTACCATCGGGAGAGAGGGAGAGAGTGGGTTATGGCTAGCCAGTGGCGGTGGACCTCAAAGTCTGTGCTTTTGTAGGCTGGGATCAGAAGCAGCTTTACGCAGGCGGAGATGGCGAAGAACCACCATAGCTCTGTGATGGGGTTGCGGGGTTTCGGAGGGTTTTGAAGTTTCGGGGCGGTTTGAGCTTCCATGGAGTTGAAAATTCCGTGGAAAGCGAATTGCGGGAATTGTAAAGTTTTGAGGGGAAAAGAAAGGGAAAAACCCGGAATTTGAAGGCGTGTAGAATTACGTAGCCACTGTTTTAAAATTTACCGTTTAGCGGCGCTTCGGGCCTAAAGTGGTCGGTGGCCGTCCAACACCCGATTAATTCATAACGTTTGAAAATTAAGAAATGACATTTAGATCTGTTTGGACACTCACCTAGATAGTTTAGGCTCCCACTTATACGATCTAGGCGCCCGCCTCACCTGCCTAGACCCGTCTAAGTGCCTGCCCAGACTTGCTTAGACACCCGCTTAGGTCGCAACTTTCATTTAAACAGAAAATAAGTAACTTTCATTTTGCATTTTATTTTAGTTTCAATAAATTATAAGAGACCTAGTTGAATACTTAGAAGAACATACATTATATGTTTGCAATTTATTTATCTTAATGTAATTATGTATTTTTCAAGTATAAACAGACACTATTTTACACAATATATAAGGGACTAATGTATCTCATCTAGACAAAAAATAGATAACTATTTATACAATATATAATGAATTTACTTAAATCTGACATCTCATTCAACAAGTCCTATGGCATAGGGAAGTTGGTGTTATTGATTTCTTCGTAGGTCTTGTAGATATCCCAACCACCCAAGTGGTCTCGCGCATGCGTAACTTGAAAGATATCCAAGGTTGTATCATTCAGTGTACTCCCCTTCAACCGCCTTCTTATGGGCTTCATGAAGGGCTGCCAACTTCGATTTGTGCACGTCCGTGAGCTGCTGGAGATTTCAATGTGGCTAACCATTGCATTCGAAATTTAGACCTTGATGACAAGAGCGTCATCGTGGGGTGAGTGGATGTTCTCCAAATCTCGATCGGAAAACATTAGGATATTGGAGTTGATTGGAAGTGGTTTGCTAATAGTCGCCACCATCCTAGGCTTCTTACATGCCACCTTTGTTTCCTTGTGGATCTTCCCCGGGTACTTACTCCCCATAAATGCAGTTGACGTTGAGTAAGGGACCTTTGGCTAGGTCTTAGAATTTCAAGGATTCTTGAGCTCTCTAGGGCTTCTTTTGTGAAGCCTCAGGAGCACATCGTCAGCTCTTTGTTAGTGAGTACAGATTAGCAGTTCTTGTTGTGGTTTGAATAGGCGTTGCCTCTGCCATGGGTTCTATAAAATTGGAGACGTCTTCCTCTAGGGCCTTCACGCCCTTCTCAAGGTCAATGATTCTCGCGTGCTCTCTTTTTTGTGAGTCATTTCGGAGCTTGTCGACAGTCGCATAAATCTGTAGCAGACTCTCCCAAATTCTATCCATGGGTGGAGCATCCTCGTTGGTGCAATTACACTGTGGGGACGTTGCTACAGTCACAGTAGTACAAAGTGATTTGGTTGAGAGGTTTTTAGTTCCTCTCAATAAAACCACTGATTACTGGAACCAAATACGCACACCACTATTAGTGGTGTCGATGCTCGAATCTGTTTACCTATAAAAGAATTCACAACCGTGAGTAAGGCTAGGACCGAAGGGTGTGCAAGTCAAATGCTCTCCGACGGTCAAGCCGAAAATTAAAGTCAAAACACGGTCCAAAACCGGACCGCACATAATGGTTTGATTTTGTAGTTTTGAAATCGAACTGAAATTTAAAATAACAATTTGGTATCAGTTCCTAATATCTAGAATCGAGCCAAACCACATAAAATATATATATAAAAAAATTTAATTGGCCAATTAGGCATTTGGGTTAGTAGGGCCCTAAATTACCATGGTGGTTATCAACTTTGGTTTTAGATACTGTAAATTATTCTTCTCTCATGCAAGTGGCCATTTACTACAGTAGTGGAAAAATGTTGAGCCTTTGCATAACGTCGTGGGTTCAAATCCCGTCAATAGCTAATCTAACATCTAATCTAACAAAATATATCGTTTGACCAAAAAAATAATATTCTTCTCTCACATTTGTGGCCCAAAACAAATTGAAAAAGAAAAACTTTAAATAAAAGATAATTAAATCGGAAACCCCAAAAAGGAACAACCCTATTAAGCAAGTCCAATTTTTAATGGCTCTATAAGTAGGCCCAAACCTAAACAAAACCATTTGAAATCGAACCGAACCAAAGCCGATTGGTTCGATTTCATTTCGCTGCACATGGTCAAACCGAACCAAAATAAATTTCGGTTTCAATTTTACCCTAAAACCGCTCCGCACTGTGCTCACCCAGAAATTGTATTTGTTTCCACATTGCGATCCCTTGTAGCAATAGGGGTTTTTAAATGGTCTCGGACAAAAACCTAATAGCAACATTCATTTCCTACAGATCCATCAAAACTGATTTTGGTATAGGCTCGCTAAAAACCAAAACAATTTAAGTTAAAAACTAAAACCACTAAAAACTCTGGCAGCCTTTTTTGTTTTTGGCAGGTCCGGATCTAGAGGTCCGGACTCCTGTCAAGTCCGGACCTAACTGTTTCAATCATAGATCTGGAGGCTCGTCATAGGGGCAAACCAAGAGTCCAAAGCTGAGTAAGAAGGTTCCATTTAGTACCCTGGGCAGGTTGGCTGGGTCTTTCTATGTTGTTTTGTTCTCGCCACAAGAAACACGCAGAAGACGTACGCCCAGCGCGTGGAGGATCCATCGAGAGTTTATGTTGTCTCGGTAGGAAACTATACGATATTTCCCCTATTGTATTGAATCAATAAAAAAAGAGGTCAGTGCTATGACGCCCTATTGTTTGATCCAACATTGACTGGGGACGAACCCCGACTTCCATAGGTCCTTGGACTGCCCCGCGCCGGTTCACTGGACTGTTGGGTTACCAAGCACTTGCCCGCATCTCCTGCCACCCGAAGGGCGGGCGGAGCGCATTGTCAAGGATAAAAAGAAACAGAAACCTAAGACGTTATGGCAATGTTATCGATATGAAGCAATCACGTTAAAAACATTACCAAAACACTCTGAAAGCACAATTCTAATGGAGATATTCTGCGGCAACCATGTATGTAGCACACAATGAATCTTAACAAAGCCAAAGAGCATAGACAAGTCAAGTGAAACACTCAATTTCTCTTTCGAATGCAAAATACAAATACCATCAATGTTTTGCTTTCAGTACCTACTAGCAGACTAAGTGCTCGTAGCTTACCCTGATCAGCCCCCGATCAAAACAAAGATTTTAATCCAAATGCTTGAATCTGAAAGTTGTTTTAGTCTGCGAAACAAAGATTTGTGCCTACCTGCAAGAATGGTTTAAGGGTATCATTTTATATTATCCAATTTTGTTTAAAACCCATTTTAAAGCGAGGCACGCGCAGAAGAATTCTACCTGAAACCTGAAATTTTGTGATACTGAGTCTTCTCAAACCTTCAGAGAAGCCTTGTGTACCATGGTTTCTTTGTGTATTTGGTGACAGCTCTTCTCGACAAGATCAAGCAGTTTCTCCAAGTTCATAGCCCATGAATTCAGAACGTTGTTGCTATCCTTTGCAGTTTGGAAACAGACTATTCCTACTGGCCTGTCAATCTTGGCCACAAGTGCCTTGGACACAACCATATCGGACAGATGCTTCTCAGCTTCCTGCATAGGACGGGGGCAAAGCTATATATAAAACTAGAATAAAAAAAGAAATATCACATATTTCAAATAAGTCCAGCTACGGCATCCTAAACAGTCAGATTATCCAGATAACTCTGTTATCATATATAAATACGTTGCATATACAATGATACATTAATACATTTCAGACTTTTTTTTTGTCAATAAATAAAACAAAAGAGAAACCAAACATCAACACATCACAATTAATCAGGATTACCTATGACTTCAAACATCACACACGTAAGGAAATGTAGAGATTAACTGAAAATCACAATAAAAGCAAACAAAGAGTGAAGACAGAAAATAGAGTGATGCAGAGAAAAAATCACATTAAAAGCAAACACAGAGTGAAGACAGAAAATAGAGTGATGCAGAGAAATGGATAAACAATTGTGGGGAAGGACACACAGCACAAGAGCCGTGAGACTTGTAACTGAAAGCAAATCACACCAAAATGTTTTAAAACTAAGGCGTGATACTTCACCACAACAGTCTGTAACGTGTAAATCTGGCTTCCAGTGGGGTTGTCTTGGAAATTAGAAGAGATTCTAATTGAAACTGATTATATTTAAGCCTGTTGTAGCTAATCTGAAAAAAATCATTCATCGTAATAAAGATTTAATAATAAATACAATTGAGCATTAACAAACCTGTATACTCAGACACAGCAGCTCTGCAAGTCGCTTCAAGGTGATTCTTGAGTAGTTCTTGGAAACAACAAGTATGTTCTGAAAAAACAGTAACACATGTCAGAAACAAATTACTAATTGAACAGTTATAAAGAGCAGACTGCAATGTGGGGGAAACTCTACATGTTCAATAATTCTCTGTCTCAGATCTTCAGCTGCTTTGTCGCCCAAAGAGCCTCCAAGCATGTTCTTCTCACTCTCAAACTCATCCTTGTATGTATTCCAAAGAGTGTTCCATTGTATGACTTCCATAGTTACCACCTGTTTCAACAACAACCTACAGCATAATAACAAAGGCAGACATCAAAAGTCATAGAACAGCATATGTTAAATGCGAACCCACAAAGGGAGATGAGCAACAGATGCTAATATGCTATTGTTGAATATACCTAAAATATGGAAGTTCAGAAAGATTCTTATCCTCCAGGATGGAATTGAGAAGGCTTGACTGCATTGGATCATATGGAGCCAGAACCAAGTACCAACAGATTTTCCTCAAGACCTAAATGAATAAAAGTGTCACAAAAGCTCAATTTAATTCAAAGGGATTTTCCTCAAGACCTAAATGAATAGAAGTGTCACAAAAGCTCAATTAATATTTAAAGGGATTTTCCTCGAGACCTAAATGAATAGAAGTGTCACAAAAGCTCAATTAAATTCAAAGAATATTATTCTTAATAATAGTGTGTGTATATATATATGAATTTTACCGGTATCCACTGAGCTGAATTCTCCTTAACAGAAGGAATATCGTATATCGCCTTGTAGCAACGGCAAATTTCAAGGTAATCGTTGCTGTGAGAATAATACCTACAAAGGCAATAAGAGAACATCAGCGATCCATTACATGTCAAAAGGTTTACAAACATCACGTAGAATTCAACTAGTTGTGATCATGTGTGATTCTCAATTCTGAGTCACGGGATGCCCTAAATGACGCAACACAAGGGATGATAGGAGTTTGAAGAAAAAAAGCTTTTCCAATTCCAATAACAAAAAAGTGCCATCCACTTGTTGCTAGATATTTTTGTTATGTTATCCAAGGTATAATGCTGCCAACAGCAATTTATTTATTAGACAGAAACAATTCACATAATTATGTGGAAGCCATTCAGCTTCTAGCATCTGAAACTAAAAACAAGAATCATGGATTCATGGACCTCATACCTAATCTTATGAACAAACGAAACATTTAAGAGTTATTCATCACATCAGATATTTCGTTCTTTAAAACTGTTGTGGTTTGTATGAAGCCATGCCAAAAAACAACATTAGAATGGAACAATGTCAGAAATTGAACCAAGCTAGTGTTTTGACCAAATCAGATTCTAGGAACTCCATGCTTATTCATTGCAATGGGTTCCTAGAAACCCATGCAATCCAACATTCACATCTTTGTGCTTGAAAATACTAGGATGGAACTGCTTATATACCAAAGCACCAATACAAAGTATACCTATAAGGGCATATTCGTCAATATAATTAAATATAAAGACAAAATCAGGGAACGGGAATGGGAGATCCACCTCTTTTTTTGGGAATGCAAAACCTCATTTGATTGGTTTTGAATAGCTACGAAACAGGCGAACCCATACCCATTTGCACTTAAAAACACAGAAGGAATCTAATACAGATTCCCAAGTGGCAAAACAGTAAATCAAACACTACCTAATAACAGCATTTCAATATGTACATGATATTCACATGATATGTAATTTCATGCATATTAAGATGTTTGTCTGAATACAAGCCTACAAATGTACGAGTCATTTCAACAAATACAGAACAAAAACATAGAATAGGATAAAAATTCTCAATACCGTATCATCAATTCATAGTAGATCCGCTTCAACTCCAAGAGCGATGGTATATCAGCAGGAGCTTCTTCAACAACATTGTCACCTTC
>JAOTRO020000021.1:1503305-1514251 GCA_028566515.2 Pyracantha coccinea | reverse complement strand
TTCCTTCTCTCTTTTGAAGGAATCATGTTGCTCAAACTAGCAACGCCAATTAACTGCTATGGCACCTGTGGAGGTTTTTTTTCTTTACAGGGTTGAATAAGGTGAGGATGGTTTTATGTTGAATAAAGTTCATACACTTCAGAAAGCAGAATTCTGGAGAATTTAGAATTTAGAAAAAAAATAGAGCCTTAGAGCTTCATAAAGTAGCATGTTACTTCTATCTTGGTTCCTTTGCAGGTGTGCTATGTGTGGTGATGGTCAGCTTTCACTTTCTCTTTAAACTGATTTCCGATGTTCACACTGAGATTCTAAGTTTGAAATTTGACAATAATTTTCTCTTTACAATGTAGGTCTATTTGTATGTATGTTGTTTAAATTTAGGTTTGATAATGCAGGTAATTGCTCTGACAGAAGAACTACTTGCAACTGCTAAGCAAAATCAGAATTCCAGATTAGATTTCGGGACAAGTGATAGTACATCACCTAGTTTGCCCCAGACTCAGAGGAATGAAAATGTAAGTTGACATCCTCATGAATTTTTTTATTTTCATTTTATTTTTGTGTATTTTTGTGTATTTTCGTTGTTTTTGTTAGGGAAAATATGCTTTATGCTTTGACAAGGTTACTCCTACACTGAGTTCTGTGGTAAATGGCTATCTAGAAATATGGCCACGGCCCCGATTAATGCCTAAGCGTTTGAAAATTAAGAAAGGGAGGCGCCCGCCTAGACCGCCTAGGCACCTGCCTGGCCCTCCCAAACCCACCTAGGCACCCGCCTAGGTTGCGACTCACTTAGACAGAAAATGGGTAACTTTCATTTTGAATTTTATTTTTTTTTCAATAGATTGTAAGAGACTTGTTGAATACTTAAATGAACATACATTATAGGCTTGTTCCCCATGGTTTCATTATGTTCCAATACATCATAATATATGTCATTCTATTTTGTAGTTTATCATCAAAGTATATATATTTTAAGTATAAAGTATAAACAGACATTTATTTACACGATTTAAAATAGATTTACTTAAATCCGCCTAGCCGCCTAGGCGCTAGGCCCCAGCCCGCTGCCGGACTCGCCTGTAGCGTCTTTTAGAACCTTGCTTGAGAATGATTTACATGAACAGAGTTTTGTTTCTCAAAAGGTGCTGGACTGGGGTTCTATATGAAAACTTCCTGCTGTTTACTCAGCATATATTTCAACTTCAGAAGAATTTAAAAGCATACTTGGTAACCCAATGTGGAAATTGTTCCCACATTCACCAACCTTTAATCATGCATGTTATGAAGCTGATACTACTGTAGTGCTTTTTGTGAGGTTTTAACCTTTTCAAAAGAATTTTTGTGTTGACCCAAACAAAGCTGGTATACTGTCATTAGTGTTTGCTTATGTTGTATCTTTCTCGTGTCCTGTTGTGGTTACGTTATAATCATTCCTTGTGCAGGATTCAGGGAATATTTCCGATCATCATGACAAGTTTTCTGTTGGCACAAAAGTTCAAGCTGTTTGGAGTGAAGATGGGGAGTGGTACGTGAGAAAAAATAGAGATGAATTTCAGTAGATTTGTGTTTACAATTTTCTACATTTGCTTTACCTTTCTTTTCTTTTTGTCTCTGGTTGATTAGTTGAATGTCCAGGTATGATGCCACAATTGAGTCTCTTACTCCAAATGGGTATTTCGTTACTTATGATAGCTGGGGGAATAAAGAAGAGGTATGGTTTCTCAGACACATTGAATTAATATGCTTTTAATTCATTAAGACATTCTTCTTTCCATTGATCATGTTCATATCGAGGTTGAGAGAAAGAGAGGTTTAGAGAAAGAGAGGTTGAATTGTTAAGGTCGTTGTCTTTAAAATCTGGTTTTATGATATTTATTTTCTTTGATTGAAACGTGTTTTATTCCAGTGGAATGAAGGTTTATCTGTTCATACATAGAATTGACATTGTGAATAGAGTGATGCTTTATTTGCTTTTTGAAAGTTACGTCACGTATTAATATTATTCAATTTTGAAATGACAACATAGTTTTTCCTTTTTCTCGTCTTATAATTTGCGATGAAGTTAACTTAATATTTGAGGTTGTGGATCACTTTTGTTTTCATGACTGATCTCCATTTGTTATTGCATGTCCTTACATTTATTTTGGCTCATACGTTCTTCTTCTTTTAAAATGTAATTGTGGTCAGCCGCTGATACTTTTTCTTACTTCAGGTGGATCCAGACAATGTAAGACCAATTCAAGAAGGGGCTGTCAATGCATTGCTGGAAGCTGAAAGGGTTGCTGAGGCCACAAAACAAGCACTTAAAAGGAAGATTGAGCAAGCTGCTTCTGTTGACTTCCAATCAAGAAGTTTACCACCAAAACTTCGTATAGAACCTGATGATCCAGAGGATGTGGTATTTTATCTGTCTGTCTATATCTATTTTGTCAGTATTTTACTGTACAAAAGTGTGGATGTGGTAAAATATTCATAGGACAAAAATGGTGGTCCAAAAGTTAAAATCTCAGGGCATGTTTACTTAATAGAAATGGAATAAGGAAGGAATGGGAGAACTTAGACATAGGAGAAGGAAAGGGAATTGGATCAACTGAATCCTGAATTGAGGTATTTATTACAGATTTTAAGAGGAAGTTAACACTTTTCTGATTCCTTGCGTGCTAGTAAACACAGTGGAAGGTTTGGAAGTGAACTGATTCCCATTCCTATATTTTAGAACTAGTTTGGTAGCAATCAATTTTTTTTTTTTTGGCGTCTTCTATTATTTTCTTAAACCCTAAAAGTTATAGTACAATGTTTTTAAATGTGTTCTGACAACTTTTTTTTTTTTTTTTTGGGGACTGATTCTTGCCAACTTCAAAATCTACAGAAAGTTACCAAACGCAAAAAGATACATGCTTTCAAGTCGAAGATGAGGATGGAGCAACTGGAAGTTACACAGAATAAACGTCAAAATGCTTGGCAACAGTTCCAAACAACCAAAGGCAAGACCAAGAAGGTATGTTAGCTTGACATTTTGAATTTCAATGTGTTTGCACTATTGTCTGGTTGCTGTTTTTCAAGGGACAAGAATATCGGCTGCTTTAATTTTTCTGCCCGCCTCTGGAGTGTTCCTAAACTTTTACTTTGGTAACTTTTTCTTCTTTTGGAGTGCTTGTTTTAATCAAAATAGTGTTTTCAAAGGCGGTGAGTTGCCTTAAGTGTGCCTCATCACAGGAGGTGAACACATTAGAGATTAGATAAACTGCTGCAACTGTCTCGTTTAAAACTTCTCATATTTTGTAATGAAATGCTTCATTATGGGTTTAAAAGACAAAGAGGTAGCATTTTGTTTATCTTGTTAGTGACCTCTTGTTGCCTGTGTACTTGTACCCATTAAAAAGGGTTTTACCTCACAAATCATAATGTTCAATTTTCAACTAGCTTGTTTCTCAAGAATTGGTTTGGTATTTAAGCAGACAATTGAGTCACTTATCCAGAGCTATAACTTGTTACATTTTCAGATTGGTTTCTTTTCTGGACGCAAGCGTGAGAGCATTTTCAAGTCTCCTGATGATCCTTTTGGGAAGGTTGGGGTGACTGGAAGTGGGAAGGGCTTGACAGATTTTCAGAAGAGGGAAAAACACTTGCACCTCAAAGGAGGAACAGGTGAGAATGATGAAGAGGCTCCTTAGGTCCATCGACTCCCTGCACTTGCATAGCGACGAAGAAAAACAATCTACCTGCCCTCGGTGGACCTTGTGAAAAGGTTTAGTTGGAACTTGTTAGCTCAAAACCCGTGGTATGCCATTGCCATATGTATTGTTCTTACCCCCGTGTCGTCGTTATTATTGCCTTAGGAGTTGTATTTTGTTACGCGTTTATGTCTTGAAATGAAGCAATGGTTTGACTCCCATTGATTTTGTTCCGTGTGAAAAACCCACGCGGACGGTTTTTACATTTACTTTCCATGCACTCTGCTCTGCGCCCCCGCATGGTGAATCCAATTATCCCCGTCTCGGTCGGAAAAGACTTGAAAGGAAGAGCAAGAACGGATATGTGTGATGAAAACGAACAGCTCTCCGAACTCTATTTTACAAGTCCAACCAACTCTGTAGAGACTTAATTACAAGGATTCATGAAATGAAATCAACAAAAATATTCTCCTTCAACTTTCTTTGTATCGCCTGCTTCGTAGTCATTCTTCCACCATTTGCCAGCTTCATGATCAAAGTTGATCATCCGCTCCGGGGCTTCAAATTTCCGTTCACAGCCTCTTGAAGTATTAAAAATCAATTTCCTCCAATCCTTGCAGTACTTCCTTCCTCCGCACAAACTCGCTCACAGATTCCAGTCATATGTATGCATGCTATGAGAACAAAATCACAAAGCAACTGACATATATACTTGCCACCAAAACGTTTCATACACATGGAGGCATGAATGATATTGGTAAATTGATCGATGCATATTAACAAAGTGTCCTTTATACCACTATATATATACACACACACACACACTCTCATAATGTATATTAATTTATTAGCAAACTCATGAATCAACAAAACGATGCATACGCTTGATATTCAAATAACCATTCACAATTAGCGATTGATGCATATGACATTTAATATTCACACAAGTATGCACTATTATTTAAGGACAACCAAAATCAACAAAGAAGATGGGTTCATTTCATCTGGACAAATCAATCCTTAATGGAAAAATCATGAGAGTTCACAACTAATATCACATGTATGAATAATTTGATCTCTAAAAATAACATAGAAGATGAAGTCATGGCTGACTTCAACAGTAAACTTCTCCTCTTTTGTTGAAACAATATCAGATTTACAGTAGGTCTAAGTCCAATAATAAGCGTGTTATTCTGTAAGAGCAGTAACTACTATTTATATTGAAATAATCCTTGTGATTTCTCTATTAAAAGCAGTATAGGAAATTGACATACAATTCCAATTCAACTATGAGTGCTAAGTATACTGATTCACTTAAAATTTCAATTTCAAACTAATTAGAACAATTTTAAAATCTTTAATAAGAACACTTTGACTAGTTCTAACTCTCACTATCATACTCACTTTCTAACACTAAATTCTAGATGCGCTAGAAGACACATTACATTTAGACTAGTGGGTTATGACTATGGAGGAACATGTAGAATGTAGTTTGAGGTGGCCAGGTGACAATTAATCGCGCCAGCGCTTAGGAGATACAATTGGGGTTGAGGCATTTTCACGCACCTAATTGAAAAGCAGGGATTATTCAGTGCACAACTTAAAGAACATAAACATCCTGATTCATGACTTTGAAACGTAAAAAAGTTAAAGTTGCAGTACTTTGTGTTCGTGGTGGTGAATCTGCCTATGGAGAGGGGTAGGGGGCCTCCTTAGACAGACATGCTAATCTTTTGGCAAACATATAGATTATGGACGTAGCATTTGCACGAGAGAATAGTTTCGTTCAAAAGGATAGCAAAGGGGGCCCTTATATTTTTCATCTTTATATATGAGTCCGACACCACCAACATCAAAACATGTTTGAGACATGTCTCTCTTGTTGAAAAGGGGGCCCTTATTTTCACTGCTGTTGAAAAGTATTACTCATCATCATGTTCCTTATGCATGCATGCATGCATCACCTCATGCCTCATGGTGGTTAGATTTCCTCTACACTCTACAGCCTACAGGTGGAGGAGAGGTGGAGGAGAGGAGACTCTCGATCCCTCTCCCTTAATTTCAAGTAACAAATCATGACTTCACTACAGTAACAATAGCTAGCCTACCACTTGCGTATTTGCCTTTATCACATTCAAAGAATCAAAGGATAAGGCACGATGCAAGATATCCTCCTTCCCTTTTCTTAATTACTCAAATTCCTTCCTTGCAAAGAAGAAAAAAACAAAGTCCATTCATTTCTAATGATATATCGCCAGACATGAAACATCTTTCATCTTAATTTGGCACCCACTCAATATGCATGGTTCTACATCTTAATTATATAAATATGTATGGTTTCTTTCCAAATAAAAAGTTCAAAGTGATATGAAATGTATTCAATATGTACTTGCCTACGGGGGTGCTTTCTTTGGGGAGGGGACTAGTATGCTATTAATAAAAAGGGGTATGGATACCAATTAATTTGAACATTGGCAATGTAATACAATCACGTCAAAGTATATTATTCTACCTTTATAATCTAATATGACATCCACAACATAAAAACCAACATTGTTATAGTAATAACATTATTTTGTGTAATTAGTTATAACGTGATTATTATGTAACATTGGAGTGTAAATTAACAATTATAGTGCAACCGTAATTACCTGTTTTGTGTGTTTACAACTATTATATGTTATGGTAGGGAGGTCATAAGTGACTTACGATGTTATGTAATTTCATGACGTTTCCTAGTAATAATTTACTTCTATGTTGTAATAAGACATGCATGTGTAATCATCAACGTTGGTAGTGTAATGGAAACATGTCTTAAGTATTAACTATAACTTTACCATGACCATATTACAATGTAAAGGTAGAATATTATGCTTGAACATGATTGCTTTGCAACTATCAACGTTCAAATTAGATGGTACTAGTACCGTAGAATTTCCCAAAAAAAAAAAATGAAAAAATGTAAAATTTACAATTTATTTTTATTTTTATTTTACATCTCAAAGACGAGACCTATCAGTCAAAGAGAAAAAGGTGAGTGTGGTCCAAATTACATCTCTCACTAGAGTAGATTTCACGTTTACATCTTACAGATATATATAAAACATATCTAAGTACAAGTTTTACATCTCAAACTTTGCATCTCTCCATTGTATATGCTCTTATTGATATAGAGTAATTTGGATACTCTTATACATGCATAGCATGTGAGTAGTGCATATTATAAAGGTTACATATATGTGTGTACGCTGTAGATCGATCAGAGCCTCGATCGAGCCCTATACATATTAATCACCTTCATTAATTCACAGTTATTTTCTTAAAAACACTAAATATTCTTAAATAAATTATGGTATATTATCATCCAGTCTATGATGGTTATAATCCTCCATGCAAGCAGTGTCATGACCATGCAGCTGGGGTAGAATACTTGGTGCTGATGAAGATGACGGGGTGTGAGAGTACCAGTGAGACCAAAATAGATAGTTGAGGAAGTTGAGGAAGCTGAGGCCTGCCAGCAACCAATAGAAAAGGTCCAGTCTGTCTTTGTTGAGATTATTGTCACCCAGCCAACCACCACCAACGCCACCACCTGAGGATGTTGTGATCTTATTCACCAGAGAGACGAGCAGGGAGCTCAGGTAAAACCCAAATGAATAGGAGCAATAGGTCAAGGCAGTTAAAAATGCTTGCATCCCTTTCAAGGATTGTTTGTAAAAGAACTCAATGAGGCCTACGGCAGTGAGCATTTCCGATAATCCAAAGATCAAGAATTGTGGGGTGATCCAAAAAATCGAAATTATTTTGTTCGAATGTATAGCTGCATCCCTTCTCTTTTCCTCCATGATGGCAGCAGCGATCATCGAAAACGTCGCAAAAAAGAGTCCAAACCCTATTCTCATTAATGGGGAGATACCGGAATCGTGACCGGTGAATTTTCGAGCAAATGGAACAAAGAAAGTGTCATAGAGAGGGACAAGGATGAGAAGAATGATGTAAGGGATGGATTGAAGTGAAGCTGGAGGGATATGGAACGATTTGGTTAGCTTGGTGTTCATCATACTTCCTTGTTGGACCGAGAAAGTTTGGAGCTGAGCCAAAATTGTGTTGAAAATTATGGTGGAAGCAAAAATTGGGATGACTGAAAGAAGTATTTTTACTTGCTTCACTTGAGTAACGGTGCACAATCTCCACGGACTTTCCTTTGAGTTAGTGCGATCTTGAATTTTAATGCAGGCCTTGTCCAAGAACCTGATCATCATTAATTAATTTGGAAGATATTACTTAAGCATGCGTGATTACAAGAAAACACAATACACATTTATACAAGCATTCTCAAGTAACTATCATGGCTATAGCTAGTTGTTGGACAACTACTAGGCACAAAAAACTTAAGGAAATTGGCTAAAATAATGAACTAATTTCAATTGGTGAAATGATCATTTTTAGTATCTAATTGATATGTGGTTAGTCTTTGATCGATTTATCGTTGTTGTTTTGATTTTGACCACTTTAAAAACTAGAATTTGTGAATTCATCTTTGCAGCCAATTTTCAAAAACTTAAGCTAGCATAGAATGATTGAACAATGTATATCAAGTGAAAATGACAACCATACAATCATGTGATGTTATTAATTAGGTGTTACAATGTGGATAAACGACATTTATTTACAGTATGATATTGACATTTCAACCTAGTAATATAAATGCATTTGCAACACCCCGTAATGGTGTAATGGTACACCAAAAACAAGGTTACCTTTTGAGAATCATATCAACAAAAAGAAGAAAAACAAAAAAATATGAGAAAAATGTATAGTTCTTTAAAGGATAACGCTATCCACACAATCATTTTTATTTTTTACACACTTATTTTAAATTTTAGTTGTTAGATTAAATGAATTGAAAAATATCAGGGGTAAAATATTAATAAATGTGTGTGAGAAGTAAAATTAGATATTTGAGAAACAAAAACAAGTGTGAATAAAACTATCATTCTTTTAATTTTATAACAATCTCAAAGCGATGAACGATTTTCTTAAAAGGAAACAGATCTTCTTCGAATCTCCTCACTAGGCGGGGATCAATTGATAGCAATCTTTCATCAAAAATCGTGCGGCCATAATTTTTTTCTTTTTTTTATATTTTTCACGCAAAATAAAGTTTAAAAGTATAAAAATCTTTCAATTATAGCCGCACGATCTTTGATGAATGATTGATATCAATTAATACCCTGGATTCTCATTGAGAAAATCCAAAGAGGATATGTTTCCTTCTTAAAAAACAGGGGACTGTTTTTACACTTGGGAAAATAATTGGCCAAATTAGAAGACATGCACAAGATGCATGGAAAACAAGATGCTGTCATTGTAGGTCATAAAATAATAGAAATAAGGATATACATGTTTTCTCCTTTTGTATTTGGGACATGGGTCCTCTCCGAATATCCTAATTCACCAAATTTATGTATTTGGATCATTGAAATTTGATTCAACGGTTAAATTTATTATAATTTTTAAAATGAATCATTATTCGTAACCATTGAATCAAATTTCAATAACTTAGATACAAAGATTAGATGAATTGGGATACATGGATCCGGAGAGGACCCATGTCCTTGAATTTGTACCTGAACTTTTCAGTGTGAAGAAAGCTGCCAGCGTCAGAAGAGAAAGTAGCATTGTCATTGAGCGCATTGTTTTGGCTTCCATGAAGCATCTGTGGATTAGATGTACAGACCTGCTTTCTCTTTAGTATTGCAGCCACAAAAACCTAAAAAGGAAAATAATAAGATATTATATATTCATTTGTTTACGTGCACGTATAGAATCTCATGGAAGAGGATCCTTTCCTAAGTAAATAGTGAGGATCCTCGTGATCGGGTACATTAAGTCGTTTAAATTTTATCCAACGGTTACAATTATTATAATTTTTAGTGGAATTCTCTGTTTGTAACTATTGAATAAAATTTGAACGATCAGATGAGTCCGGTCATGAGAATCTTCACCATTTACTTAGAAGAGGATCTTCATCCGAATCTCATATTATTCGACAAGCCACATGTTAATCTTTTTTATTTTATTTTTTAAACATGATAATCCAACAAAATTGCATACCTACACATGCATACCAAAACAGTATATATATTTATAACCGATTATACAAACTATTCCTGATTGACCCGTGAGATATGTTAGATTCCATATAAATTACTAAATAATTAAAAAGATTAAATTGAAAAGTTTAATTAGTAAAAGTTCAAATATTATACTTGAGCAATGGGAGTGAGTATGCTTCCTTGAGGTCGTTTGTTCCTATAATATAGGGTGCCAGAAACCAAGCTGATCAACCCCATCGCCATGGCGGCTGCTGAGACTCCAAAGCCAACATCCATTCCAGAGTGAGTTTGGACCCACACGAGAAGAGTGAGGGCGACGAGTTCACCCATGGAAAAGGCAAAGTAGGCAGCATTGAAATAGGTGGAGAGTTTCTTGGACTGCTTTGGGTCGTCTGGGTTGAACTGGTCAGCCCCGTGAGCAATCATGTTAGGCTTCACACAGCCACTCCCCAATGCCACCAAGTAAAGTGCTACGAAGAAGATTAGTGACTTGAACCCTTTTGCCTCTACACACTCCTCTCCGTTATTAACGTTGCATGGGGGTGGCTTTAGCTGCGGAACATGAGCTTGGACTGACAATAATATGAAACCCTGCATGCAAGCATGCGCGCAAATTCAGCAGACATACATATATCATCATGTACAAAAATGAATGAATGAATCTTTTGTTCACATGAATCAATTAATTGAGTACGTAGAGACATTACTCAATCAATAATTGTTAAAAAAAAAAGTGGTCATCATATTTGAATACTTGATTTTATTTTTAGCGGTATTATTCTGTCACTCTAACGGACTCGTAGCATAAACAAGTTCAGCACGGAATTTGTTGTAGAGAGAGAGAGAGAGAGAGAGAGAGAGAGAGAGAGAGAGAGAGAGAGAGAGAGGGAGGGCGTGAGGGAGAGACAAAATTAAAAGAGATGGATAAAGATAAAAAGACAAAAATGGTGAGATAATGATGAGGGAAGGCTGAGCTTTAAGCTAGGTAGCTCACCGAAAGTTCCACAAAACCAAAGATAAGCATGGTCCAGAAACTCCCAAGATAAGAATCAGAGACGTAGCCACCAACAAGGGCTAAGAGAAAGACAGTTCCAATAAAGTTCGTCACTACGTTGGCCGAATTTGACAGAGAAAAGTGCATCTCATTTAT
>JAOTRO020000021.1:1491547-1503205 GCA_028566515.2 Pyracantha coccinea | reverse complement strand
TTTGGCCACCGACGCCGATTTATTTGGCTCTTAAAAATCACTTCATGTGGTACCCAAATTACATGAAGAGGAAATTAGTTTGATATTAACATGTGGTGGACTACTTTCTATAATAAATAAAAAAAATAGTCTAAGATACACTTTAATAAAAAAGGGTAGAGATGCATGTGGACCAATATCCTAGTGGATAGGGTGTTGGTTTCTATCCATGCGTCCCACATTCGAAACTTCCCCTTCCCCTAAATGAATGTAATAGTTTCGAACCTTCCCCCTCCCTTTAATATTATAATTTTTTTTAAGAAGGGTATCGATACCACTTAATTTGAACGTTGGTAGTGTAATACAACCCTGTACAATAGGAGAGGGACACATAGACAATATGTTTGATATGACAGTTTTACTCTTAACGTCGCGAGCAAACTAGTCTGCCTTAAGGTAAATAGGCTTTTATGTCACTAACATAAAATGTTTCTCTTGACCACTCATAATATGTCCTGCCATCGGGCCATACCTTGCCTAATGGTAGCTGGGCACCAACTCTACGTAGTTTCCTTTAGGTCTCTAGCGCATTTGTGCTCTTACCAATGAAGATCTTCAAAACTGCTAGCTGGCAAGACTTCGAAGACTGGCCTGCATCATCAAAGAGCTAGTATGCTCTGCAGCCTCCCCTCCCAACTGCCTGCTAGGGTTTTTTTCCTATAAATAGTCAGGTCAAACAGAAGAAACCGTAATCGTCACTTATTACTCAGAACTCTATCAAGTTCTCTTTTCTCTCTACTACTTTTTTGACTTAGGCATCGGAGGCCCTTTGGCGAAAACTCTCTCCTTTTTTGAGGATGTTTGTCAATTAGGCTAAGGGTGTTTGTTCTCTTGTAGGTGAAATTTCGTTAACTCAACCATGTACGAAATTTGCATCCACATTACTGATTCCCATTTTTTTAATTAAAGGATACATATAGAATTTCCCAAAAATAGATAAATGCAAATTAAACACGGCCTCACCTTAGAGCATCTGCAATGGGAGATGCAAAATGCCTTGGAATAAGCATTTTCATTTTTTTAGTTGGCCATAAGTGGATGGAATCCAAAATATTCATATTGGTTGGAAAATATAAATTTACAATATAAAACATAATCAAGATTACATCTCTCAAATGAACGTGACCTATCAATCAAAGAGAGAAAAATGTGATCCAAATTACATCTCTCACACTAGAGTAGATTTAACTTTTACATCTTATGAAAATATAAAACGTAATCTAAATATAATTTTTACATCTCAAGTTTTGCATCTCTCCATTATATATGCTCATATTGATATAGAGTAATTTGGATTCTCTTATACGGCATGCGACTAATTTCTATACATAATACAAACATATATGTATATGCGATAGATCGATCAGAGCCCTATAGATTAATCACCTTCATTAATTCAGAGCTATTTTCTTAGAAAAGACTACCCTAAATATTCTTAGACAAGTTATGGTATATTATCATCCAGTCTATGATGTTTATAATCCTCCATGCAAGTAGTATCATGAGCATGCAGCTGGGGTAGTGCACTTGGTGCTGATGAAGATGACAGGGTGTGAGAGTACCAATGAGACCAAAATAGATAGTTGAGGAAGTTGAGGAAGCTGAGGCCTGCCAGCAACCAATAGAAAAGGTCCAGTCTGTCTTTGTTGAGATTATTGTCACCCAGCCAACCACCACCACCTGATGAGATTGTGATCTTATTCACCAGAGAGACAAGTAGAGAGCTCAGGTAAAACCCAAACGAATATGAGCAATAGGTCAAGGCAGTTAAAAATGCTTGCATCCCTTTCAAGGATTGCTTGTAAAAGAACTCAATGAGGCCTACGGCAGTGAACATTTCTGATAATCCAAAGATCAAGAACTGTGGGGTGATCCAAAAAATGGAAATTATTTTGTTCGAATGCACAGCTGCATCCCTTCTCTTTTCCTCCATGATGGCAGCAGCGATCATCGAAAATGTTGCAAAAAAGAGTCCAAACCCTATTCTCATTAATGGAGAGATGCCAGAATCGTGACCGGTGAATTTTCGAGCAAAGGGAACAAAGAAAGTGTCGTAGAGAGGGACGAGGACGATGAGAATGATGTAAGGGATGGATTGGAGTGAAGCTGGAGGGATATGGAAGGATTTGGTGAGCTTGGTGTCCATCATACTTCCTTGTTGGACTGAGAAAGTTTGGAGCTGAGCCAAAATTGTGTTGAAAATTATGGTGGAAGCAAAAATTGGAATAACTGAAAGCAGTATTTTGACTTGCTTCACTTGAGTAACAGTGCACAATCTCCACGGGCTTTCCTTTGAATTAGTGCCATCTTGAATTTTAATGCAAGCCTTGTCCAAGAACCTGATCATCATTAATTAATTTGGCAGATTAATGAAGCATACATGATTGCAAGAGAAAAGACAATATATATATTTACAAGCATGGCTCAAGTAAGTACCAGTTGCTTTTCTTAATACTTCATACGTGGATAACCATATTTTGGTCTTAGTATTTTTGTTTATCTTAATAGAGGACATGCACGATGCATGGGAAACAAGATGTAGTTATTCTAGCTATAAAATACTGAAATAAAGATTTATTTTTTCCCATTTTGCTTTGTAAATTTACCTGAACTTTTCAGTGTGAAGAAAGCTGGCAGCGTCAGAAAAGAAAGTAGTACTGTCATGCAGCACATTGTTTTGGTTTCCATGGAGCAACTGTGGATTAGATGGACAAGCCTGCTTTCTCTTTAGCATTGCAGCCACAAAAACCTAAAAAGGAAAATGATAGTTATTTACATGCATTGTGCAGACTCCCATATATAGTATTCGAATTCGACAACCCACATGCATGTTAATCTTTTCAAACATCATAAGCCAACAAAATTGCATACCTACACATGCACATCAAACAGTATATTCAAGGATGTGATATCCACACATCCTATTTTATTTCTCACACACTTTTTTAATTTTCAACCATCGGATCAGATGAATTGAAGAAGATCAACGGACATAAATTATCAAAAGGTATGTGAGAAGTAAAATAAAGTGTGTGGATAGCACACCCATGTATTTATAACCAATTGTATGAACTACTATTCCTGATTGACCCATGAGATATATATTAGATTCCATATAAAATTCTTAATTAATTGAGAGGATTAAATTGGAAAAAAGTTTCAATATTATACTTGAGCAATGGGAGTGAGTATGCTTCCTTGAGGTCGCTTGTTCCTGTAATATAGGGTACCGGAAACCAAGCTGATTAATCCCATTGCCATGGCGGCTGCTGAGACTCCAAAGCCAACATCCATTCCAGAGTGAGTTTGGACCCACACAAGAAGAGTGAGGGCGACGAGTTCACCCATGGAAAAGGCAAAGTAGGCAGCGTTGAAGTAGGTGGAGAGTTTCTTGGACTGCTTTGGGTCATCTGGGTTGAACTGGTCAGCCCCGTGAGCGATCATGTTTGGCTTCACACAGCCACTCCCCAGTGCCACCAAGTAAAGTGCCACAAAGAAGATTAATGACTTGAACCCTTTTGCCTCTACACACTCCTCTCCGTCATTAAAGTTGCATGGCGGTGGCTTTAGCTGCGGAACATGAGCTTGGACTGCCAGTAATATGAAACCCTGCATGCATGCATGCGCGCAAATTCAGAATACATACGTATACCCTCATGTACAAAAATTAATAAATAAATTGTTCACATGAATTAATTAATTGAGTAGAAACATTACTCAATCAATCAACTGTTAAGAAAATAATTATTCATTTATTTGAGTGCGTGATTTTATTTTTAACTGAATTATTTTGTCACTGTATATTGACTCACTCCCATAACATAAACAAGTTCAGCAAATTGAATTTGTTGTAGAGAGAGAGAGAGAGAGAGAGAGAGAGAGAGAGAGAGAGAGAGAGAGAGAGAGAGAGGGAGAGGGATAAAACAAAAAAGGTGAGATCATGATGAACGAAGGCTGAGCTTAAGCTAGGGGTAAGTTAGGTAGCTCTCACCGAAAGTTCCACAAAACCAAAGATAAGCATGGTCCAGAAACTCCCAAGATAGGAATCAGAGAGGTAGCCACCAACAAGGGCTAAGAGAAAGACAGTTCCAATAAAGTTTGTCACTACGTTGGCCGAATTAGACAAAGGAAAATGCATCTCATTTATCACGTATGTTATGAGGTTGTTCCCAACTGCAGCAATTCCCATTATCTCAAATGATTGAAGCCCTGTGCAAGAAAACATAAATATCATACAACTTGATTACAAAAGTAGAAAACAAAATAAGTACAATCTATGGTGAGAGAGCTTTGCTTAAATTAATTTAATTAATGGAGTTTTACTTAAGTAATTAAGTACATCATGAGCACTTAAAAATCCAAAATTTGAAAGTTTATAATAATATTCAATTAATGCTACGCGATCTAGTGTTTTCTATCCACTTCTTAAGTTCAACTCTCATGACTAGCGATTCGAACCAATTTATTATGCTTGACTTAACTCATTATGTGGCTTAGCTCAATTTCTTTATCCTAATATTACCCATTTTTACTTTTCACGTACTCCTCTCAATTTTCGATTGTCAGATCAAATGAATTAAAGAAGATCAATGGACAACAATTAACAAGTGTATGTAAGAGGTAACAATAAGTGTTTAATAACACTTTTCTAAATATATCATTGTACTAAAATAAAGAGTCGTGATAATTAAGGCGCGGCTTTCTTTTTTATTTGAGAAAAGGTGTGGTTCATAAGCTAAAGCAAGAAACCGTTTCGGTTGCTTATGTACATTAGAATAGCAGCACATGCTTTCAGTGTGAGTCTGAATAATTAATTATCACAAAAGTTATATACAGTTTCTGACCAAAAGAAAAAACAAAAGTTATATGCAGGAGAAAATGAATTTTATAAAAAACCAAATTAGAGAAGTAATTAGAAGAAGATAGAGGATGTGGCTATACCAAGAACAAATGCAGCAGCTCTCATGCCACCATGCTTGGTAGGATTGGAAGGTCTGCCCCTCCAATCAACAGTCATCTCTTCAGCCATGTCAGATGTGTTAATGGCCTCGACTTTGTGATTCTGCCTTCTTTGTTCCATTTCCATATATGCCCCTGCTGCTATATATATGTGTATCTGTGTGTCTCTCTCTCTGGCCAAACTAGGAGGGAGAGGCAGAGGGAGAGGGACTAGTGAAGGAGGGCTGTGTAAGGTTGCCTTGTGTTGGTCTTAAGCTAATAATTCTGAATTGGAGGCAAGTGGGTTGTTCTAAATTTATAAGCCAAGGCCAAGCTCCTTGTGACGTCGGATTGTAATCAAAACCAAAGTCTTAAATCCACACTCACTATAACCACGTGGATGACACTTCATCCAGGAAAAAAGGGTCCGTGCACAGTCCCAACTTCCAACCTAGCTAGCTATTTCAAGCACTAATGATCTTATTAAGAGTACATCTCCAATGTTTTTCTCTAATTGTACTCTTAAGTTCAAATTTAAGCGCTAATAATCTTACTAAGAGTCTCCGATGTGCTTTTCTAGTTGAGCTCTTTAAGTTAAAAGACTTAATTGAGCTACAATTTGGACCTTAGGTTGTATTCTTTTCAATTTCCTCCACAATGGCTTATGCAACATCTAACTGATGATCTTGTAAGTGCCCCTATGGGCCGCTTTATTGTTCTTAACGCTATGTATTAGTTCATCTGGGGTGTCTTCACCCCCTCTATTCACCACAAAAAAAAAAGAAGACTTAATTGAAGCAAAGCACCCCTAAACTTAATTATATCCAAGTTTGGTTATGGTTGAGCTCTTAAGTTAAAAGACTTAGTTGAGCTCTTAAGAGTCCTCCAACTCCACCTAGTCTCACATAGTTGGTCCTTTGGTTAACTTCCTTAGTTTTTCTGTCACGTATAGGGACAAAAGAGTAATTTGACCTCACAAAATTAAACATAATGAATATACTTGTCTCCTCAGTTAATGGATGAGGATGAGTTTTTCCTCAATTGACCACGCAGCGGGTTCATGAAACTTCATGCTTATAATCAAAACCGTTCTTATATTATAAATCATTATGTAAAAATCATATTTGCAAAAATCAATTAAATATGAGATCGTTTAGCATCGAACTGTATAAAAACAATGGTCGGATTTGGTAAAAGAATTATGAGCTTGCTATCTATTTGCTACAATTAATTGACCAAATAACTTTAGTTTTAATTGATTTTTGTAAAGATTATCTTTATAGAGTGAATTCCAACATGAAAGGTTTGATTATGCACACATTGTTTGCAAATTGGCCATACAATATGAAAGGTCTGATCATGCACACAATGTTTGCAAATTGGTCACTAAGAGCATCTCAAAATGAGATGTTAAAAATAATATGTCAAAATTATATTTGATGGCTAATGTGGCAAATTGAATACAAGTGCTAAATCCTCTTCTTTCCAATGGATGTGTCAAATATGTATTTTATTATTGGATTAATCTCAGTTTACTACTCTCAAGTTTCGTGGTTTTCAACATTTAGTACATGAAGTTTTTTTCGTCTCAGAGTCATACCTAAAGTGTTAATTTTGGGACAGTTTCATACATCCGTTCTTATGGTTGTTAAGTTTTCTGTTAACTGATGATGTGGCATCCTTGTGGACAATGATAGGACATCACGTGTCATTAAGGGTCCACGTAGAAATTAAAAATTCAAAAAACAAAAAAAAATCCCCCGAATTTCAAATATTAAATAATTAATTAAAATAAATAAATAAATAAATAAATAAATAAAAAAACAGAATCCCCTTCCCCACCCGAAAGAACCTCCAGCTGCTCTCATAAACTGTCACAAAGTCTCTCTGGACAAGACCACAGCAACGTCGTTGGTGGAGAAGCCGGTGAACACTATCCGGTTCTTGGTGGGTTTTTTCTGCTTCATTTTTCTGGGTTTTGTGAGTTTTGCGTGTTTGATTTGAAAATGGATTTGGGTTTTGTGAATTAAGGTTTCTTTGGATTTGGGAACAAAAAGGTTGATAATTTGGATGGCTCTGATTGTAATTTTGATTGGATTTGCAGTTGTTGGATTCGGGAAGAAGAGGGGGCCTAATTAATGTTGCTTTTTGGGGGAAGACGACGGGTTCTGGGTTTTTTTTTTAATATTTTTAATTTAATTAATTATTTTAATATTTTAAATTTGTGGGAATTTTTTCTTTTTTTTTTTAATTTTTAATTTTCATGTGGACCTCTTGATGACATGTGGCGTTCAGTCATTGTCTACATATACGCCACATCATTAATTAACGGAAGACTTACTAGTCAGACTAACGGATGTATGATAGTGTTCTAAAATTAACATTTTAGGTATGACTCTGAAACGAAAAAAACTTCATGTATTAAATGTTGAAAACAACGAAATTTGAGGATAGTAAACTGAGATAGCATTACTCATTTTTGAAAACATGCACCGGCCAAAAAAAATATCTTAATTAAGGTGACACCCATGATCCACTTAAAATATTCGACATACCAATTACCAACGGATGATAATCCACGCCACACAAGCACACTTTTTTCTTTTTCTTTGATGAAGCACACAATTGGAACACTTGGAACCAACGTTCCTGTATGGGACCTGTGAATTGTAGACACTCTGATTTAAAGATACACACACTTAGCTATATATAATCATCACCAATAATAACCCAAACCAAAAGTTAAGCAAAAAAGATGCTCTCAATCAAGACTCGAGTAATTGATTTTCTCTTTACTATTGCAAGGTTTCACCAATTCTTGGACAAGAAAATCCCATTACGAGATTCTTTCATTAAATATTAAATCTTGGGAAATAAATGGTCTTAATTAACTTAACCTAAAGCCAAGTTAGCCAATGTCCTAGCCTATATAAACACCCCTTAAGGCTTCCCATTCTCATAGCCAAATATGATCATTTCTTATATGTTTCCTAAGAAGAGTTCTATTATATGCATATATGTATAGTAGCTAGCTAGGGTATTAGGGTTTTTGGGTTTTAGGAGGGGCCCAAATGGAGCTCTCTCCACTTCAACTCTGAAAGGAAGTGATGGTAGATCACGACTGCTAGTTCATGTATACCCTTGCATGCGCATGGTAACAATGGCCGAACGCATGCTAAAGGTTTGCATGAGATGGGAGACGAAGCTACCTTGATCTTTTTGGTATTGGAGTGCAGGGAGCTCCTTCTGATCTTCCTAAAAACTTTCTTCCTTCTTATTTCTAAGTTTGTGCATGTTTGTGGTTTTTATTCTCTCTTTTCTCTAAGCATGTAGGTGATGGTTATGTTCAGCAGTAGACTTGCACTTGCCGAAAGATCTAGCCTTCCTCTTCTGTTCCCCTCCGCCTTCCTCTTCTGTTCCCCTCCGCCTTCCTCTTCTGTTCCCCTCCTCCTCAGACTCATGAAAAAATCGTGATGGTGATCCAACCTAATTTATATATATATGATGACTTCAACAATGCCCGATTGTGCATTTGCATGACAATGCGCTTAATTATGTATAAAACGATCGGTTAATTTGGATTATCTGTTGTTTTTTTATATATTATTGATGTAACTGGCCTGTTTTGTAATAAACATTATTACTTAGCTGTTTGGTCAATTCGATTACAAAAGGTTGCGCTTTCACGAGGCATTGAAACTTGTATACTCGTGACACTGCAGATGTGATTCCAGATTTGTTAGAAATCTTCGTGGCCTGCCATTTATCATGTTAAATGGGGACTCCGTTGTGGGAACAGCCGCTTCTTTCTTGATTGGCAGCGGGGCCTTCCACTCACCAACGTCAGCAAAAAGTGCCCCCGAACCGTGCTGGAAGGTCACCCATCGCACGGCTGGTGAACACGGAGGATAAAGTGAAACCATTGGATCCTTGCCCCATAGTTAAAGCTATATGCATTTTATATATATACTAGTTAGTGATGCCCACTGTTCGAGCAGGAAATCTGGGTGGCAGGCTTCCCTGGCTTGAGCACACAGCTTCCCGAGGAGTTAGCACTTTGGTTAGTTGTCAGGCTCCCGCTTGTTAAGAGGCTGCAAGAGGAGAATATAGTTAGTTCTGAGAGGTGCCTTTGTGGAGCCTTAGGTATAGACCTTGAGGCTCACAGTCAAAACCAACCGAATGCGAAGGCGTGCCATTGCCATCTCTATATGGCAGATGTAAAACAAGTGTATTTAAGCCGATTACTTGCGCCCCAAGTTTATTCTGACTTCTTGTCATCAAAGGATTGTCGTAGATGGGTTAAGTCTACATCAAGTTCTTTTTTATGCCTTGAGGTCAAGGACTTTGTTTATCTTGTATGCTTTGAGACAGTCAAGGTCTAGATCTGATTAAGTCATTAGTTTTAACTCACTTCTAATCCTTTTATGATGATGAAACCACTAAAAGAACCAGATCTGAGAAATGATAGAGCTTTGGGATGTTGAAAGACTGGAAATGACTTGAATATACACTGAGGAATATACCATAACGCTAGATTTACTATTTAAACAGCAAAACAAAGAGAGTCGGGCAAGATTTAACCTTGTCGAGCAAGGTTGAGCCTCTTGCAACCACTTCTTTCTATGTTTTATGCGTACTGGGAAATGGAAGTATAGGTAGGAAATACGAATAAGGTTGGTTTCCTAAAGGGAATCGATACCACCAAACACCCACAACTTGTTGCGGGTTTGTTAAATTGTATGGAATGTTGTGTTCAAAAGATGTAAAGATGGTGTCATAAAATATTAACATTGTTTATAGCACAAACGTTTCAAAAAAATTGTAGGCAAAAGGTTTAATTTATGTAATCTACATTCAAAAGATTGCAGCATTCTTGTTTATCCACGTGCAGAACATAGTACAGTCATCCATTCTGTTCTAGCAGTTGCACATAGTTTTCTATTGGGACCAGCATTTGGACACAAAAGGCTACAAAATGTTGATCTATGTACACGCAAAAAATATTACAATTATCCATTCTATTCTAGCAGTTCTATCTCTTCAATGAGGACCAGCATTTGGATTCAAAATATTACAAAATGCCGGTGTATGCACATGCAAAAAAATACTACACTTTTGATCAAAAAGAACTATTTACATCCTAACAAATATTAGAAAGATTGTCCGACGTGCATTAAGGGTGGAAATTTTTTTAGCTAGGTGAAACATTGGAAAAGAAAGTGAAACATTTAGATAGATGTTAAATTTATGTTTGAATAAATTTACATCGGAAGAAAAAGTGATGATATTGTCACCTATTCATTTTTGGAGGAGTGGAATCTTGGACCGACCACTTGGAGATGATTTTTTTTTTTCAACAATTTGATGGGAACTTGATCAAAGTCTTTTACACTTGGCTCTGATATTTCTTCTATGTCACTGTTTTAAATACATGACAAATATTAGAAAAAATGAATGCATGATCGTTTAAAATTTTCATACGGGGATAAAAGATAGCAAACAAACCTTTGTTCACTACTAATAAAAAGAGGCCTCCTCACTAATTCTATTTTTCATTTGTATGATTGCGCGGTTATGTCTGGTGTTGATGTAGAAGATGAGATCACGGTTGAGGACACAGTAATTTCCCTTAACCTTGTATGTGGAGTCTAAGAAATATTTTGAGTATCAATAACTTTGTCAATTACATCACTTGATTCGAGTGATCTTGCAGCCCTAATATGGCTAGAATAATAGAGTCTTAACTCTGATTGATCACTTACGTAATCCCTATTTAGTAAGACTTATTATGGTGGGATATAAATATATATAATTGTGATAATGGTATTTCTCATTTAATAATAGGCTTAATTGAGAGATGTACTAGCAACTATATAAGGATTGTGCCTACTCTCATAATAATTGTTCTATTTTGAGCTAATACCTATGCATAGTAAGAACATATATTTTGGAGAGAATAAAAGACATTCTTATGCATACGCCAATTCTGTTGTCATTTGGAAGAATCATGTCCTACATATTCTACAAATAAGTTCAATATAATTAGTTCATCTCTATTTTATATTGATTCGATTCATTATATTCGTGATCCTAATGTCTTATTGTTGTGATTTCAAAATATGTCTTATATGGAGTTGTTGGTTCCATACTTGTATCTTTAGAGATATTGTAAAAGAGAACATCAATTGAATTAAAGTTGTTTCTTTTATTCCCAAAACGCAGCTGAATTTTTTTTTCTCTACCCTATCAACACTACTACAAAAGTACCCAGTAGTATCATTTTAAAAAACGATAAGAAAAACTGTCACAGCCCGTCCCGGGAAAGGTTTATGAAATGACGATATTGCCCTTATGCGTTGATTTGAATTACAATTGTTTGGAGTTACTTTAACCTAGGGTTTTGGGGTTGTTAACCCTAGTTAAATTGGAACCATGTGTGTGGTTAGGTAGGATGGGTGAGGACCACCCATACTTTCTCTCTCTCTCCCTCATCCCATACTCTTCCTTCTCTCTCTCTTCCCTCACGATTTCACTCTCTCTCTCTCTTGTTTGTACAAACCAAGCACAAACACATCAAAACTCGACGGATCGAGGCAGAAAATTATACCACTGTGATCGTGAGGACTCCACGATCACAACCATACCAATTTCCAGGTAAGATAGCTACGTTTTCACGTCGGT
>JAOTRO020000021.1:1453520-1466880 GCA_028566515.2 Pyracantha coccinea | reverse complement strand
TACTTTGTCATTAAGCCCTGAAATTGCATGAAAATGGCTTAAAACACTATAATTAACATAATTAAGCTAAGTAAATGAAAGAAAACAAACTAACTAAGTCGCATAAATATGCTCCTATCAACCTCCTTCTCCTTTTCTCTGTCTGCCTTCGTTGGCAGTGTTGTTCGGGGTGTTCCCACGGACTTCTTCCACTTTCTGGCTGCGATCGGGGCGATCGAAACAGCTTCCGTGGCTGGGTTCTGCGAAGCTGCTTGCGTGGATATGGTGTTGGCAGCAGGAATTATTCTGGGTTAATCCGGAATACTTTGAAGGCGGTGGATGCTGGGGCCAAGAAGCTTCCTTTGTTTTGTTTGTAGGGCTGGGCTCTTTGTTGGGAGACCTATCTGTGTGCATGTAACTTGTTTGTTTTGGACTTCTGTTTGTAATCTAGTGTTTGGAATAAAATTGTCTCCTCTTCGGAAAGGTTTTTCAAAAAAAAAAAGAAAAAAAAGAACATTGTAACCTCTACAATGATGATGGTTTAATATATGGCATCTTTTGAGGCTACATCTCAAGATGTCAGGATAGGAGAAGTTGTGGAAGGAATGAAACTTTTAGACATCATTGCAAGGCCATTACAAATTCTGTGTGACAATATTGGCGGAGCCAAATACAGGGCTCCCCTAGGTTATAGCATTGGGAGAATTTGGTTCTTTATAGCTTAAAAATATTAAGATGTTTGGCTATTTCATGACTTTTAATTGTCATATTCCACTTAGCAAATGAAAATTTTAAATCTTAAGGTTGCTTTTAAGAAAAATAAGAGCTAATAAATGTTCAATAAACTCATCACTTTGACCAATCTTATAATTTAATTGTAACAAACTAAAACTTCCAAACCACAAATGGTTTCTTACTGTACTCACTTGAAAAAGTTTTGAAGGCTAGAAGCCTAGAAAACATAGTATAAATTTCTCACTTCAAATTAATACTTTCGGATTTACTATTATATAGTTTTATGTAGGCAACAAAAGATTTAAAAATTGATTTTGATGTAACAATTTTAGTTTAGCCCACCCACCGAATAATTCTTGGCTACGCGTATATTGCTGTTGTTTTCTACTCAAAGAACGACAAGAGATCATCAGGAACCAAGCACATGCTTGTCAAATATAAATTGATCAGGGAAAAGGTGAAGCAAGGGTTCATCAAGATCAGTTACATTGACACGAGCTCAATGTTTGCCGATCCCTTGAATAAAAGCTATACATGACTTATTTGGTAACATACATGTTTGGCTAAAGCTATATTTTACCAATGTTTTCATGTTGCAGATTCTAGTGATTCATTCGTTAAATGATAATTGCTTGCATTGGCAAGCACAAGGGCTTCAAAGAAGCATTAGGTGCAATACTTATATTTCAATATGGAGAACCTGAGATGATATGGTTTAAGACTAATACATGTTGTAAAGTTCATCTCTTCATGAATAGGCACATGCTTTCCAAAGAGGTATCTCACATTCTATAAATAGGGAAGCCCCCTATAATCACAAAAGAACTTTTCATCATACATACATATAGTGCACTAAATATTAGAGAGTCTCATAGCGTCCATTTATTATTAGAGTCTCATAGCTTCCATATAAGAGAGTTTTCAACACAATCGTGGTTCATGGAGCCTTGTGATTTGGAGTGCTACTATTACAAGGACGTGGTCGTTGTATCTTGGGAGACATGCGCCGATCAACCATAAGCATCGTAGTGGGGCGTAAACTTGTCTTAAGGACAAAGTGTCCAACACTTGCCTCGACCGTATTTTCTAGGTTTTTCTAATCCATTATATCATGTTCATTTAACATTAGTTACTCATGTGCATGCATTACTTTGATACACAAGTGCATGAATTATTTCTTGATAACTCATGTTCATTTAACTTGTCTTAAGGACAAAGTTAATTCTTATTCTTGAGAAAGAGGGTTTCCCCACTTTGTTTCTCTTGTTCTTTGGTTGCCGAACTCTGAGTCGTGTCTTGAGAGTACAAAATATATAAAGTTTTCCAGAGTCCAAACATTGAAGTGCTTTGACTTCGGATTATAGATTGTTGAATCCTGGGAGACGGACGCCTACCGAACTACAAGCACAAGAATAGGGGCGAAATTCTATCTTTAGGACATTGCATTTATGCAAGCCCCAATCTCCAAGTTTATCAGTATTTCTTATTTTCTCTCTAGTTGTTCATACTAATCTCATGTATAATTGATGTCTTGAATGTCTTTATGATTGTTATTATTATTGAAATTCTTGTGTTATTTTCATATTTTCTAATATTGCTCCAACAGAAAGTATATCCACACAATCAAACTAATTGATTGATTACACGGAAAGTAAATCAGAAATTACAAGGGAAGGAAATCAGCCAGATTCTTGTGAGGGTGGACTTTCTTGTGTTTGCCTAATTTCAGGAGATGAATGATATGATGGCTTCGTCAGAGGCATATGTTTCTCGTCACCTCGCCCCCCCCCCCCAAAAGCGAGATGAAACGTAGTGGAGCTTGAGCTTAGGAACTAAGAAATGAAATTGTTTGAGAGTGAGTCCTTTAGTAAAGATATCGGTAAGCTGATGCACAGATGGGACGTAATGAGTGTAGAGAACACCAAAGTTGAGCAACTCCCTAACAAAGTGATTGTCAATTTCGATGTGTCTAGTCCTTGAGTGAAAGATAGGGTTCACAGCAATATGAAGAGTAGACATGTTGTCAACAAACATGCAAGGAGGTACACACAAAGCGCTGCCAAGTTCTCAAAATAAGTAGCATAACCCATAAATTTCAGTGGTCATAGTAGTAACAGGACGATATTTAGCCTCTGTGCTAGACCTTGAGACATTAGATTAGTCCATGTAAGAAGATTAGGTCCCAAAAAGATGCACGCACTTGTGGTAGAGCAACGATCATCAACACTCCCAGCCTAATCGGAGTTTGAGAAACCATAAAGGTTGAAATGAGGTGCCTTGTGAAAAAAAAAAAAAGATGTGTTGTGCGTGGAGCATGCATAAATTGACATACTTGGTTGATTGCATAAGCTATGTCGGGTCGAGAAAGTGTAAGATATTGTAAGCCACCAACAATGCTATGATAAGTAGACAGATCAATTAAAGGGTCACCGTCTAAGGAAGATAGTTGAGTAAAGGAACTCAAGGGAGTGGGACTCGGTTTGCATGACTCCATATGGAACTTCTTGAGAAGATCAAGTGCATATCGAGTTTGACAAAGAGAATTTGTAGTAGAGGCACAATTAATCTCTTGTACAAGGAAGAAACTAAGATCACCCATGGAGCACAACACATCAATGAAGAAATTTTCTTGGCATTATGGCATGTGATAATGATATCGTCGACATAGATAAGCACAAAAATAGAGGACTGTGAACCATGACGAATAAATAATGAGGCACCAAAGTGTCTATGGAAAAATCTCTAGTTAAGTAAAAATGAAAGGAGTTGCTGAAACCAAGCACAAAGGGCTTGTTTAAGGCCATAAAGAGCCTTATAAAGTTTGCACACATATTTGGGACAACTAGGATCAACAAACCCAGTGATTGCTTCATATAGACTTCCTCCTATAGTATGCCATTGAGAAAAGCATTACGAACGTCCAACTATTTGAGTGTCCAACCAAATGAGATAGCTGAAGAGAGAATTGTGCGAATAGTTGCAGGTTTGACAACGAGACTAAATGTTTTGTCGTAGCCCAAACCTTCTTGTTGATTAAATAAACCCCTTGACAACTAATCGTGCTTTTTCCCTTTCGATAAAAGCATCCACTTTTCTTTTCGCTTTGAAGACCCACTTACATCGAATGACATTCGTAGATGGTGAATAAGGCACAAGGGACCAATCATGATTGTGAATGAGAGCATCATATTTAGCTTGCATACCATATTGCCAATGTGCATGCTTGGAAGCTTAAGAATAACTTGAAGGTTCATAAGAAAGTGGATCATTCAAAGTGGCAGCTAAGGCATGAGGCAATGGATGAAGAGAAGTGCCATAAATAAGTGAATTGATGCTGCAAAATTTGTTGTGGCCTGAAGAGTGATCAGGAAAAGCTGGTGATGTGGCGGATGTTGCTAAAATTGGCGATAATGGTGATGAATTAACTGTTATAACATAGGGAGTTGCTGCTTTATCAAGAAAAGTTACCATGTGAAGAAATGTTGCTCTATTTAGAAGTGCTGCCATATTAGGATTGTTGGCATATTAGGTTCTGCCATATGAGGTCCTGCCATATTAGACTTTGCTATTGTAGGTTTCACCATATAAGAAGTGTGCACTAGACTTGAATGAGGAACATTTGTCTTAATTAGGACTAGGGCTAGTGTCGGCAAAGAGAATGAGGCAGCTCCCGTGTTCCCGGATGTAAGCTCAGAAAAAAAAAGGAATGTGAGTTCATCAAAGGTTACCTTTCGTGAAATATAAGCACAACCTGTGATGCGATCTAAACATCAAAAACACTTGTAATGTTAATCATACTGATTTAGGCATAAGTTTGTGCTTGTTATATGGCACCAAGTTTGGGAAACATGCACAACCAAAGGCTTTGAGCATCTTATAATCAAGAGGATGTTGAAAAAGTTTCTCATATGGATATATGTTTGCAAGATTCACTGTTGGCAGCCGATTAATAAGATAGACGGAAGTAGAAAAAGCTTCAGCCCAATAACTTGATGGAAGTTAAGATTGAGTCAATAAACACAACTCTTTTTCAACAATGCGGCGATGTTTTCCTTTCGACGACACCATTTTGTTGAGGCGTATAAAGACAATAGATTTTATGCTCAATACCATTGCCATGAAGAAATTGCATGAATAAATGACTTGTGAATTCACCACCACCATCCACTTACACGGTTTTGATATTTAAATTGAGTCGATTTTCCATGCACCCATGGCTTTTGGAACATCAACTGCTTAGTTATCTTATTTGTGTTTTAATTGTACAATCATGCAAGGCTAACACATAATAGTAAATTTGCACGCATTCTTCCGCTAACTGATAATTTCCAGTCATCATATTAGGCCAATTGATTTTTCCTTCCTGGATCACACACCCACCCCAAACAAGAAAATTGTTAATTACAGTTCCACAGGCACATCATTCATCACACTATCACAATCAAAATATCATTCAAAATCATTTTCCTAGTCAAATGGCTAGTAAGTTGTCCAATCCAATCCTAAGTATCAAAAATGGCCTCGTGAAAAGAATTATGCCAAAAATTTACCTCCCCAGAAGTTGTTGCAGCTTTAAGAGCATCAACATCCACACTAGCTCAAACAACCCATGTATTGTTCACGTGTTGAGCCCAACTCTTTCAATATTTAGTTAAGTTCAAGGGCGGAACATCTGCTCCACCAACTTGGCTACGCCAAAAAGCCCAAGGCTTCAAAGACGAAAAGTTTCATCGAGTTTCCCGAACTAGGTTTTGATGAGCTTCGCCAAATGAGCAATGGTTGAAGGATTAGCCACCTTAAGTTGATGAATACCCACTAGACTTGCCAAGCCCGACTACTTAAGTTTCTCAACAGCTTCAAGACCCCACTTCTCATATATAGCAGTTAAGGACCACTATGGTTCCATTTGATGCTATTTATTTTTGTTGTATAAAGATCAAGAGGCCGGGTTACAATATAAAGGCAAAGTTGAAGACACAAAAGTCTTGCCTTCTTTAAATTCCTTAACAAAATAAGGGGACATGACAAGACATAGAGAATAAACTCATTGACGAATGCAACCACCTAACCTACACTATACTTTTGCCCACTACTTAGCCTTGATTGCCTTAGTTAACTTTTATCTTCCAATACTCCCCCTCAAGCTGGATCAAGGGGATTGATTGATCCAAGCTTGGAAAGTAATAAATGAAACTGAGTTGTGCGAAGAGCCTTGGTGAAAATATCTGCAAGTTGTTCATGGATAAGTATGAAGTGTGTTTGAATAATTTGAGACTGGACATGTGCTAAAATGCAGTGGCAATCCACTTCAATATACTTAGTCCTCTCATGGAATAAAGGCTTAGAGGCAATGTGCATGGTAGCTTGATTGTCACAAAATAAAGACATGAATTGATGAATGGGAAACCATAAGTCTAAAAGCAAACCTTTTAAACAGGTAAGCTCACATGCAGTGGATGCCAAAGCCCTATATTCTACTTCAGCGCTAAAATGAGCAATGACATTTTGTTTTTTCCTTTTCCAAGTGACGAGAATACCTCCAACGAAGGTACAATAACCAGTGGTAGATCGACGATCAGTAACATTCACAGCCCAATCAACGTCGGTGTATCCCATATATGCATGTAACTATTTTTGGTCATGAAAATACCACGCCCAATGGACCTTTTAAGGTACCGTAAGATTCTTTTAACCACATTCAAATGTGCCAAAGTAGGTGAGTGCATGAAATGGCTAACTATGCTAACTGCATAGGTGATGTCAGCTCTTGGTATGGTTACATAAATGAGCTTACCTACAAGCCTTTAATAGCGAGTGATGTTGTTGAGAGGTTCACCCTCCATGTCTGTTTTCAACTTGATGTCCAAAATCAATGTCGTCTAATGGAGCACCAATATTATTAGAAACATCTTCAACTATAGCTAGATTTAGTCATGGAAAGAGATCATGAAACAGTGCCCCTGACTAGAATCATTTTTGAACTTTTGGTTGTACAGAGTTCTTTCATCAAAGTGTACATCCCTTGTCACGACAACCCTCTTAGAGTTGGGGTTATAACACGTGTACCCTTTGGTTGTAGAAGAGCATCCAGTGAACATGCATTTTTCAGCCCTTGGATCAAGCTTGTCACGGTGGATTGGCTGAACATGAGCAAAAAAAGTGGCTCTAAACACTCTTAAGTGTGACAAGGCAATTGGTTTTCCTTTTAGTACTTCCAAGGGAGATTTAAACTTCAACACTTTGCTTGGCAATCAATTAATAAGGTATGTAGCAGTGACAACACCTTCTGACCAAAACCTTTTAGGAACATTTATTTGAAACATTTATGCCCTTATTTTCTCAAGTAAATCTCTATTTTTCCTCTCGACCATCCCATTTTGTTAGGGAGTGCCAACACAACTGGTTTGATTAATGATTCCATGATTACTCAAGCATTGTGTCATGACATGGGACTTATATTCAGTGCCATTATCAAATCTTAAAGTTTGAATTTGAGATGAGAATTGAGTCTTGACATGATTGCGAAAGTTTTAGAACATTTACATTTCACTTTTAAAATTTAAAAGATACAACCAGGTGACTCTAGTAAAGTCATCAACAAAGGCTAAAAAGTACCTATAACCACCAAAAGATTCAAGAGCAAACACCCAAACATCGGAGTGAACTAGTTCAAAAGGCTTGTTGGTTCTAGTTGTGGAAGAGTTAAAATGTAACCCAGTACATTTGGAGAAGTGACAAACGTCACACTTAGAAATGTTGGTCCTTAAAGTAGGGAAATTTTTTGACAAAACAAGCCCAAAAGGATGGGCCAACCGTTGATGCCATAGGTGGTGATCTTGAATAAAATTTGACTATACTTGTAGTCCCTTGGGAATTTGAAAGTCCTTTGATAGGTAATATAGCATATTCAAGTAAAACCCTTCACCAATCTTCTTCTTGGTGATTAAATCCAAAAAAATGACGTTGTGAGGTGAAAATAGCAATATAGTTTAAGGAATTTATAAGTTTCCCAACTAACAATAACTGAAATGGAAAGGCAGGGACATATGAGGCTATTGACTCTATTTTTTCAAAGATTAGTTTGATTTTTTCTTTCCCTTCAACGAATGCACCACCCTTACCATTTACAACAGAGACTTTGGAAGGTTTGGTCATTTTCTCAAATTCATATAGGTCTGTAACTTTGTTTGTCATATGATCTGTGGCAGTAGAATCTATAACCCAAAGATCATGCACAGAACTAACATTCAAGGCAGTTGAGAAAGCATTTAAAATACCTGGTACATCATCTCGTGAGGGGTGCTCAGTTTCAACTAGGAATCCAGCAAACTTCCCAAGTAATGCAGTTGAACTTTCAACCCCAGAGTTGGTTTCTTCCTTGCTTTCAACACCTTATTGTCTTTTTTGAAGAAATACAGCAAACTGATTAAAGAGATTAGCTGGATATTCCGTGAAATTAGTTAAACCCTCAATTGGTGTAAAGGTAGTGTGATTAACCTTGTAACTGGAACTTTGGAGCTTTCTCTAAGTTCTTCTGTTATTCTCGTTCATGAACTTAGGCTTCAGTTTTGGATGAAGTATATGATACGTTTCAATCACATGACTAGGATTATTGCAATGAAGGCACTTAAAGTCTGGTTGATGGCCTCTGTACACTTTCTCTTCATGTTGCCTTTGATTGGACATAAAAGCCATAGCCTAAGTCATATTAACCTTAGTCTCCATATTCATGACTTTCCTACAAACTTCCTCGCACTATATTGTTGCACAGACAGCTGCAAAGGAGGGTAGCACAAAGTTCATGAGAATATGACTTCGGAGATCTTCATACTCAGAACTAAGACTCACTAAGAGCTGGAAGATTTTGTTTTCCTCAGTTCTTTTCAACAACACAGCAACATCAGTTGTGTATGGATGATAAATCTCCAGTTCATTCTACATGTTCTTCATGCTACCTAAGAGTTGAACAAAAGGCTTACCTTCTTGTTGAAGACAAGCAAGATCCCTTTTTAGTTGGAACACTCGAGCAGTATTTTTTTATTACCATACATTTCCTTGACTACCTGCCATGGAAGATGAGAGGACTCTGAGAAAGATTTTAGCAATTTTTTTATCCACAGAATTGAGAAGCCATGACATGACCAACTAGTTGTAGCACAGCCAAGCTTCATAGTTGGGATAAGAGACATCAAGAACTTCGATAATGCCATTGCTGTAGCCAAGTTTTGAATGCCCATAGAAAGTAAGAGTAATCGCTCTTGACCAAGGTACATAGTTGAATCCATTTAGTAGCACTGAACTCAAACGTTGGTTAGGATTAACATCAACCTCAGCTAAGTTTGGAGGTAAAAAAATTGAGGAGCTTTTTCCCTCTAGACCTAAAAGATTTTCTTCTGCCATTTTAATAGGAAGGCATTGGAAACCCTAGCAGAATAAGAAAGCAACCCAGACAACAAAAATGTAGAAGTGGGCCGATTATGGTTCATGCTCTGATACCATAATGATTTTTGTTGTATAAAGAACAAGAGGCCGGATTACAATATAAAGGCAAAGTTGAAGATACAATAGTCTACCCTTCTTTAAACTCCTTGACAAAATGAGGAGACATGACAAGGCATGGAGAACAAACTCCTTGACTAAAGCAACCAGCCACTCTACACTGCACCTTTCCCTACTACTTAGCCTTAATTGCCTTGGTTGATTTGTATCTTCCAATAGATGTCAACTGCTTGAAAATCCCAATCATATTCCTCTGTTTGCCTTGTCACAACTGCATACCTGAAATATTCGCAGGAAAAAAAAAACACCAAATCTAAAACAAATTAAAAACAAAAACAAGAGTAAGAAAAAAAAGTGGCCACCTCTTTGTTGCTTCCGCCATTAGTGATAATTCAATATCGATCGGTAGATATTTCTATAAGAATGTTTGCATAACAGTTTGAGGGTTTATTTATGGTGTTTGACGACTTCTTTTTTTAACAAACGGTATTATTTACATTGAGGGGGTTGGGGGAGTGGGCTAAGCCTCACAATGGGCAAGCAATAAGTTGGTTTTTAATTTCGCCTTTGGCGAGAATCGAATCTAAGACATCTCACTTACAAGTGCAGAGAAATACCATTAAACCGTAGCATTAAATGGCTAGTGTTTGACTTTTGACTACTATATTTTTTAGATAAAAATTAAAATAAAATTTTCTCCAAGTAACCGCGAATAATTCGAGGTGCCGCCAAATATTTGTGGGGTAATCAACCACCAATTACCAAAGGCAAAGTTGGAATTTTAGTGTGACTATTTCCTATGAGGTAGTACTATTCAGATACTAATTTTTACTTTTCACACTTGTTTCAATTTTTTGTTATCAGATCGAATGAATTAAAAAGTAGAATGGTCAAAAATTAATAATGGTGTGTGGGAGGTACAAATAAATGTGTGAATAATACTTTCCCTTCTTTTAATAATATGTACCCTCATTGTCATACCATCTTTCGTTATTTGGGAGTCTCAAGTCAAACGTTACCCTATGTTTTAATAAAAGTTCCATACAAATGAGGCTAAATTTATTAGAAATGTATTACAAAAATTAGATCAACAGTCTTGAATAACAGTGCTATGAAAATAGAAACCTAAATATTAAGCTACTAATTACACATTTTAAACTCGCAAGTGCGCATGATCAAACACATAGAATAGAAAGCAAGTACGAGATCATTCCCACAAGGATTGCACTAATATGTATCTAGATTATGATTCCTAACAATTTAAATTAATTTTTTTATAAAAGCAATCAAATATGCACATAAAGGTTTAACAAAATAGTTTGAGATGTTTTAAATTTAAAAATATAAATACACAACATAAAGAACGTAGGCAAATAAAAGTAATTGGCAATAAGGGTTTTGAAAACAATGTTTAAACGATTAGGACTTTGGTTTTCTTCTTTAATCTTTTTCACCTACGCAATCGATACACACGATGATACAAGACAATTTAGATGCTTAACTTTTGTCAACCTAAAGGCATGATGTCTGCTCTTTCAATTGTTGATTTCCCTAAACAACAAATTAGGAATGGGTGTCCACTCTAACTCTTTTTCATTCTCAAAGTATTTAGCATCGTATCTGCTAAGTTGCACTCCGAGAAAGCATAAAACAATGGAAATTGACAAACACACAAATCCTAGAACATGATATCTATTTCGGTATTAATTCCAAGAACCGTAACAAGTTCTCTTGTTACTCGACATAGGTAAAAGACTCGATCATCCAAATTTACCTATGTAACGAACTCAATTACAAAGCTATTCTACTGTGATCAATCATAAAATAACTCAATAAGATTGGAGTTAAAATAGGAATCAACCATTAAAGCATCAATACATTGTCTTGTAACAAAAGTATATTGAAAATACTCAAGGAAACATGATTAGGACTTCACTAAGTCCCAACTATTGGATTTAGTTACTCATAATGTAAATGGGTAACAAAGCCATACAAAACAGAAAATAAAAAGGAGAAGAAGAAACTCCTCAATGACAAATTGCAGAACGATGCTCAGGTCCTTCCTCTTTCTCCCTTTTGTCGTGGGTTATTCCTTCTCTGTTTTGGTGGCTGCTATTCCTGAATCGTAAAATTCTACGGAAAATAGGCATCCGCAGCTTTCCAGAAATATATGATAAATCTCCTGGTTTTTCCCGAGTCAATACAGTTTAATCCACGAAGTTGACTAATCTGCAGAGGATGTGCTGACAACACGGAACTGCAAACCGTTTTTAGTCTCAATACTTTCTTTTTAGCTTATTTTCCACTCTTTACTAGTTACAACCTACAAAATATAAATAGAATGTAAAACCTATATAAAAGATTAAAATAAAGGTGTAAACAAGGAGAATTAATGTGTATATAATAGCGAATTTACAAACATAACACACAGTTGGAAATAAAACTATGAAACAAGTTAGAATATAGAGAGAAAAGACAGAAAGTGGTGGACAAATCAAGGTGTCATTTTCTTCTTATTAGAGCGCCTATTATAGTTGACACACCCCGACCGAAGTCAAGGCATGCTCGCCATCACGTGAGAGTGATGTAACCATGTTCACAGTGCGGAAGCAATAATAATAAAGAGAAATACGAATAAATAAAAACCAAGTATTGAGAAATACTAGCTAGGAAGGGTGCTAGTGCAAGATTAAGTGTGAAATACATAACCAAAGCTTAAATAGTCTAAGTGCAATCAAGCAGGATAAGTACTAATCATACAACACCCGAAGGTGATCCTACATTTGTGGGAATCTGTCAGAACCTCCGCTGAAATCCTCGTAGGCCAACAACGAACACTCTTATCTAATACCTGGAGGGGCGCAAAACAAAGTTGAGTGGGTCAAAAACAAAGTTTTGAAAAACCATTTCACTTCTCAAAGTTCTAACCCCTCGCCATAAAACCTGTATAATTATTCCCAGAAAAAGTAATATAGAATAATCGTATCTCAAAACCATGCTCAAAAGCAGTGGAATAAAAATGTATGCCATGCCAAAAATCTCATGATAACAGTATAAGTAATCCAGGTGAAATGCATAAGAATTCATGTAAATAATAAATCAGCTAGGTCCACCCTAAGTGGCCCGTACGCAAGAAACTATAGCTCATAACCAATCTCAATCATATCAAATATTGCACACGAGTCGGAACCACATAAAGTGGTCTAATGACAGGGCTAGGTGTAAAATAATTATGCTCTGGTGCTACAATCACATGAAGACTGTGCAAAAGATCGCGGGTAACCTACGAGTCGGAACCACCTATAGTGGTCTGTACGACAAGACTGTGCGCCTAACTTGGATCCAAGGTGAGCATACGGTGCGGGAGGTGAACGACACGTGAAAGACTATGCCCTAACTCTGAGAAGGAGCACTAACACCGGGGTGCAGTTTTATGAGCTCTCAATATAACACCTCATTTCACATAACCATAAATAACTCACATGGTACTTACCTGAGCGTCCACAGCGGCAATTCACATTATGCATATACATTCAATCCATATGCTAAATATAATTCAATATGCATGGCATTTAAAACACATTTTCATTTAAATCAATTTTCTGGGAAATATATCAAGTATATAAATATATACTGAAAATCAAATGCCCACTCACTGATAAGTCGAAGAGTCATAGCCCCCGAGTTGTCCCTGACTGCGCTCGTCCTCCGGATAGGTCTCGCCTATATGAGAAATAATTGTATAAACGTCGTTCAAAACACATAAACAACACTAGATAATAACTTCTTATACATTACTCAATTATGGTATTTGAATATACCAACGTGATCTATACAAATTCACGAACAACCCCAAATTTTTAGAATATTTTTCCGACCACCCATGCGCCTGCCAAGGCACGGCCAAACGCGCCTCCACACGCGGGTAACCCTGACAGAATCTGTGACGCCGTTAGGAATATTCCGTTAAAAACTAATGGATGCCATTAAGGTTACCTGATAGCGTCAGGATATTCCATCAATTTTGATGGAATATTTCGTCGTCTTCTCCGGTTGGACTCGCCGGTCGCCGTCGCCGTTCACTGGAAAACTGGAAAAAACTGTAAAACTTCATATCTCACTCATTTCTTAACCAAAATCCATGAAA
>JAOTRO020000021.1:1440176-1453420 GCA_028566515.2 Pyracantha coccinea | reverse complement strand
AAGGAGCATGCTGACCACATCAAAGAAATCCATGCAAAAGTCAAGTCCAACTTGGAAAGAGGCGTCATGTGGAGTTCCAAGAAGGTGACTTGGTGATGGCTTATTTAAGAAAAGAAAGGTTCCTTGCTGGAACGTACGACAAGTTGAAGAAGAAAAAGATTGGTCCTTGTAGAGTGCTCAAGAAAATTAGGGCCAATGCTTACAAAATTGAACTGCCATAGGGGATGGAAATAAGCCCCATTTTCAACATCTCTGATCTATATTTGTTCCATGGCGCACTTGGGTTAGTTCCCACAACCACAAGTTCCGAAACTACTAATGTTCCTCATGCATATACTAATTCATTGGAGATCCTGGACCATCGTTCAATCTCTACTCGTCGAGGCACCTATAGACAATATCTCACTCGTTGGAAGAACCAGCCCCTGAGCGAAGCTACATGGATCAGCGAACAAGAAATGGGAGAAACTGATCATGACTTATGGGAACGAATTCACAATCCCAAACTCGAGGATGATTTTTTTTTTTTTCAGGAAGGGGAGATTGATGCAGCAAACAGTCATTAAATGCCAAGTTCACATGTGTATTGGGAGTACAAGGTTTAATTAAGTTGTCTCTTAGAAATTGTCAAGTTAGTGTTGGAGATTGTAAGAGTCTCATAGAAAGTAGGAGTCTTTTAATATTGTAAGCCTTTATAATTCTTGTGCTAAAAGAATTGTCAGTCAGACTTTGAATGTAATTGAAAGCTTCTAGCAAATACTATGCTCATTCTATTTTCTGGTTGAGTGAGTCTCAGTCTCTTACCTGGTGAGTGATTCCCAGACCTACAATCATATTTGTTCTCCACTCTTTCTATAGGCTTCCCTGCATTATTTTTTCGGGTTGGATTTATTTATTTATTCTCTTATTCCTAAAATGAGTATGAACGACAATTTAATAAACAAGGGAATTTGGCCGCGTTGACTCAATCCTAATATTGATAATTTTAAACCTTCCATTCAAAAATTATTTTGTGACCTCAAAGGCTCAAACAAATTACTCCGAGTTAAATTGCAATTTATTCCTTTCCTTGTTCAATTGATATACAGTAAGTAGCATGCATGCACCACCCAATGGTTGATTTGGTAATACTAAAATTGATTTTATAACCTCAAACAAATTACCTAGTTAAATTCCAATTTTATTTCCTTTCCTTTCCCACTACAATTAACGTAAAATTGTGTGCTGGCCCAACCCATTTCCCTAGTTACCAAATCCAGAACCGGCCCGTGTTCAAATTGGAAAATCTGCTTTTCAAAATTCACTCCGTCCAAAACACTAGGATCCGATCCGGATTAATTTCGCCGTGACCCGACAAACCCGACCGTGTCTCCCATTTCTGACCACCAATCCGAGGACCTGTGGTGTTGGATTGTTCAGATACTCATCCATTTGTTTGGTGTATTCGAAGAATTTCCGTCATTTTCCGGCGGCTTCGGCGACGCCGGTATGAAATTTCATAAATACAATTTTGAATTGAGGAATTATGATTTTCTGTGATGTAAGAGGCAACGGCATGCATAAATTTCACATGCGAGATTGCACATTTTCGTACGTAAAAGTGATAATCTACATTAATCTACGCCAATGGGAGGAAGAGGATTGAATCCGGACATAGTGCGTTGAAGGGGAATGCCTGAACCACCTGGTCAACCCACGACTTGCATTTTTGTACAATTTTTATTGTTTTGTTATGTTTTTCCTACTGTGCTGCATTGGCAATATTTCAATGAAATCTGATCCTAGTTAGGGTCAGTGATCAAGATGGGAGCAGAAAATGTCGGGAATCGTAGTCCACATTCGAAGGAGTCGGGTGTTGCTTTGACCGGAACAGCAATTGCAAAGGAAGGTAATGGCGGTGTTGTTGACATTGGCGAGAGCGAAGCTGCGTACCTTGCTCGAGTTGCACTTGCTGGTCGTCGAACGAATCGAGGTAATACGTTTTCATTTTCATCTTCAGTTCTCAATCCTCGTAGTTGTTGGTGTGTCTGTTAAAGTTAATGTTGTCCAAGATTGCAAATCTCAGCGACCATTTGATTCTTGGCGCAGGTAACTTAAAATGTGTTATCCAACGTGATGGAAAGGTTCATATACAAGGAGTCATGAACGGTGTTGAACTTTTGAGAAACTCATCAACCGTGTACCATATGAGAGTCCAGCAACTATGCCGGCCTGGACCGTTTGCCGTTTCTTTCACTCTTCCCGGACCTGTTGACCCCCGTCTCTTTTCTCCTCATTTCCGGCATGGTGGACTCCTCGAGAGCGTCATTCTCAAATCCAGCAAATTAAGCAAAAAGTGAAAAATCGAAGCACATCCAAAGCTAGTTTAATTGAGTTGAACAGTGATGACGGAGACGTAACTGGCGATGGTCCGATGGAGCACAGGAGTGATACAAATTCCAATGGTGTTTCAGCCTTTCCATCTAGGGTTCGTCTTTTAATTTCCTACTGTAACTTAAATCGTCAAGGGTGGTTGAGGATTTAAGTTTTGAGATGTTTCCCTGCAGATGGATTGTGGTATTGCGAAATAAGGAACGTGTGTGAAGCATTTGGAGTGATTCCAAATTATCTTTATTCTTGTTTCAGTTTTTTTTTTCTTTTCCCTTTGCTTCCGTTGGCGTAATTCTGCCTATACCGTGCTGGGCAGTCTCTGGTGAAGTCGCGAGGTTCTGCATTGTGGCATTTGTATGAGTCTCTTGGTGATACAAGGTAAGGCGATCCTTTAAAATGTCGTCGCGAAAGCAGTGAAACAACACTAGTGGTGGTCGTGGATTGAAATTCAAGCGATGCCATTCACCAAAGTTTTCCCAAGTAACGTAGATTAAACTTCTAGTTATGGTTTAGCATACATATCTCAAGAGGACAAAGATTTTCCATTTAAAGAAGCTGGCTCATGTATTATTCAGCATATAACACAATTCCGTTGAAACTAAGACTGAAAATGAATCATACTTTTTATTTTCGACAAATAATATTCCTCAAACTTCTAAATTATTTTGAAACATTCTCTTACACATTTGTTTCCCTCAAACAAAAGAGGCTATTCGGACACAAGTGCGACAAAATGAAGAAAATAAAGGCCAGCATCGCCAGCAACACGACATTGAGGAGTATCCCATCATGTCACTAATCTGTGGAAGCAACATACTGCATTATATTCGTCTATATGAAGTATACCTGATATTGCGCCTTTTTTCCGTCGCTAAAAGAATGCCTCGGTTTGCTATTAAGCTTGCACAGAACTCTCAGTGGTTATCTCAGCGGTTTCCTTCCTCAAAGTTTGTAGCCTTTCCTTGAGTTTTTTACTCTCTTCAAAGTTTGCCTTCCTCTTCACAGCTTTCTGTTGCAGTAATCCCAAAACTATTACCCCAACATAATTAACAAGACTCTACAACAATTATCAGTTTCTATTTTTGAAATAAAAAGACTCAGATAACTAAGACTTACTTCCTGTCGGAAACAACGGTCGAGCTGTATTTTGAGGTCTGTACATTCACCAAAGAATTTTGCAATAGGATGATCTACATGACACTTCTGAAACTCCTCGATGATCTACACCCGCACACAACGAGAAATAAAATAAATATATCAACTTGCTGCTTAATTTCATAACTTGAATAGCAAATCTTGAAACCTCCTACCCCAGAAACCATCTAAGACCTCAAAATAGGAGTCTTGACTGTATTTTTCGTGTCAAAAATAACAAGTTTTATGACTTTTCTTGGCACATTTAAGAGAGATGCTTGATCAAAACCATCTTCCCTTAACCTCATAAATTGTAACCCCAAACTGTATCCAGCTATAACAGAAGTGGCTGTACAAATCCTGATACCTAACTCATCTATTTGGTTGCGTATGTGTAGCTCCATACGTGTTTATATAATGAATGAATTAGGTTACACAACTCTTGTCTACAGGTTGTCAATTTTTCTCCATTTGAAATCAAACATTAGCTGGGCTACACACTGGCAAGCCTCCTATGAATTAGGATTCGTTTGGAAGTGCTTTTAAAATAACTGAAAGCGTTTTTAGAGAAAACGATTTTGGGTTCCAAATGTCATTGAAGTGCTTGCTACAAGAAGGACCAGTTATGTGCTTTTTGTAGAAAACGTTTTTCACGATTCACTTGCATTTTTACCATGGACTGATTCGAAAAACACTTTCATCAAAAACGTTTTTAGTCATTTTAAAACCACCTCTAAACGAGCCCTTAGACTACCCATTTGAAAATGTTTTTTTCAAAAAGCACTTGTGCTTAGAAGCATATCTTCCAAAAAAAAACCCTTCAAATGCTTTTTTTGTTTATAATTGTATTGGCAATTTGGCACAGACAGACACAACTAGTTACAGGTTCAGTTTCCCATTAAGTTGAATACAATCCATGAGACGCCGAAGCAATTCAGGCAGTGAATCATGACTCTCAAACTACACAAACACAGAGACGATCCAATTCCAAAATCACATAAATAATTTGATAAAAAATAAAGAGAAAGAGAAGCAAAGCAAAAGGGATGGAGAACTCACTTGTGCACACATGGGGTGCTTGTGTAGCGTCAATGGAGGATGCATATTTAATCTTTAATACCCAATTGAATCAAAATCTACAGCAACCTGCAGAAACTATAATTTTTCGATAAGGAAGACGAAATTTGGGCAAATTGAGGAAATGGGAAATTGGATTCCTTGACTTGCGATTTGCTGCTGCGTGTGTCTGTCTCAGGTCCTCCTCCTTCAGGCTTCGCATAAACTAGAGGTTTAAGGTTCGCCACGCTTTGCCTATGCCGACTGCACAGAAAAATGCATCACTGGTACAAAAAAGGGTTAATTGCATTTTACACCAAAACTTTTGGAGTCATTTATAAATTAGGTTTTGAGATTGCAACTTTCGCAAATTAATACCATTAATTTTCGAATGGCACCAATTAAACCACCCTGTAAGGTCTAATTAGAATGTGAAACTTAAAAGAGAGGTTAAATTGGTACAACTTTAAAATCACGTTGTGCAATATACGAAAATTGAAATCTCGTAACTCATTTTACTAATGAAAGCCTAAACCTGTGATGTAAAATGCAATTAACCAAAAAAAGGGTATAACATAACATGGGCAGGCGGCTTGGTGGTTAATGGGCCTTAAAAGCTGTTTGGGTCTAACTGTAAGTTGGGTTGGGCTGTGTATTTGTGCTAGATTTGCTTGGCCCACTTTATATGTGGTCACGAGCTGTTTTTCTATTGTGAACACTAATTCTGTGTTACTCATGGGGATTTTTTTTTTCAAACTGAAGAAGATGCAGACATAAGATGGGGCATCCATTCGAAGTTGTTGAGGTTCGATTTTGATTCTTAGTTTTGTCTTTCTAGATACAAGTGATATTGGGAGTGCGGGATCGAACAAAGAACATCAAATACATGAGTAAATGCTCTAAATTCTTCGTGCTACAAGCCTCTCGCATGATTTTAGTTGGCCTGCACCACTGCATGTTATTGTCAATTCCAAATATCTCCAGGGTGCTCCAGTTGTTGGTAACCAATCCAACCTTGTTTCTTCTGGTGTCCCTATTTCGTGAAGACAAGGAACCGCGTTCTATTTTTCTGGCGTTGAGACACTCCGACTCAATCAACTGAGGGAGAAACATCCGTCCATTGCTTCAAAACAACCGTGCTTCTATGTATCCGCATTCTTTTATCCCGACTGGCAGCAAGCAGAAATTTCTTCATCCATCGGCCAGAGTAGGGCATACGAAAAGAAGTCCAACAAACCCAAGTCCTTCTACAACCATCATCACATGGGTACCAAAACAACTACAAAAAGGTCAAGCAACAACTTTATCCGACATACCAGCTTCCAAGCCTCTGATGCAAATTGTAGCTTCCAAGCCTGTCCGACTTACATTCTTTAGCAAACCTTGACAAGCGTCGCTGTCCATGAGAACTTGGACTACGCTATCTGTTTAAGGTATGAATCAAATATTCCTATGCGTGGAACAAATCTCTCTTGTACTTTGCAACGAAACAGGCTCCTCTCGTATACGAGATAAGAGAATGGAGACTTGCTCCGTTGCTATATCTAGTCTCTCCCTGGACTTGGCAGATTCTGTTACAAGAGTTGAGACTATATTCTGCAATAACTGTATTCTTTCCGCATGTTCATTTGGGGCACTCTGAAGGAGTTTTGCAGAAGGCATGCTGATCCGGCGCCATCGTGCAGGAATATATCTATCAGGGATCTGAAAGCAATTTCCTGTGGATAGAACTCGAAGAGCATGCCGACAGAGAATTCCAGAGAACTCAAAGTGATGGCAACTGCAACTTATGATGCCTTCCCGAGGAACCCAATACACTTTACGACCTCCATCAGCTTTTGTGTGGTGTCGCACAAGAAAACCATCTTCCATCTGAAAAGATGCGTAGTGGGCAGCCAAAACAAGTTGTTCTTGAAGCTTAGAGAAAGCATGAGGAGTAAGGATTGAGGCAGCATGGGATTCCATGGGCGCTCCTGTTTTAAGGCAAATATTTTGGAGATTCTGTTGCATTGTTTGTTGTTCTCCAGCTTGATCTTTAAAATCCACAGCAACAGCCACCTGCTCGTGCAAACCGAAGTAAACAATTGAGGACAAAAACTCAAAAGAATAAAAAAATAAAAAAAAAGAGATGCCTCATATATCATAAGATATGCCTCATGCATCTTCACAAAAAGACATGGCTCCTTAAATGTGCATCCTATAATACATGTATATTAAATAAGCTTCGGGCTAACTCTAATTCTCGATTAAGTTTCCTAAATATCAGCAAAATAGGTTTCCAAAAGTAGACTACTACCTTCCACAAACTTAAAGACAGGTAAAACTACGTTCCATCCACCAACACATTCATATAAGTGTAGAAAATTAACTGTGATAGGCACGTAAACCACAGAGAGAAATTAGTAGAAGGAGCTATGCTTGTCATTCAAGCATGAAGCAGTCACAGGAAAACATTTTTTACAGTACAGTCAGCACTCAGCAGGTTAACATTCATCAACTTCCACTTTACCCTCATAATTGGAATTGTGTACTACATAGAACCTCCATATAAGCTGAAAAATTGCGCATTTAAACGGACTATTTGACAAAACTCAGGTTCCAAAGAATTTTTTTTTAAAGTTTTAGCATGTCCGGGTCAAAGGTAGATAACACATTGACCACAGGAAGAATATTATCGTAGCTCAACACTTCTTCCTCTGTAGTTACAGTTTTTGACTTGTTAAAATTGTGTCTGCTTTGATGTTTGACACACGGAAACACACACAAATTTCCATGTTCTGATGTACTACAAAATCTTACGTAAGGTAGAATTACAAAACCACTTTGAATAAATAGCCTAATACTGAAATATCAATCTTCATATGTTAATATCATCTGCAAGCTACCTTTACATTTGACCAAGCAAGACACTAAAATGAATCAGGGTATAACCAGACTTTCTAACCAAACAAGAGTTAAGAGTAAATAATAAATGGAATTATTTAAATTTGATTGTAAATTGAGCAATGGGATGCATACTTGTTCAACAAAGTGCGCAAGTCGGGTCTGTGCACTCAAAAATCGTTGGATGAATGCATTAATCGACTTTGACTGTCCAATTGCAGTCATTCCTGCAAAGAAATGGCTTCTCAAGAACGGTAATGCCCACAACGAACGTAGGCCATACAAGTTGACTATGTGCCTGTTAGAGTGAAGCCCAAAAGAATTTACCAAGTCCCTCCATCCTAGCTCAAAATCCTCTATGGACTCCAAATTGTATATGCGATAAAACTCACTCTTCCACTCATTGTAACGTTCACCCAAAACAGCATTGAACCAGGAAGGAAACTTTGCCACTATCATCCATATGCATAGTGCATGCTTAGCAGTTGGCATTTCCATGCTTATTGCTTCTTTCAGAAACACATTTTGGTCAGTTAATATTGTCTGTGGTGCCTTCCCATACATGAAGCTCAGGAATGCCTTCATACAAAAAAGAAAACCAAAGTAAACTTGGGAGTGATGAAGTTTTGCAGATGCCAGACAATTATCATGAGTATAAGAAGATTTCAACACATAAAAGTTTTAGTTCAAACTGGTTATCAGGAAAAGACTGATATACTGAACACATAAGAGGAGATGATTGTTGGCATTTACTAGGTGGTAAGAAAAGTCCCCAACTTCATTACTTAAACTGCCATAAATTTGATAAGGACTTGCTCCCTCGCATTATACAATTGTACTACAAAACTGCCTAAAAATGATTCAAATTTAAAGTAGAAAAAAAGGAAAAAAAGAATCAGTCCCTTGCTTTAAGTATGAACCACAATCACCTAAGCAACATCTCTTACGGTTGACCAAAAACTGACTGACCAATCGTTAATATTACACTTTAAGCTTTCTGACCTCCCACCCATCCTATTGATGCCCTTTATTTCAGAAACTAAGTTTACACTCTCACATGCTTCCCTGGTTTACACTGTCACATGCTTCCATGGCTTTTGTTTGTGTCACAAAAGAGAATCCTAATTCATTTGCTAGACCAAGTTACTTACGGTATCCAACAATGTATTAGTCATAGTCCAAATTAAACTTATGTACCTATCAACGGGTTTGTCCAAGATAACCTTACGGTATCCCTCTGTAAAGTATACAAGTGATGTGACAGATTTTATGAAGATGAAAAATAAACATAGTGTCACTCTTACCTTTAACGCCCACGAAAATGACCTTAAACTTTCCTCTCGTAGAAGCACACAGCCGAAAAAACAAGGCATACCATAATTGTTTATTCCAACCCATATCCCAAGTGGCATGTCAAATGCAGTTAAGCGGTGAGTAGTATCAAACACCACGGCATCACCAAATGACTCATATGCCTGGACTGATGACGTGTATGACCATGCAATATTCTCTAATCTGTGGTTTGAGTCGAGGGTGTACTCAAATTTGAAGTTGGGATCTTTCTCCTTGATACTTCTGCACATTCTTAACAAGTCGATGCTCTCCTCTTCTGGATCTAATTTCCTAAATGACTGAAGTAAATTCCTAACATCCTTTTCAGTGAATGGTAAACACCCTGGTTCCACACACTTCTCCAGCTCCATGAGCCTCATCATTTGCTGCACCGAAATTCCTGTCTTGGCAAACATAAGTATCCGGCTCTTATCAGACTCAGAAATAGTTCGGTAAGCAGGAAGAAAACGAACTTGGTTTGGTTCCAAGAGCTCGTGATTATGGTGGTTTGCAAAACCCGTGACACGCCATTCCAGTGCTCCTAATTCTGTTGTCTTGCTTATCCGCATGTAAGCTTGACATCCGCATCGGGAGGACTTTCTGTTCCTTTGAGGTTTACTCTCACTGGAGTTTTTGATGGGGGTGTTGCCAGCCCGGTGACAGACAAAGTAGCGTCTTGTAATTCCTTTTCCTACCCCAACTTTTCCCTCTGTGCGGTGCCTCCGGATTGAGAATCCACATCTCTTAGCAAATTCACTGTAGTATTCATAAGCTGCATCATGAGTAGAAAATCTTTGTCCAATATATGGAGTTAGATCATTTGTGGTCTCCAATGAAAGCCTGGTCTCATCAGGCGATTCCTCAGTGCTGCTGGTATCATCCAAAGACAAAGATCGTTGATCCGAAGCATCATCATAAACCACTAACATTATATTGTCATTCCTAAGTCCAGCGTCTTCAGACATCATATTGTCATTCTTCAGCTTAGTGTAACTCTAACGGTTGCTTATCTGATATGAAAGAAATGGAAGAGTATTAATTACAGAATCAACCCAGTACATGAATACATGATAGGAGGAAAAACTTTTACTAGATAGCCCAAGTTAGCATAATAAACTGAAACTAACAAACATGCGCTTAATATGAAAATAACAACAGAAAATAGATGAAGAAATCTTTAGTTATGGTACTACATAGCCCAACTACACATATAGAGATGATCCAAAACCAAAACCAAAATCAATATCTTAGCTGAAGATGTCAATGTATCAATTCGCATTCGATTAATTTAATAAATAACAGTTATCATTTGACTAAAAAAATGTTACAACAACAACCAAGCCTATGCCATTGTGCTCGATTTTGTTCCAGGTCTTCGGTTAGCACTAAGTACTACATATCTTTTCTTATGGTCTCTTTCACAAGTCTTCCTCTACCCTTTTGTTTTGAGCCTCCGTCTCATAATAGCATATTCTAACCGGAGTATCAGTAGGTTTTCGGTTCAGGTGTCAAAATCATCTTAACCGATTTTCTCTCATCTCATCTTATGTTAGACGGAGGCTCAGGACTCAAAATTCTATTGAAGTGATGTGCAATTTTTTATCTTATACATCTAAAATATATAAACAAAGATGAAGAAAGCAAAGGGGAAGGAGGAGTCAGTTGTGCACACATGGGGTGCTTGTGTAACGTTAATGGAGGATACATCTTTTAACACCCAATTGACTCCAAATCTACAGACACCTGCAGAAACTACACCAACCTTTTTTTTTATCCTGACATATTGGTCATATAAATAAATACCCAACTCAAATTTTCGATTGAGAACACGAAATTTGGGGAAATTGACGAAATGGGTTTTGAATCTGGAACACGATTGCTACAAGAGAAGGAAGACCCAAAAATTGAGAAGCAGATATACGTGTGGAAATCATATAGGAGGAGGATCATAGTCATATAAACACACACACACCTACCTTTGGCAAATTGGATTCCTTGACTTGCTATTTGCTACGAATACAGCAGCTGAATCCACACACAAATGACAGGGAGCTGCTGTTGCTGTTGCTGCGTGCTGCGGTCTCGGTCCTCCACGCTTGCCTACACGGACTACAGAGAGAAACACGGGAAAAAAAAGAGGGTAGGCAGCTTGGTGGTCGATGGGCCTCAAAAGCTATTTGGGGCCAGCTTGCTTGGCCCAATGTTATATGTGGTTGCCAAATACACAATCACAATACGATATATTACTGAAGGATGTAAATGTAAGTTTGACTTTAACAGCGGAGTTGTAAATTTGAGATTTCGTTTATTTTTTCTCTCGTTGGTGGTTGTCGCATCCTAAAGATACAAAAGGGCTGTAAATTCACATTATCAGCGTGAGTATCTACCAAGTAAGGTTACTGTAGATTTCGATCCCCCAAAAGATAAAGAATTTGGCTATAATAGATCGTCGGTAAATTGGTATTATCCCAAATTTGTATGTGATATGCAAACTATTTAACAATTCATTGTCTTTATTTATTATTAGAAACAATTCTCTTATTAATTACGGTATGATATATGTGTACAACAAATCAAGAATCTTAATTTGGTTTGATAGCTTACTTCACTGTTATACAATTGAGTCTCTCTTTAAAAAGTCTCCCATTTTCTCTCTCTAAAATTCTCTCTGTGAAAGACTCCCAGCAACTTCGTCGTCGGCCCTAGCCTTGCCGAAGGCGTCCTCCCTTCCTTCTTTTCTTCTTTTCCTCCCTTTTCTACTTTTGCTCCTGAGTTTTCTCAAGTTCTCTTTCATTTGCACTTTCCCCTCTTTTCCTTCCCCTCATCTCCTCTGCTCCTCCCCCTTCCTTACTTCCCTTCTCCTCTTCCTTCATCTTTTCCAATTTTCTCCCTTCCTTTTTAATTTTCGATTCTTCCCTGAGTTTAATCTCAGTTTTCCTTGATCCGAGTCTCAGCTATCCAAGGCTTCTTCTCCATTATTCGGCGTTTTCTCATGCTTTTACTATTTTCTATCTTTTATTTCCCTTCCTCCCTCCTCCCTAGCTGTGATACTTTATCCCCATCCCACCATGTGCTTGGATTGGCAGGCTCTGACCAAAAAATGGATATCAGATCCACTTCCCCTCCCCCAACCGGCATGCCAGATTTCCATCGAGGCCAAGTGTTGGGTATTTTACATAACCCCTTAGCCTCACCTTCTTCCCATATGTTACTTTGTTTGTATATGTTTGCAGGGGTTCATGAAGGGAACTTGGATTTGATGTGTACTTTCTTGATTCGGAGTTTGACTTTCTCCGAGGATGTGACGGCGGCGGTGATGTGGTCTTTGCTGCTGGAGATTAGGGATTTTTATTGTTTGTTTTATGTTGCCTTCAGGCCTAAGCTTGTGTGGGCCTCCTGTTGTATCTTGGGTTGCTGCTCTCATTTTGCTTGGGCCTTTTACTTTGCCTATAGTTGTTTACCCGATCCTTTTTGGGCCTTGTACTAATTTTTATTGTAATGAAAGTTGTCTTCGTGACAAAAAAAAAAGAAAAAAAAAGAGAGAATAAAAAAGAATATGAAAAACAAGAGGACCTAAATTTTACCCTTCTAACAATGAAAACAATAAAGTACAAGAAAAGAGGGGGATATAAAACATAACCCCTCCAAAGCCAAACCTAATGGTCTAAACTTGCAAAATAGATTGAACAACATCATAAGGTTAAGAATAAAAAGTGAGACAAACATGTATATCGAGATGTACATTAATTTGAGAAGCGGAAATCAGGAAAGCCAATATAGTTCGAAAACAAATCGGCATGAGCTATCAACGGAGCGGAATCATGCCATACCTTGGAGAAGAGACCTATATTAGCAATTTTTTCCGCAACAACATTCCATTCGCGATGTATGTGAGAGTTGTTGAAAGTCATCTTCTGAATGTGGTCCAAACAAATAGACTATTGCGTATGAAGAGGTCAAAGAAGACCAAAATCAGTTGATTGGAGAGCAAAAATACCAATAGAAGAGTCCTAGAAGAGTCACTTTCCAACCAAAGACAATGCCAACCCATTGATGTGCAAATTCTAGACCAATAAAAATTGTTGATAATTATGCAAAAAAAGAGTTGCAATGACCAATTCTTTGGCAGAAACCACCAAAACAAGAGCTGCAATGACCATGACAATCCCTGAAAATTCCTTCACAAGAAGCTAGACCACGATTTCCTTTACACAAACCATTTGAATTAAGTTTAATCCAAAAAACCCAAGAAGACCAAAGCATAGGAAGAAAAATAGGGATAGGAGTTCGGTTTTTTTTTTTTGTCGTAAGTCATTTTTTTTCAAGCTTCTTTTATGGGTTTCTTATTATTTTGTTAGGCCACTGGTTTTGTACAAGCTTACAAAAAACCAGTCCATTTCTCTTCCATGTCCTTTAGTTTCCAAAATTTAGTCTACAAATTTTGGAAACCTAGCATTGCCCTTTTCTAT
>JAOTRO020000021.1:1417328-1431065 GCA_028566515.2 Pyracantha coccinea | reverse complement strand
TGACTTCTAGTATTGGTTTCACACCTGTTTTTCATTGCTTGTATTCCTATATAAATCCTCTGACTGAGAGATGAATAAATCAAGTAATTAACTCTGTTTTTGGCATTATTATACGCCCAACTTCTTCGATTCTATTATTGTTTATTTCTTCTTTTCATCTGTTTTAGCCTCTTCGTTAATTCACTACTAAATCAAATGTTTGATGTGGAGTTGGAAATCTTTTCAACAAAGAGTATATTGGTCTGAATGAGTCATGGAGCTTTAGGATCTTAAATCTCAACTCATGAGAGTTTATGTCTCTCAATAAACTATGTTGATGGATCTTTTGCGCAACAGGAAGTGAGCGGTAAAGACCATCAGACTTTTACTCCTGGAATCTCCAAGGAACCAGGAAATGAAAATGTGACTGGAAAAGCTGCTGATCTCATGGCTTCAGATTCAGATGACGATAACTTAGCTGAAACTGTGGTCCATTCCCCGAAGAATGTTAACGCAGCTTTCCGGAGAAAGCATCCAAAATCACTAAGTAGCCCATTGAGAAAAAGTCAACCGAAAGCCCCTTCGTGTGGGCCACCTTCAAAGAGCAACAAGGTCTTGGCCTGTCATAATAGATAAATAAATTTCTGAATATTTCTGCGCTTTTTTTTTTCACAAATCCCAGGGCCATTAGTGTTATGGTTATTTTAAGGGTTATTACGTTTTGGCTGTCATAGCAGCCATGATTTTGTCAGTAAAATAGTTAAGTAGTTAATTTGCGTCTTGAACTTTGCTTGGTTTCTTAATATATTGGATATATCTGAAGTTATGTAGTCCTTGTCCTTCAGAATGAGGTTTGTGAGTTTCCGGAAAGTTGCCATCTCGTGTTTTCTATCCAACTGCACTTACCTGACTTTCCAATTTCACAATCCTCAAATCGTATACCCTTTTGCATACATTCAAGCAACCTTCTCATCCAATTATCTCTCAAAACTCTGGTTTTGTGGGAAGAAGAATTCTGGATATCAGATAATTCTTCGGGACCTCGTCTTTGCCTCCTCAAGTAGTTCACTTGGTTATATCTTCTTTTAACCTTCTCACAGTTATGACTTGCCTTTGTTTTCACTGTATTGGATTAAAGATTATGTACCTGTCTCTGCTTTTTTTTCATTGAATTTAAAGTGGCAGATTAGAGACCAGTTTTCATATCCTATAATTACTACTAATTACCTCTGCTGACAATATTAATTGACAGCAAAGTTGACTCATGTGTTGGTTTGCTTTCATACAGGATGGAAAAGAGTCGAGTGATGATGTGAGCTTGAAGAAGCTTATGAACACAAGAACAAAGGAGAAGCGGGCCAACCTTATCACTGGAGGCGGTGGAGATGGATGTCAAGTTGCAGAGCTGGAAATGGAGAGACTATGCAAAGCCAAAGGTAGGCTAGAACATATGAGACAGAAATTACTGAAATTGCAAAATGTGAAAGCAAAGCAGAAATCGAATCAATCTCTCTTGCATGAACACAGTGTGATTTATGTTCCAGTAGCACAACTGCAGGAAAAGGTTTGATAATATGTCATTTTTCTGAATGAAATATAGCTTTTTTTTTACCTCAGTCATCCCGTCTTTTCAGAATTTATTTGTTTATCATTTTGCTTGTTGTGCAAGAATACTTTTTCTCTCTCTCTCTCTCTCTCTCTCTCTCTCTCTCTCTTTCTCATGAATCCTGAAGCATGGAGAAGAGTACGTAATAGTGATTGCAAGTTCTGATTCACACTGCTATACAACTGGAAATTGAAGTTAAGACGATGAACTAGGAGTAGAATGACGCCGCAACTGTGTGCATTCATCATTCATTCAGTGTGAAATTGTCGCAGTCTAGAGGTTGCAGTGATGATGATTCAAAGTTGCAGAGATTTGTATTGTTTGTCCAGTTATTTGCTTTTTAATCAGCGGGAGAGAGATTTCAACCTAGGACCTCTTTCGATGTTGGAAAAGAAAGTATTACTAGACTAATAGTTAGCGGTCAACTCATTGTGTAAACTTTTGAATGAATTAAGATCATCTGCATAAGGTTGGTAATGTTACGTCTGAAGGTATGTTGAAAGAAGAAACATAAAATTCGTGTCCAACTTGAAGGTGGAAAACGAATTACTAGGATTGGATTGGATTGTGTATTCCAATCCAATTAGAGACCAAATGAGGTCAGGGGCGGAGCCACAGCTAGAACCCTAGTGGCCATGGCTCCCCCACACTTCATCTAACCCTATTAAATGCAAGGTCCCCAACACTCAAATTTTGGCTCTGCCCAGTGGGATTTGTGCGCAGTTACCTCTAATGTCACATAAAATAAATGAACGTGGAAGCTGTGAATCTACTTGATCAGGGCCTCTGGCCTGGGATAAATATGATTCGCCCCCAGTTATCCCTCTTTTTAAAAAAGTCAAAAAAAATGAGTGGGAAGAAGTTAAACATGTAATCATATAATTAGAGATCAAATGTGAAAGACCAGTCGGCTAAGGTTATGTGATCACCCTTCGTTTTTAAGTTCGAATCGTTGTTTTTAAAGATTAGAATAGTTTGGAATATCATTTTCTTAATAAAAAAATATATACAATTCTTTATACTTTTTTGTTGAGGGCAATTAGTTAAACGGTAAAAAAATTCCAGTTTTTCATAGGAAAGATACAAGGGAATTGATTTTCGTACTCTTTATAGCTCTTAAACACTCATGTTTAATCATGACCGTTGATTCCGCTTGATTTATTAAATTTGATAACCATAAATAAAGAGGATGTGATAAGCTAAAAATGACATATGAAAATCACTTCCCAATTCTTACTGGAGCAACTCTTACATCAAGTATGACCAGCATAAAGTCAAACGGGACTAAAAGACAATTGGTCTTATGGAGGGCTTCCTTACGAAGTAGTGGTCTGATGCTCTACACAAGTTTTTCTCCGTACCAACGTCAATCCACGTATTTTGATCCACCCGATCCCACACTAGTCCCGTCGAATGTGAGAGCTACCTTAAAGAGTTTCTCTCCACTACGAGAATCGTTTGCTTTCTTTTCATAACCGTTGGAGCTCCACCCTGAATTTTGGACTACACAAAAGCACCTTCGGTTTCAGACTTTCTTTGGCAACCTCAAAAAGAACCACTTAAATTTATATCTTGATGCAGCAACGACTTGTCACATTGTGCAGTCCAGGCTATATCCTAGTCGATTTGATATAAACAACAAACAATGGTAAATTAAAAAGGAAGTTAAGCTTAACAGAGAGAGAGAGAGAGAGAGAGAGAGAGAGAGAGACGGGAGGCTCGTGCGCTTGCCTACAAAAACCATAATCCAGTTAACTGTGGTCAAAATTTCTAACTTGATTTGATATATATGATGTTCAATGACTGACGAGCCAGGTTCTATACACTTTTACACCACTTCTCACCGTATCATAGAGTTTGTATACTTTTTGTACCTACTACTACAGGGTTTTTCAAATCACCGGCACTCTTGGTTCCATCCAAAGTATGCTGTTTAGCAGATAACCGCGGCCTCAGCTACACATCATAAGAAATAATAAGAACCCAAAGATAAACCACAAGGATCATACAAGGTAAACCGACATATTATGCTCCAACGAGCCATTATGCATATATAAGAATTCAAAATAGTATTTCAAGTAATTGTTTCAACAAAAGCACGTGAATCTGAGACAATGCAACAGCGTTTAAGTATTAGATATGCCAGAAACTCGCTACAAGAAAGTTGTTCTGGAAACTCTAGTGTAAACCTATTTTCTTTATCCTTTTTTTTCATTGGGTCCTTTAAAAGTCAGTAATTTCTTTAGTTTAGTAAAGTTATTGTCTGTTAGACTCTTTTCTCATATCTTCAAGAGGTACTCTTGGTTCCGCATACCACTACTTGCTTATCATAATATACAACCAAAGTGAAAACATATCCAAAAACTTATTTAATGGAAGAAGTGCCTGGAAAATACCGTGTCAATATACTTCAGTTGCTTTAGAACTTGATCCGTTTCCAGTTCCTGAGCCAGACACAAAAGAAGAGGGATGACGTTAGATTTAAAGATGGACACCAGACAGACCAGCATATAATGAAGTGAAGAAAGGATATAACAAAGACAAAACCGAAGTGAAGAAAGCAAAATACATTATTTGACATAATAAAACAATAGTGAAGTGCTTGATACCCTATTGACTACATCTCAGTCATGTTTAATCAAAATCCAATGACTGCATGAAATCCCAATGACCCTCAGTAGGTTCGATATGGATAGTTGAGATGCACAATCATTGTGATGCAATCCCAACCATCTATATCTCTAGCAGTGTAAATTGTGATCCATTTTTTTGCTACTACTCTAGTTCTAAGAGTTCCATATGATACGATCTAAAAATCCAAACGTTGTCTATAAACAGAGACATGAAGAGTGTCAGTGATAGGTCCACCTGAGGCACATTACAATCAGCATGGCTTGGATCCCAAAGGATAGAGCAGAAGCACTCCCAGTCATTAGTTTGGACTTCAAAAAGAGGAGCCCTGATATACAAGAATCTTCCAAGTTGTTAAAATGTCAAGCATAATCAACAACAAAAGTAGAAAAGCAATTAAGCGATAAAAAAAAAAAACAGTAAAAACAACTTTAGATCAAAGGTATTAGGTAATATATCAAGAGACCAAAAAACTCATCATGAACTATTTTGTGAACTTGCATATTTCGAGACAACTGCCATAAAAATAAAAAAAAAGAATCCAGCCAGCAGATTTGTGGTGTAACTTTAAACAATGTAGCGCTACCCATACAAAACAAGTTTGGAATTTGTGAGAAAACAAGTTTGGAGTTTGGAATTTGTGATCCAGTGCCATTGTGTCAAGTCTTAGTTAATCTTCAATCTTCAATCACTAAGACCGAAGAAAACCCCACCCTGAGAGAGAACCCCTCGACAGACAGGAAAGGAGAGAAGGGCATCTTCGATGCGTTCTTCCAGTATCTAAATTCTAAAGAACCATCAGTCTTGGAGTGGAGTTCTCTCTCAAATAATTGTACAACTTCAGAGTTCAGACTGACAAGTCACAAACAACAAGCATCCATTCATATCGGTGTTTCATGTTCTCCATTAAAGTAATTTCACTCAAATATAGTACTATACATATCAGAAAAAAATTCCAACTAAATAATCAGATCACGACCTTCACGGGTTCCAATTAAGCGTTAACACAAACCATAAATTAATTACCTGCGCCACTTTCCACATATAGTTCCATTTGTGCGATCTACAACTTCTCGACATTGAAGCCAATTACCTATAGAGCTATGTCTAGAAGGTTTATTGCAGTTCAGCCCCTACAACGGAAAGATGTGTCATTACTCCATAGAATTTCCAAACCTCCCATGCCAAATGAAAAAGCCAATTACATATACAAATACAGATCAAGGACTTACATGCAATCTAGCATACTCCGACGAATCTAATTCCAAAGGTTCACCAATGCCACTGATATCACTGTATCAAATCAAAATAACAAAAGTTGTAACTTGTAAGTAACATGCAAAATGAAAGAAAATAAGGATTCAAACCAGAGTTAGGAAAGGCAGATTATGAAAATTTTCCTTTAGAACACAGGATAGAAAAAAGATCCCACACAGGTGCCTATGCAGGACAGCCAGCCAATTGTTTAGGAATACAAGCAGCACAAGCAATGAGATCTGTCCTACCTGGCGTGCTAAGTCCTCTGAAAACAAGGATTCATAGCACAAAAACCAAAATGAAACTACTTTACCTACCCTCCTATATAAACCACACAGTGGCTACCTTCATAGTACATATCATTTGAAATGTGACTAATCGAAAGGAAGAGAGACAAGGAAAGCAAGCGGTTTTCACAAGGATATCCCTCCAACTAGTGAAGGCAAAATATATACTTCAACAGCATCAAAAGAGTTAAGAGAGCAAATGACAGAATAAACATACCCATTTGTTGGGCCAGACCAGCCAGGAACTTCCGCTTGAAACCCTTTACCAACCCGAACACTAGTTGTATACGGCTCAATGTCTCTCAACATTAACATTATGGGATTCATTTGGCCCTTGGATGATGCTTCCCCACTCATGACACTCGTGATATTGGGCGATGTTTTGGTCACTTTCTCCTGTAAAATCTTATGTTTCTTTTTCAAACAAGAATGACAGAACCATTCATCAATAGGTGGTTTCTTCATACGGGAGTGGCAGCATGACATGTGAAATGCCTCTTCACAATGATCACAAATTAGCATTTTCAAAGTGGTTCCAGAACGACTACAAATGTTGCATGACCGGCGATGGATTTCACCGCTAATGGTGTCAGTGTCTTCAGCAGAACCACCGATCATGGTAGCCTGAGAATCCCCAAGCAGTCCATGGCTTCTAAGAATAGAGATGCATAGATCCTTTTCAGACAGGTCTCCCACAGCCTCCATAAATATTGCACTAGAAGAGGAGCACTCACCTGTTTCATCTACTTCAGTCTTTGCAGAAGTTGAAACATGCTCCATATTTGACTTTGATGATGAGCAACTATCATTCACGCTGCTTAGCTCTAAAAGTTTTTGCACATTTTTTTTAGGTGCTTCATCGGAAACTAATTCCTCACCAGCAGAACATCCATTACAAGATTCTGAATTTAAAACATGATTGACTCTCTTGCATAAACGAGGAGCTACAGAATGAGCTCGAGTAGCTTCAGTTTCATGGTGTAATTGAGATACAAGTCCTTCCTTAGCAGCAACTGTAGAAGCTTCAGAATTTAGAAAAGAAAAAAAATCACCACTTATAGTGTTTTCTCGCTCTCCTGGAAACACTGTGACACGGTTTCCTTGTAACTTCCTCCTTTTATAAACGAGATTAGGTGCAGAACTTTCTGACATGGTGACTGCTGAAAGCTGGGAAGAGCTTCTTGGAAAATTCAAGGAGCGGGAATCATCAAAATTCTTGTTTTCCTCAGAGATTAGTTGAGCTCTTCTGCAGCTGCAATGATCATCGCATTTTGTACACATCTGCCAAGTTTCAGCACCAGGCATCCAATCACATAAGACATCGTGAAACCCATGGTTAGATACACAAAATATAGCAGCTTCAATTGAACTAGGAAAGGGACTCAGAATCAACATTTCACCTGAAACCACCTCACTAATATCTGGTGTCCATTGCTTCCAAGTACCACAGTAGTAACACACTGATTCACTCTCTAAAATGTTTGAAATATGAGCTTCATATGACAGGAGGCATCCCCCAAAGTTTTCTTCATTCTACTGCATCAACCTCTCTGATTCCAACAAGAAAAAAAATGGATCAAGTTTCAAAAATGGGGATCATATTGTACATTTTCATGCACTTCTCCAAACGAATTCACTTTCATAAGTAAGATAAATTTTTCAACGCAGACAGGGAAAAATAAAAAGCAGAAAACGAAAGTGAGACTCTTCATCGTCCAAGCCAACAGGTAACAAAAACTTTCTTGAGACACACACTGTGATGAAACCCTACATGGTACTCCACAATCACATCACCAACAATAGCTACTATCACCAAGCAATTCTAATAAGGTAGGGGGCAACCAAACAGAGAAAAAGTAATTTCCAGATTCCACCGTTTGCTTACAATATCTACTGTCAAACCTACTTAAGAAGCTGCCTTAGGTGGGCCAGCATTATAAAATTTCTCTCCAAGGAAAAAAAAAAGGATTAAACCCTAATTGATTTCCTTATAGTAAGAAATATCCTCAACCACCCGCTTTTGCATAAACCCCACTTTCATACCGCATCTCCAAGAGAAGTTTGAACAAAATCAAATAAAATACAACCACCCCATAAATAAGTAAACAAACTTTTTTAAAGGTTCCAAAATAACAAATGTAGAGAATAATCCTTTTAATAACTTTAACTCCATGACAGAATGTGAAGACACCGGTAGGGATTCTAGAAATCACACAAACCTAGAAAGAAGCAAAGTTCCATCAATTTTATTCAATCACTAAATCCGTCGAAAGGGTACATAACGTGTAATTTATCAAGACCTAAACCTAATAAAACAGGAAATAACCTAATCATTAAAGAAATAGGAAATTGAAGACTAATGGGCCTGCTGGAACCATACACCAGAGAATTTACCCTAGACCCATATGACTAGCATTCTTCAGAGTGCTACAATTCTTTTAATGCCATGTGAATCACAAACACAAGAACAAACACATTGGCACTGCTTACAAAACCTCTCTACTTCTGATAGATCCCAGCATCAATACGAGACCCCAAAGAAACAACATATGCAGAACTAGCAGCTTCCCCTTTTGATTAACTAATCATCACAATCCTCTAATGAGCATAATCCAAACAAAAAGCTCCACCCTAGGTGTGATCTTGTCCCAAATTTCTTTCCAATGAAAAGAATTTTAATTCAAATTTCAAAACCAAAAATGTTCTAACAAATGTCCCCAATTCCACCACCTTCACCGCGATTAAAGTCTTAAAAGAAATCTACAACAAATTATAGGGATTCAAGAAATAGCACCTCCATCACACACACAACCATTTGTTTCATCTTTTAAATCAAATAAATTATGGTAGGTATTCTTCAAGAGGCATTTCCACTCTGCATAACTTGATAACATGCACTCACCTACCAAGTGTTATCTGAAACCAAAATTCCCTTCTGTGCTATATAACTATCTTCATGATACAACCACCGAAATCCTCATCAGATAATTTTCCCCAAAAATATCTCCACAAGCTCTTCAAGTAAACATCATAAAACCAACTAAGCTCCCAGGTTTCCAAGCCCCCATTCTCAAGAGGCAACCAGTTCTTCAACCCATCAAATTGCTCCAAATTTCAAAACTCCTATAAAAAAACAAGTGACGCACTACGAGAATTTCACTTAATAACCCAAATGAGCGTTGTGCATGCCTAAAAAACCTAAACATACATATTTAAGCACCAGTGACTCAACATTTGATACCACCCTGCCAACGTGAAAACTGTAACTTTGTAGAAAGCCATTTCCAAACCATACATCAAAATGCCAAAACCTGACACCTGGTATATTCTTAATGATTATTTTTATAAAGATAATGTCAATGTCTTGGAGACTAAAATCAAGAAGCAACAATGAAGCTGGCGGAATATAACTAAAAACAATCAAGTCAAGGCATGAGACACCAACTCATAAAGCATAACTATGAGAAAATCCTTTGGGCTTTTTCCGTCAAACATATTGTCAATGTCCTGGAGTTGGAGAAATCCATGCACTCTATTTTCCGATACAAATTTAATGTGGACCACCAAGCAGATTAACTTCTATCAGTAGTCGATGCCTCATTATCTCCAGCACTCAGTGCAACATGTTCCTTTTGTTCTTTTGAGATGCATATCAAAACCAAAACAGAAAACATCTTAACTAGAAAAACTACACATTTACTGATTGAGAAATGGCATATGTACCGAAAACTTGTAGCGTCTGTTATGCACAAACACCAAATTCAACGGAGGTGGGTTATTGGGTAATGCAACACATAAGTTAAATTCCAACTGGCGTGCCCACCAATAAAAAAATGTAGTAAAATTTTGTGGAACACCACACACCTTCCTCAGTTATTCCCTGCACACCCATAGATGCATATATTTTCTTACTGCAATACTTGGAAACCTAACTAAATGAAAATTAAGATTCCTTATACTTAAGGAATGCTGCTTACGAGGAAACTATTTTCACGATACCAATAAACAAAACGTTCTTCCACATATAGCATCTATTAAATAGTACCCGCCTGTTTAGATCAAGTTTTCAATCACCAGAAACTTATAATGAATCATGTTACCTGCCCCAAAAGAGCACTAACAAAGTTTCCAGACCAAGGGCTTCCCCATATTAAAACTCCACCTCACTCAACTGTCCCCAAGACCGCAAGTCCACCAACTTCACTCAATTAAAGTATGAGAAGAAATCCTCCACCAAACCGAGTTCCTAGTCATTCAAGTTCATAAAAGTTAAATCATAGACTTTCAAGAGGCACACCTCCATCATAGACCAAATCATCTGTTACCTGTCGAATCAAACATGGGGCATTTCCACACCACATATCATGCACAAAATGTACATGCTTACAATCTGCTACAGTCCCACTAAGTGATATGCCAATCCTTGTGCTCCAACCACCAAACTCATCATCAGAATTCTATTCCCAATCAAATCTCCACAAGATCTTCACGTCCGCAGCACAAAGGAATTGAACTTCCAGTTTTCAAAGCTCCAGTTCTGCCTCAGGAGGAAAAACCTCAAACCCCTAGAAAAAGAGAAGCGGTGCAGTGCAATAACTTCCCCATAATGTACATTATCCAAGCACAAGGCACTATACTTTCCAAACCACATTGGTGAATAAAAATAATTGCTTTCTAGCATGCCATATCCAAGAAGATACATCAAACTTTGTTGGACACCAATTATATTTTATCAGCGTTATCTTAGTTCATTTTTTTTCAGGTCAAGACTCAAAAGCATTAATAAACTCAACCATCCAAATGTAACTGGAAAATAGCTAAAACGTCGTCAGGTTGTGGGCATAAGCCATCAAATCACAAAGCATATTCTCTAATGTCTTGAAGAAATCTGTGCATTCTATTTGAGGTGTGAAATTAAAAAACATATCAATTAGATAACCACATTTTATGTCTATTTTGCAAATTAGCACGGCAACATGCTACAAAGACCAAATTCACAGTGGGTGGGGTAGTGTGTGTAGTGCCACAAATAAATTAAAAGTTCAACGCATCCGTTATGCAGTATCATATAACACCACGCGTATTCCACATTTATGACCTACACACATTTTTAGAGGCACAATCTTTCTTTGATCGCAACACTAAAGTACTTTAATAGCATAAAAAGTACAGATTCTTTGCATTTACGGAATTTTACTTGAAATGAAACTATTCATACGATACCAATACAGAACCTAGATAGATACATACAATTAAACAGCATTATAGAATGCAAACAGCATTATATTGACTCTTAACAAAACCTTAACCCTACGATCGGAGGCAATAAATTTGCGAAATTCTCTACTTTTGCCGTCTTTCTTCATAGATTAAGATGTATGGGAAATAAATACAAAGACCTAATAAGATCAACCACTCAAAACTGTTCCACATAGACGAACTAAAATCTGGTTCTAACAATAAGTGGTGACATTCAACCCCAATTACAGGCATCAGATATTAAACCAACCCGAATTTCACTTTCGTTTCGCTTACATCAAAACTAAACCAAATCAGTGTTAACTAAATCTAATAAATGGGGAGCAAAGGCATGTAAATGGACCCAATTTGGTCAACCCCAACTGGGACAAGCAACCTAGATCCTTACACAATTGGGGTTTATACAAATTTCAATAATAATGGCATCAATGTTTGCAATCAAATGCATAAAATTCTATAGAACAGTTATGATATGCAGATAAGAGTAAAGCATAGAAAACTAAACAAATTAAACGAAAAACAAGAACATATATATATATAAGAAAATGGGACACCATTAGCATAGATGTGCAAAGTATCAAAGGCCCAACACATGCAAGAGGAAGAACATTACCGTTTGTAGGGCGCTTTCAACTAAAGGCAAGAATGCTGCAGAGGTGCCATTGTCTGTTGTTTGTGTGCAGACAAGGACGAGGAACAGGGGTTTACGGAAACCAAACCAAAGAGTCGAAGACAGAGTGGGAGATGGGTTTTATGCCTTTTAACACTTTTATTCTTTGGTTGTCCTTGCACAGGTTTCAAAACCTTAAGGTCCATTAACCAATTTAATTCAATAATTATAGATTGATTATTTTTTTGTTGTTGCTCAATTAGTATTTGGGTGGGAATTATAAACACGCACTATTTTACTTGTCGTATGTTTGGTTAGTGTCAGTAGATTCGATTTTATAACCTTTATGTCTATCTCACGTTTCTACATGCTTAGTTCGAAACAAAAAAATTAGATACGACGTAAACTGATATTTCAGATGTCTAATATCCTGATTGATCATCCTATGACTAGGAAATTTCTTTAGGACTTTAGAACTGTATGGCACGTGTCTCGAAATTGTTACTTCCTTACTTTTTCGTCCTTACATCTTTAAGGTACCCCTTGATCATGTTCTTGTATTTGTAAGTTGAAATTAGATTGCCATGAACCTCCCACTTGCACAAAAGGCAATTGACATTCATGATAATTCACACTTAGGAATCTTGTTCCAACTATATTACACATTGGGATCCACCACACATATGCCCGTGTCAATACAATTATGAACTAAAAGTAGTTAGGAACTTCTCCATGAAATCTATAAGTCCTGTAGCTTTAAGCTTTTGCCTCATCAAGTCCGCGGTTAAGGGAAGCCCGCCGATACTTTCATTGGTTTAGGACTTCAACTTGAACCATGAATTATGGACTCTCCAAATAGTTTTCCTTGGAACATAGGTATGGTTTGATGTTTAGGGTTGGCTTGGACAGGTCATTAAATTTAATGATCGTTGAATGGAAATATGGACGCTAACATATCCCATATGAGAAATGATAGCAACCCTCTCACTTACCTTCTCATTTCAACTTTCTCACTTCTCTTCAGCTAACGTGTACTCCATTTTCAACTTTCTCACTTCTCTTCAGCTAACGTGTACTCCATTATTACTCAAAAACTAAAATTTTAATTATATTTAAATCTCACTATATTTCTTTATTTAGTGCAAAGATTGAAATGAGAGGGTAGGTGAAAAGGTTGCTAGCACTGTCCCTTGCATATTTTTCCAAGAGAAGGTAGAAAAAAAAAAAAAAGAAAAAAAAAAAAGAGGAGAAATCATCAAGAAAACTTATCCCTCTTAATAATCAGAAAAATGATAGGTGATGCGTCCATCTTCTAGCTTCACTTCACAAAATATGCAAGTTAACATTCATGTTTGTATTCAACGTTCATTGGACCTAGTGGACTATCCAAATCACGTCAATCCTAGACATCAAACGAGCTTTTAAGTTGAATTTCATCACGACATTCATTTCGAAACGATCATGTGAATTCAACAGCTTGATACCAACAATTTGCATCACTCAAGCTCCCACTCCTCCAACACTTCCATTACAACACATTAACTAAATAAAACCAAAATTATTTGTTAATAATGAATTAATTCATTTTATTCAATCCATTTCAACTAATTTCATTTGTTTATTCAAAACAATTCAGAATAATTGAACTCTAAACTATATTTTCAAAGAAGACCTTTGACAATGTCTAAATTCAGGTTAAACCTGGTTCTTGATAAATTTCTGAAACATGAAATTGAAAAAAGAGTTAGTTTCTTCTTACCACAATCGTACACTGGATGAAAACTTTACGTAGTTGAACGTCTGAATGTAAAATGTAAAGTCATCATCCGACAACATAGCATGTCAGATTCTGAAGAGCAGTCGTTCTTCTAGAAAGCCTACACCATAAATTAGAATGACATGGAAGGAAAAACACAAACCACCAAACCCAATTCTCAAATTCTACATTTCTACCAAGCTTATTCCAAAATTTTACTAATTCAAGTAACTTTGGAAAAAATATAATTGTAGTGATAGTAGAAAATATCGAACAGAGATCTGTATTTCGTATAGTTTTCCAAAGTTTTCATCCGTTCCCCTTCCGAAGTCCTGAAACATCCAATTTCGGG
>JAOTRO020000021.1:1394768-1405893 GCA_028566515.2 Pyracantha coccinea | reverse complement strand
CACCACATCCATTTGATACTTTAACTTGTGAACCCGAGAGTGCACTGTCTCAATTTTCCAAAGGACATGCTCCAAAGGCTTGTCACCATCTCGGTACTCAAAGAATGCCCAGTTATCACCACTGCTGAGTTTATCGTTGTGATCCGCACTCTGCTCTGCGAATACTATCCCCTCAACAATAATAAAATAAGTCTTCTTTTTTTTTTCAGAGTCTATCTTAAGGAAACAAATTATGCTTCAACAAGTGAATAAAGAAAAAAAACTATACACAAGCATCAGAACACAATGTAAAAAGCCGCTGAATTGAATAAGATTGGCAAGAATGAAGAGTCCTACAGCTATTATACATATGCAAGCACTCACACAAATATAGAAATACCATGCAAGGCAAGCCAACAATGAGAAAGAAACGACAAATGGTAAGAACTATACCTGCATTACTAAAGTCATCAGCAATGGAAGTGCCATCATGATCGGATCTTTTATTTTCTGCAATATATTAGAATGCTAGGATAAATATCATTGTGGGAGGTGTATTTTGTAAAGGAGAGTGAATGAGCAAAATCATGGTGTATTTTAGTATAAAGAAGAAGCTCCCACCAAGATAGGAAAAGACATTATGATTTGAGATATATGATGCTATATCAGTTGTGTCTTCAACTCTTTTGCGTTTCCTCCTCTTCATGGCTTTCTTTCTGCGGAATTGACTACAAAATGGCAATGACTTTGAACCAAATTCTTCCAAAGCAAATTGGTCGAGTCCTGTATGTCTTTTTTTACCATATGCTACTCCTAGGCCTGTGGAATATTTTAGTGCTTGTGCTTCAATTTCCTTAATTCTCAATTCCATCCATTTGCAGCGCCACATTACAGGACGTATAAAGTTTCTCCAGTGATTTGTCAACTTCTTCTTCCTGAATTAGAAACAAAAGCAGTTGGGAGATTCACGTGAGGGGTTATACTATTTCCCAGAAGTACATGCCTAAAAAATGACACAAAAGTATCAAAAACTCGTGCCTATGCTTACATACTTGTAAAATTGGAGAGACAGAGAATGTTTGACCAGTGTTTTTAGATGGAAAAACCACCTTAGAATGTAGATTGTTCCAAAATTAAAAATGCTTGTCAAATCAAGATGTGCATAATACAAAGGGTTTCATCGTGCCATTCCAAAGCTCGAGTCTAGAAGCAGTTAATCATGTATGAAGTAGCATGCGAGTTAGGGCTTGCACGGTACAAATGGAAATCACAACTAGATATAAACTAGAAATAATAAATTACAAAGAGGGAAGAAGAAGCTGTCACACACCTGGTTTGAAATGCACTCGCAAATGCATCAAAAGCAGATGTCAAAGTATTGTCCTCAATCGAATGGGACTGCACTTCACCTTCTTCACAAAATCCAGAAAAACTACCAGTGTCAGACCTAGTGTCGGCAAATGACGTTGAATATTCATCAGTTGCATCAGCATCAGGATGGTCAGTTTCAGGCTGCTTCTGATTACTTGTGCACTGAATTATATCAATGTCGAAGATTGAAGCCACCTGTTTTCCCTCCGATGCCGAAGCAGAAGCAGAGTTTGGCAAGGAAGCCCTCCTGATTTCTGTATCATCATCAACAAGTTCAACTTTTGGGTTGACAAATGGTTTACAGTCTTGGTCAGCCTCCATGAATGGTTGGGCAGGAGCCATAGCCACCAGCTGAGCTGAGCTGAGCTCTGTTCTTATAACATCAATATACGAATGCTTACTTATACTATCAAGGAGGAATTGATGTTGGAATATCACGAGTATCGATCATTCGCATAACATACATGCATAATTGGCATATAGATATATATATATATATAGAGAGAGAGAGAGAGAGAGAGAGAGAGATAGAGGGGGAGAGAGAGAGGGTGCCAGAGAGTGTGAGTGAGAGTGGGAGTGAGTAAGGAGCTGAGGAGAGGAGAAGGTTGGTGGTGGTGGCGGTGGCGGCCGATGAAAGCAAGTAGGGAGTGATGAGTGCGTAACGTTATAAAAACCTAAACACAAATTACACAATGGCCTCTAATTTCCTAATAATTTCTTAATTTCCAAGACAGAGTTAAGGCTTTCCCGCTTTTGGTAACACGTGTGAGTGTGCCATTTGCCGCGTGTTACAATAAATTATAATATAAAGTATTATACCCCATGTTCTAATATAAGTAGATGACAAAGTTGATATGTCGCGCTTTATGATATATATTTTTCAATATTCCTTCATTTATATTATGAAATGTGGTTTAATGTCTTATATTCCGGCTACACTGAAATAATGAGAACTTACTTTGGGCTAGTTGAATAATATATGATAGGGCACGAGAGAAGTAAGAAGGATGGTGGGAAAGGTGTGGTAGAACCATATAGACACACACACAGACAAAAGAAAGGTAAATAAAATAAAAACTGAAAACCAGAAACAAAAACTTACTTTAAATTGTTTTTGCTTTCAAAATTTTATTTGTATTCATCTTCCTTTATTTCGTACCCTCCTTCAGAAAAATTACATTAGTGGTTTGACAAATAATATGACCATAATAATATAGGTATTGTATTGCATTTCAGTTTCAGCTGAATATGTTCTTTAATACCGCACTGACTTGATTAATCATCGCATGAGGCTAAGTGTCACTCATTACTTGTGGGACAGCTCAAGCATAAATCACAAATCGACTAAGTGATACTCATTAGTCTATTTCTCTCTTCTATGTTTCATCTAACCACACAAGATTAAGTGGTGTGGTGATGCTAAAGGTTGACTACTTTGACTGTTTGGATTTGGCCATCCGGCATTAACAATAGGGTGAACTTAGGTCCCTAAACTTTTTTCTTTTTTTTTTCAGAAAAATTAGTCCTTGAATTATAAAAATCTTCCAATTACATCCCTAATATTAGATTCGAAGCTACTATATTGAAATTTTCGTCAATTTAAGTCAAGTTACTTGCATGTGATACACATTGGAGGGTACATTGGTAATTTTCCATAAAGAAATAGTGTATGGAGTTAACTTTGGAAGATAAATTAGGAGTTAGATTCGCAACCTATATGAAATGTTAAGGGCTTGTAGGCGAGAAAATGATAGTATTATACTCTAAAATGTTTCAAGTGACTTAAGTTGACTAAAAATTGGATAAAATAGCTTTGAATATAATAGTAGGGATGAAAATAGCAATTTTAAATGAATTTAGAGACTTATTTTACCTAAAAAAATCCTTCAGGGACCTAATTTTCACTAAGGTGATAATTCAGGGACTAAATTAGCACTTCCTCCTTAACAATATGCAGATTACCTAAGCGCTCATAGGGATCATTTGATAGTGTTCTACAAGTGGTACCTAAGCTGGCTCATTTGGTAACTATTTCGTATTCAAATTTTAGTGTTTTTGTGCGTGCTAGAAATAGAAGAAAAGTAGATGAGAAAAATGAGGAATGGATAATGATGAAGGGAGTGGTGGGAGAAATGAAGGAGATGGCATGAAAACAAAAACTTGGATGTTAAGGACATGTTTGCCTATTTGATGACCATTTAGTTTTTACGTTTTATTTTTCACTTTTTCTACTTGAGATGTGAAAAAGTATATGGTTTTAAAACGGGTCCTAACTCGTAAGTAAGTTCATATGGGGAGCTTTTTGTATTCTACGACTAGGAGTTATGGGATGTCAAAATGGATCCCCCTCATGGTTTTAGGGAGCCTTGTATGTAAGCCAGTTGCTTAAGTGAACCTCCAACTGACAAGTTAAAGAAGTTCAACTTACGAATCAAGTCTTGCCCCAACCAATCTAAGTTAGAGAGGGAAGGGATTTGTTTCCATAAATTCGAATATTTGATCTAAGCTCTTTCATTTGGACGATGAATACATACAGGGTTTTAAGTGACCATTTCTCCAATTGGATTAAAGTTGAGGGATCATTACTACAATTTTTCTCATTTGATTATTCCATATTTCCCCCTTGATTAAGATTCACGTGCGTATCACGTAACTCATTTTGATAGAAGTTCTAAGGGAATTGAATAAAAGAATCATAATTGCACGTTTTTATGGGTTAAAAGACGAATAATCGTAAATTTTTAATTGAATGATCATTAAATTTTATTTAAAAAAAATAGCAAAGAAGGAGCGAGAATTCCCATAAATTAATGAGGTTGGTTCATAATGTCAAAGGTTGGTCGGGTCAACCTCTCTTTTCCCTTGGTGAGTTGAAAATCATTGTCCCCAACCCAACAACCTAACCCACCCATTCATTCTTGTATTTTATTTTATTTTTAACAAGCGAATAATAATTTACAATAAATTTATCTATTTATGGAAAAAAGAGAATGTTCGAATACGGGATGAAGCAAGTTAAAGAAAAAATCTCTATATGCTAGGGCAATTCACTATTAGCTGTTGTTTTTCATTTTCTTACTGAAACAGAAAAAAATTACCTATAAATCAATATTAAAAATAGATTGGGATATTTGATTAAGATCACAGAAGAAATTTTATGAGCCTATCTTTTCTCCCATGACAAGATTGCCGGCAAGATTATTATGTTGATGCTTTAACTTGTTGGAAATTTTTAAAATTCCATTCCTTAAAAAGAAATTATTTTATTTTAAGAGTTTATTTTTAGCTACGCCTCCTACAATTCGATTTTAATCTCACTTTGCTATCTGTAACTCAAAATTCACCATTTTACTCCCTGAAACTCATAGTTCGCTCCACTTTGCCCTTTGGAACTCGATTTTAATCTCATTTTCTCCCCTGAAACTTGAAAGTCTTTTCTCCATAAAACTCAAAATTCGCTCTATATTACCTTAGATCTGTTAATTTCTTATGAGTTTGATTTGGCTGCGGCAGGCTAATCAATTTCTTTTTATTTTTTTCATCTCTTAAACTTCTTTTAAACTTGAATTGGGTGCACAAGGCTAATCCATTTTTTTTTCTTCTCTTCAATTTCTTTTAAACTTAATATTCTCTAATTGTTGAATTTTAACACATAATGGAGATTTATAATCTATTGGGTGTTTGGTCCCACATATTTTTCAGGAGACGACCTATAAGTTTCAAGGAGAAGAGAGTCCACAAGTCAAAGTAGAATAAATTTTGAGTTTTAGGAAGTAAAATGATAACTTTTGAGTTATAGGGGACAAAAATCAAATAGAGTTCCAAGAAACGTGGCTAAAAATAAGCCTTTATTTTATTTTTTTACTAGCATTTGCCTACACACTTTGTGTGTATGAACACATTTTTTTAGAAAATGAGAAGGAGAGGGGGAGAGAGAGAACGTGGGGGGAGTGGGAAGTTTTTGTTTTTTTTTTGTTTTTGGTTTTTTGTTTTAATTTTAAATATTAGAGATATTTTAACATCACCGGTAGGTAAGGCTTAAAAAAAAAAAGTAAAATTTGGACATGTGAAATTACATTATTGCCCATCTTTTTGTTTGTGTGATAGAAGACTAAGTTGTCTTTTCATCATCTTTTGGTTGACAAAGAGGGTTTCATTAATTAATAGAGATGTTACAAAACCACAATTTTACAAGTTGTGTTTGAGATTGTAATTGACAACAATCATTTGCGGTTTTGCACTCCTACACTTAGCCGAAATCTCTTACCTCGAGTATTTGTAATTCGAATGCAGGAAGAGAGCAAGGTAAGAAGCCCGGTAATTTGGGCAAGGCTTAGGCCCAGTTAATCAACCCACTCTCATCCATGTCAAAATTTTACTACGAAAAAGTCTCATCACCAGTACAGTGAAACCGCTCAATATAAGTCATTTCATTTAGTCAATATTGCAATGCAGGATTCATATATTCTTCAACAATATTACTAAAGAAGGGTAAGCAAATCTAGTACAAAGAGAAACTTGGAAGTCAATCAATTGGGATGTGACGAGGATTGTGCGAGCCATTGCACACAAAGATATGGTTGTCGAACGAACTAGTACTCTCCCAACACAAAACTTAAAGTCAATTACCCATTACCCTCGTGCCGCGAGAGCCTAGAACAGCACTTGGAAGTGCATACAGGGCATTTGCGTCACAGCGCCTGCCATTGGACTCGTCTTGAGTGCGCTCGGAGAGAGATTTAGGAACTAATAATTTGGTGCGGGGGGAGTTCCCAGCCATTCTTGACAGAATCCCTGACAGAATCCCAGAAGCTTTCCTACAAGTTTTGAGAATTGGAGGTTTAGGGTTTGGGTTCTCAGTTCGTCTGAGTGCGACTGTCAGCTACACCACGATCAGCGAGAAATCGATATGACATTTGATTTTACCCTAACGACGACATTCAATTCCATTCAATTCATGCAATGCAAAACAAACTTCTTATACAAGTACATTTCCCGACATCATTTAAGTTACTCAAAATTATGTCACTTTATCAAAAGAAATTCTCACTTTACCAAAATTGGGACGCAACGACGAAATCATGAGCAACATTTAGTTCTTGAATCTGGTGCTCCGACTGATTCCTGCATTGATTCCGGTGGCCTCTCCACCATACGGACCTAAAGGCTTCCTCACCTCTCTTACCTGTCCTTTTCTATTCTTCACTGCCTTCTGGTGCTTCAACTGCACACGCAGAGAGAAAGATATGAGTGTAAGTAGAGCAATCATTTAATAGCCTGCAACATTAAGTGTGTTCGACTATTTGATCAAAATACCTTATACTTCTTTCTTGGATTCTTGATCAGCTTCTTACGAGCACGAGTAAGTCCCCTGTTCTTCTCCATCTGGTGTAGATACGGAGGAAGAAAACAATACGGTGAGCCAACAAACAATGGTAAATATTATGTAACCAATTAGATGAGCATAGTCAAAACTGGCTTGTACTTACTTGATAAGTAATATGGCGTTTCCCATCAACAGTTTCAGTTTCCACCAACGATGGAACCGTCGAGGACCTGCAGAAGCAAAAGCACCAACACAAATTACCAACAATAACTCAAAACCACCAACCCCCTTCCTCAACCAACAATAACTCAGAGAGCAACCATGAAAACAAACTCGTACGAAAAAGAATGAACCCAAACATGAAATATGGTAATCAGATTATGTAAGATTAACATTTATTGCACAGCAGCTAAAACAATGTAGCAACTAACCACGATGAAAAATGTACCTCGAATAAATCTCAGCTTTGGCAGCAAGTTTTGCAGATCGTTTTTCTTTCACTTGTTCGTAAAAGTCATCTTCTGAATCTCCAGTTTCACTATCCTCCATCTCCACATCTCCATCATCCGAAATAGTGCCATCTTCATCTCCAGCATCATCCTGAGACTTGATTCCAGCTCCTGCAAGCACTCGAAGCTCATGTTTTCTCCGCCTTTCCCCAATATCATCTCGCCGAGGTAAATCATCATCACCTGAGGTAGCCTTCTCAAAAAAAAGGACGGGGGGAATTATTTTAATAATCCAATGATATATTTCAGCATAATGACAAAACACATCAGTGTATCTCTTTTTCTTTCGAAAGAGGAAAAATGCTGTTTTGCGAATGTACCCCTATAATTTTATGGTCACTAACAATTTACCCCTACTGATCAATTTTTTCATCAGTATATCACATGATGGGCAACTGTGACACTTTAGAGTGCAAATTGGTATTTTCAACACGAATTGGGTTGAGAGGGATCAAATACAAGTCTCCAACTTCAAAAAAATGGGGTCAGAATGTGAAGTTTCCGTGGATTAAGTTTCGCCAATTTACCGAATATAGGTAATTTCATGCCTCTGAAAATCGAAATGGGAGGTAAAGTATCTGTATTTACTTTCGACGAAACCTCAGTGCAATGTCAAATATTGATTCTACAATGGAAAATCTCCAATATAACTGACTTTGAGCGAAATAACGATTAAAATTCGGTATAAACCCAGCAGAAAATCGACCATTTTTGTGTGAGATTATGTGTTCACTAACCACCCAACCTCCCAGCTAGGACCACCATGGGCATGGATGAAGAAAATCCAGTCGATGTTCATAAGAGAGCTTCAAACTCTCAGAGAATGAAGAAGACGGTAAAAGTTCAAACTTCAGACTTTACACCCCTATTAATTAACAATTGTCTATAGCTTTTAATTCATTTGATGATAGACAGCTGTCCCCCACTGCACTAACCAAATCTTTCTTTCCAAAACTGTTGATCTTTTAAATTCATTTAACCAAATATACCAAAATTAGTTGTTAGTCAACACAACTCTTCTATTATACATGAATATTAGTTTTTCCTACTTTCTATTCATTATAAAATCCATAATGCCTATATATTTTTTACCGATATATCCATAAATCTGGACTACTGATATATACACCTACCAATATGTTAACCCATGGATGTTTCTGACCCAAATTGGCGTGGAAAAGACTAATGTACCCTCTAAATGGACAGATGTGCCTAATGGTGACACTATTAGACAGAAAATTGAATGGAATGTGAAAAATAAAAATTGACGAAGGGGGAAATTTGCTAATTAAGAACCAAATTTTCAAAAAACAAAAAAACAAAAAAAAAAACTAGTTCAGGGGACAAATTGATAGTGGCCACAAAGATTGGGGGCAGATTTCCTAGAAACCACATGGTAGGGATGGCCAATGGGTACTCATTAGGTGTTACGTTGTATGTGTTAATTGGGGCGGTGACTGGTCATGGTAATTGTGATGGTGCGGGTACCTACAGGTGTCCATTGCCCATCCCTATTCCTCACCTGGTTATCTTGAACCATGGTTACATGATTCTATGTTGAAAACATAACAACTAGACAACTAATGTTCTGATTGCATTCTCCACAAAATCTACAACACCGAACGTAGGAAAACAGCATCCAGATGTAATAAGCCAGTGGAAGGAAATGCAAAGGTTTATTTCCAGTTCGAATCTCTAAAGGAAAAATGAAGGCATTAATTATAAATTTCAATAAGTATCATACCTAGGAAAGAAGTTAAAAACAAGTATTGATTGGGAAGGCAGCAGTGGTGAGGTCATACCTTGGACTTATTTGGATTAGCAGCAAGTTGGGAGAGTTTACTTGCACAACCTTTGTTCAATCCATGGACGCCACCATCAATATTTACAGTGTCATCATCAAAATCATCATATGATTCAAGCTTCCTGTTTAAATTGGTTGAGTTAGTAGTACTCACAATATAGGTACAAGTACATACTAGTAAGTATAGGAGCAAAGTGGTACCCATTCAATGGTTTCAGAAGTTTCCTGGGTTTATCAGTTTTCGGCGTGATGGAACTGAAGACACCCTTCTGCTTCAACTTTTCCTCAAGGGCAGCTCTTACTTTCAACATTTTCATGCTCTGTACACCAACTTCATCATTCTGCCACATACTAAGAGGTCAGCATAAAACAAAATGATAATCTTCTTGCAGCCACAAAGAGAAATACTTTACAAAATTTAGGAAAGAGAACAGAATCAGAAACTAGTTAACAAATATGCCATGTATTTACCTGAAATTTGCGTTTTCCCACCTTGTTTTCATTATCCTTCAGAGGCTCCGCTATTTTTACCTTAGCAATGTCATGCAACTGCAATGAATTAAAGTATGAATCACTTAAGATATCATTTCTGAAAAACAATACAATGTATACTGCTGAAAGACAGAGATTAAAGCGGTAACTACCACAGTTGCTTCTTCTCCCTCAACCAAGATAGGTTGGGGTCTGTATTCTTTAGCAAAAGAATCAGATGCGTCAATAGAAGTCTCTTTACCAGACTTTGCCACCGCTTCCACCCCATTATATTTGTTTAAAATTTCCTCAAAATCAGATGGTAGATTCCCATCAAGTTGCTTCATCTGTAAAGGGAAACCCACATTAGCCAATATCTTTGGAACATGAAACAGCGTATCTTCATACAAACCATTACTATAATAAGATCAAAAGGAAACGAAACCCTATACTTCCATAGGTACTTGTTAATCTGCACTATGCAGGGATCATACGAAACAAGCTGAAGTTCGACTCAAATGGGTTGAAATTTTCCTTTTGCCCCACACCAGTTCCAGTTATAAACAATATCCAGTTGCAATAGTATCCTGATCGCCAATTTGACCTTTAAATTGCAAATTAATTACAATATAGTTCCATCGAAACCAATAAAACATAAATTTGAAGATAACAATTAAAAATCCTTAATTAACTGGGACAACATTTTACGAGAGCGATTAGAAAACAGGTTCAGACATTATTGTCTGGTCAGTTATACTTATATATCCAAAGTCGCAATAATTGTAATGTGCACCATATAAGTGATATAACCACTATTTCAGTAGGCATTTGACTTTTAGAAATGGTTGCTGCCCTGATAATTAAAATTCCAGTTTTGCTATAGGTCTGCTACCATGACCACAAACCCAAAAGAAGTGGCAGGCAATCCAACTAAATTTATGCGAAGTATCAAAAGGAGAGTTGCTTACTATAGAGAAGGGACACATTCTCATTATTCAATGGTCACACATATTCCATCTTTTCAAAATAAAACATGTAAATAAAATATAACTTGAGAGATGGGAGCAAAAGCACTGCATCAAATGTATATGCAATTTGTACGCACATATGTGAATATTATTTACTTTTTCAAATTAAAATCTTTATGGAGACCATAACCAACGTATAGATCTGTGTAAGGCCGTCAAGTTCAAGATGCTCTGGCGAGTGAGTTAAAAGGAAAAAAGACCACCTTATCCAACAAAATCTTGATCTCTATGAGGCGAGCAAGTACTGGATGGTCACGGACTGGTTGTCCTTCAGACTTGAGAAGAAGGTAGAATGTTATTGCTTGGCAATAGGAAAGCAGAAGAAGCTGCTTAACCTCTAAATAGCGCATCCCTCCTTCCAAAATGATCTCCCCTTTTTTAACCTTCAGAAAACACGAAAATTTCAATAAAACTTAACACAACCGCGCAAATGTATCAAAAACATTTGCATGTAACCAGGGGGAAAATCAAACAAAATTAGACAATAAGAAGAAACCTAAACAAACTTGACCCAGTATTTGATATACAGATATTGAAGTTTAAAATCATAAGAGCACATCCCTTAGTAGTCGATGTTCTGAGCAGGTTAATGGAGAAGGCTCAAGAAAATGATCTCATCAAAGGTTTGTGTATCGGG
>JAOTRO020000021.1:1337014-1348561 GCA_028566515.2 Pyracantha coccinea | reverse complement strand
GTGTGATCGATAGTTGACCTTCAAAACTACCAAGCCTACGTGGTGCGCAGGTCGAGTAATTAATAAGCTAACTACATCATTCGGTTGTGTGCGGGGCATGCTAACTCGTCGGCCGAGCTTGGCCGGGAAGTAAAATATGTTGATGTGGCTTTGGGTGCGCTGTTGACTTCTTGATCTCGCGATTGCGGCCGAGGAAGGAACTCATCTCGGCCCTCAAGTTCTAGAGCCTGAAGACAAGGCTGCTAGTTCTGCGAAGTTCAATATCAAATTCAGCACTCAGTGTGCCGAATGTTGCAACCTAGTAACACCTCACTTCGTCGAAAAGGCTGATGAGATGACCTCTACCAACAAGAACTCAAAAATCCTTGTCGACTGAGACTTGGATAGGTAATCAGTCGGCCGAGAAGCAGTGCTGTTTATCTAAACTGAAGATGCTCCTTGATCGGCTGATTCTACGGCCCTAATGCTGTTTATCCAAACTGAAATGTCGCCAGTTGCCTTCACACTGCTGTTTATCCAAACTGAAGATATGTTGGTGGGAAAAAGAAAATAAAAAATCTCAAGGTTGTTGAGAGGTTTCGCGTAAAGCGAGAGTTTGCACAGGGCAGTTTGTGTGTTGAATTGGAGGGGCTTGAAATGTTGCACGGTGGCTTGTATTTATCGCAACGAGCCTGCTCTTGGTCAAACTAGAGATGTAATTGGATTAGGACCCCTTAATCCGATCCGATTAGGTTTCGGCCAATCCTAGTTTCAACAGGTCTTTGAACCAAACCCTATAATGAACTAGATTCATTCCTACTTCTGAGCGCCTTCAGCGTTAAAACTCTCTGTCTTACCAGGATTCAACTACCTCGTCTTTATCTAGATCAATCCTTATTGCACCAGGATTCAGCCGAATTTGATTGGACAACTCATGGTGACCTAGCCGGCCCATGATATCCCTAGAAGACTGTTGGGCCGAGAGTAGCTCTAAACTTGACCCAAATTGTCATTTTGGGTCCAAACATTGCCCCCTCGCTTCTGAGGTCTTCGGCCTATAACTCCTAGCTGAGCCTCGGCCTTGAAGAAGTGAAATTAAACCATTGGTATCTCTAAAATGCACTGAAATGTCTCGAAAATCCCAACCACTTGGGCGCATTTATAAAGCATGATTACATGATCCTACTTTTGTCAAATGCCCTGCCACGTGGCCATTTCTCAGCTCACTCGTCAGTCTTTAATGATGACATTCGAATCGTGCAACCATCGAAACGTCTCTTTACCATTAAATTTGCAGTCACATGCAAATGTGGATCCTTGATCCACGAGTTTTTTGGTCCCTTCACCTAGATTCTTTGAATATCCATCATGATTATCAAATCCTCCAATCGATTTTATCCCCCCTTTTAAATACTAAAATGTTGATCTTCCTCCCAAAACGCCTATAAATACTCAACTCTCCTTCATTCAAATTTTACACTTTCAAAATTCTTAAAACCCTTGTCAGTTGCTCTCAATCTCAGAAAAGAAACCACTCTTAATCCCAGAAAACCTTCATCTTCAATGGCTCCCAATACATTTATTACTAAGTTCACCGAGGAATGCAATAAGTGTTGAATCATCACTGATGAGAACACCATCAAGACCATCCGATTCGAGGATGAGCCAAATGTTCTCTATCAAACTCTCAGTCCACTCTTCAAGGATGAAATCTCAGAAACCATCATCGAAATGCTGAAGGCACACTGCCTGAAACCTTTGTTCCAAGGGTATGATTGGTTAAAATGGGAATCGGCCAAACCCTAAGGTGTTTGGCCCTCAAATACTTTGGCCTGGGCTGCTTGGGTTACCCAGATGGAGCTACACTTCGACGACAAATGGAGGTCTCTTGGCATTTTTGATGCCATCAAACTCTCGACCATCGAGTGAATCTAGACATAGAGCTTATGATGGTTACTCTAAGTTTTTGGTGCTCGGCCACCAACATGATGGTTTTTCCCCTCGCCCCCTTTGGTTTGACTGTGTTTGATATCACAACCATACTTGGCACTTCTCCAACCAGCCTCCCAGTCAATATTGCTCTCTCCGGGTGTAAATTTGACCTGGACTTAAAGACCATTTTTGAAGATCGCTCTGTCGAAGCCTTGATGCAAGGAGATCAAAGGATGTTGAAAGAAGACGCCCAAAAGCTACACAAAAACTTCTTCAACTACAATACCCTGATCATCCACTTCGCCGGCTCAGAACGGGAAACTCTCAAGAGAGGGGAACACGGGGCCTTCTTATTTTATTGGCATAACAAGTATATTTTATGTGCCAAATCGAATAAGTGCCTGGCCAAGAACATGCCAGTTGTCGAAGCCCTGGCCAGCGATCATGTCTTATCCCTTAACCCAGCCATCCTCGCCAATCTCTATCAGTGTTTAACAAATGCTTCTGCGGGAAAGCTCGACCCCCACCAAAACGGCCCGTTCTGGGTCTACCAGCTCTGGCTGCAGGTCTATTTCTTGACCCTATGACCAGAAGTCTTGAACTTCAACGCTTCCGAGGTAATGGGCCAGGAACTGGCCTCACGCCATCTTCCTGCTCACTCGGTGGATGGAATATTCAAATATTTCTTTGGCCTAGAGGGCTTGTCAGACGACGAATTCCAAGTCTATTGTCGTCGAACATATCCATCATCTATCATCCTCCCACAATCAGCATGGGAAGAGGCCGAAGAAGCTAATCTCCGAACGTTATGGAGATCCTTTATCATTACTCGCGACCTACCCTAAGGTTGCGAAGCCTGACGAGGAAGCTGGGAAGTCTATCATCCCAACTTCGTGGCTCGTCAGCTGGGCTATCTCCAAGGGTGCCCCATACTGTTCCTTGATTCTCGATCGCTTCTGAGCCGAGAGCGGCTCCCCTGCTCTTCGGAGATAGAATGTGAGATAGCCGAGCGGGGGTTCGAGGAACGATGTTCCAAGTTCCGCCTTTGGTCGAACACTCCAGAAACCCGATGTGCCAGCACCTTTGTCGACTGGCGGGATGCTTATACTAAGGACTTCTTTAGTGTTTTGGTCGAGGAAATCTCCAAGAAGCCTTTTGGTGATCGACCCAAAAAGATTCTCGTCCCAAAATCCAAAGAAACGGCCCATGGTATATACCTTCTTACTTTTCTTATTTATCTATTTATTTCGAACTTCATTCTAACCTAAACACAGTGTTTTTAGGTGGCTGTACTATAAAGAGGGTCGAGGTGGTTGTGATGGCCGCAGCCAAGAAAAAACTTGCCCCTCATGTGAAAAGGCGGCAGCTACTGTGCCAACTTCGCTAACCAAACGACCCCGCCTGGAAGCTGAGACGACAAGAGACGTTTCCCATCCTAAAAAATGTGTCAAGAAATTGGCCATGAAAGGGGAGCAGGAAATTCACATTATCCCCATCCACACTATGGGATCAACCGCTCCTAATGTTTCTCTCCCCCCTCCTATCGTCGAGGCCTTGACGAGGGGACTGCAAAATCATCCAATGGATCAGGCGACTAAAGTTCACCCCATCATTCCAGCCGTGGTAGAATCGGTCATCGCCCTATTGGTCGAGGGTCCTGCAACTCCGAGGCCGGCTGTTAGTCCTGGGGTCGGCCCAGTAACTGCTATTGTGGGGAAGACAACCACTCTGGCCAAGAAAAGTCCTCCCCTAAATCTAAAAAAGAAATCAGTAATCGTAGTGGAAAAAGAGGTATGACCATTTTGTTAGCAATTTTTCCTCTCCTTGTAACTAGATCTCTCAACTAATGAACAAGCATTTTCTGTCTAGGAGGATGAGAGCAAAGAACCTTCGTCGGTGAGGCGCCCCTAACCGGCCGAGCTGCCACCCACCAATCCTTAGTTGGTAGTTGAAGCGATTAGCCAAGTCAACCCTCCTACTATCGAAGTGAGCGCGGGGCAAGAAGCGGTATTTTCTTTCAAACCGGAAGCTACCGCAGAGACGGCAATTCATCCCCAAGATCAAAATCTCGGCATTCCTCCACATGAGGTTACTTCGGCTTTTGTAAGAACCTTCATTATCTTTTTTTTTTAATTTTATTTTATTTTTAACTTCTTGCTTTACAATTCTAAACCAAGAAAATATTAAATGTCAGGTGCCCAATTACTCATTTCACCAAAAATTCTATGTGCCGAAGGGTGTTATCTATATTTCTTAGCCGCATCAGTGGCCGTCGAATGTGGATGGCCTCCATCAGTCGCGTGAATTAAGAGGCTCCCTTAAACACTGGGCTTAGCTTCTAAGTTCTCTTTGTTCGAGCAACGAACCAGCAGACACGGTCGAAGTCTCATCTCGGCAGGTCTTAGAGCAAACCTTCATTTTTCCTGCTCTTCTGACTTGACTTTTCTAAACACATATATTTTATATGCAACCTTCGTAGGAAATCAAACTCGACGCCCTTCTTTCCAGTTCTTCGGGGGTGGTCGATCCTTCTACCACTATAGCCGAACCTTCTGCATCAGAGGCTAAGTCAAATGCCCTTGTTAAGCTGCAGGGGCTTTTGTCTCTCTTGGCATCTCAAATCCTTGAACGCAAAGGCCTCGACTTTGTAGGAGAATGTTTGAACAACCTTGTAGCTAACGACCTACTGAGCAATGAAACTGTCATCCACCTGTCTTCTATCCTGGAACGAACCAATGAATATTTTGATATCTTCGAGAGAGCTCTTTAGGCAGACGATGATTTTAAGGCTACAACAGTCGCTCAAGAAGCTATTCGTCTAGAGGTCGAGGCAATAAAGGTGAAGAAAGAACAATTGGCCTACCTCGACGGTCAAATTGTCGAACTCTAACGTCAGAGGTCGGCCATTACCTCTGATCTCACAAAGGATTTTGAGTCAAGCAAACCTCGTTTGGCTGAATACGTGGCTGGCGCGAAGCGGATTAAGCAACTGAATTTGGACAAGAGAACATGGCAAGCTGAAGTCACAATGGGGGAAGTGAGGTGGTTAGAGTTGAAAGCTGCCTTTGAACCTTTCCTTTCTTCAACCCCTTAGAACTTTGTCTTTAGTTATAAATTGGTCTATCGGTTCTACTTGTACACCTTTTTTGCAAAAAATTAATGAAATGAACTTTTTATTCCCTCATCTCCCAAGTGGCTGGATAATTTTTTTTTTAAAGTCCCATTGATTGGTAGTTTATGAATGAAGCTGGTTTGATCCCTAAGGTGGTATCCCCTTTTGCCAAGAACTTTGTGGCTGATGTATGGTCTTTCCCAATTCTACGACCATTTCTCGAATCTAGGATCTTTAATTCCTATCGGCAACACAGTTTGCCAAACTAGCTCACCTTTGATGAACGTCTTTTGTCTGACTCATTGATTATAAGCTCACTCGGCGATCTTTTTATGTGCCACCAAAAAATTATAAGCATCAAGCTGATCTTGCTCCAAGTCTTCTAACTCTTGCCTTATGGCCTGATTATACTCGGCACTAAACAAACTGCTTTATTCGATTACTCGTAACGAGTTTATACTTAGTTTGACTGGTAGCATCACGTCGTGCCCGTAAGTCAACGCATATAGAGGCGTCCCTGTTGCTGATCAGAATGAAGTTCGATACGCCCATAATGCCTCGTTAAACTTCAAATGCTACATCTCAGGCTTCTCTTGAATCATTTTTTCAAGAATACTGATTAAAACCTTATTACTTGCTTCGGCATGTTCATTCGCCTACCAGTAATGCGGCGTAGATCGCTCTAGTAGAATTTTCAGTTTCGCAGTATACTTTATGAATCTGTCGGATGTAAAGATCGTATTATTGTCCGTTGTGATTGTTTTTGGTACGCTGAATCTGGTTATGATTTATTCTTCCACAAAATTACAAACTTTCTTAGACGTTAACTTGGTGTACGACTTTGCTTCGACCCGCTTGGTGAAGTAGTCTGTTGCAACAAGTATCCACGTATGCTTTGCTGACTCGAAAGACGGTGTAATTTTGCCAATTACGTCCATGGCCAATCCTCTGAATGGCTAAGGCTTAGTGACATCGTACACATCCTCATGCGTACTCGATACAGTTCTTCAATATACTCTGCCAGAAATAGCCGTGTCGGCAAAGTAGCCAACGCATCTTGCGTCCAGATTGATAAGTTCCGCAAATTCCTTCATGTACCTATGTAACTACTTGGGCAGCCTTTTGCGGGCCGAGGCACAACAACAATAAACCATCCTCACCTTTCTGGTACAACTCATTCTGGTACAACATGTAATTTGTGGCATGGACCCTTGTCCTATGGTCGTGTTTGCCATTGAGGTTATCGAGATATCGCATGATTGACCTTCTCCAGTCGTTTGGTAATGTCTCGACTACACACACGTTTATAGGATCTCCTTGTTCTAACAACAAAGGTAAGGACATCACTCGTGTACGGATCACATGATCTCATTGGAGAAATTGTTGATTAACCAAAGTCGGGTACGATCATCGTACTACAGGTATTGTCCAGCCTAGCTCGCCCCTTAGAAGTTGTGCTCCGGAGGCTATTTGAGCCAGTTCGTCGGCATCGATGTTTCGAACGCTGGAGATGTGTTTGAACGTTATACCGTTAAACGACTCAGCCAAATAACTAGTAACCATATGATAGGGCGCTAGAGTACAACTCATGCAACGAAAAAGTTCCATTGAGTTGGTTAATCACAAGTTCCAAATCGCCAAGGAGGAGTACAAGGGTTGCCCTTAAGTCGTGAAAGACGCTGAGGTCGATGATAAGGGCTTTATATTCGGCCTAATTATTCGTACAATCGAAATCGAGCTTGAGAGAAAAAGACCAGCGGTGTTGATCTGGGGATTGAATGATGATTCCAACACCAGCCGAGGTTGAAATACTAGAGCCATCAAAATACATCGTCCAATAATTATCACGTGTTTCCACCATGTTGATTTCAATGTTGTTGCCCCTGAAACCATATGGAGAAGGATGTTGAGCTAAGAAATCGGCTAGTGCCTATCCTTTGACGGCTTTCTATGGCATGTATTGCAAACTGAATTCGGACAATGCCATTGTCCATTTCCCAATTCAGCCCTTGACCATTGGCCGAGTGAGCATATACCGAATAACATCAGTTTGGACGATGACCTAAGTGACGGAAAGGAGCATGTAATGCCGGAGTTTAGACGCAACAAAAAACAAAGCCAGGTAGAGTTTTTCGACGGCTGAATAATTGATTTCAGGTGATTTAAGATTCTGACTAAGATAAAAGATGGCATGTTCACACCCGATATCATTGTCTTGTGTAATGAGGCAACCGATGGACTCTTCAGCTGCTGAAATGTATAGCTTAAGAGGTTTACTATGCCAAGGCGGTACGAGGACGGGTGAGGTTGTAAGGGAAACCTTGATTTGTGTGAAGGCCTCTTGATGTTCTTCACGCCACTCAAACCTATCCGAATCCTTGAGTTTCAAAAGCGTAGAAAACGCTTTCATTTTTCCCACCGAATTAGCTATGAAACGAAGGAGAAAATTTATCTTACCGAGTAAAGACTGGAATTACTTCTTGGTCGTTAGGGATGGAGCGTCGATGATTATGCGCGCTTTGTTTTTTTACACCTTGATGCCACGATGGTTTGTAAGGAAACCCAGGAAGTTGCACTCCTATACACCGAAAACGCACTTGGCTGGGTTCATTTTGAGATTATGTTGGGGCATACGAAGGAAAGCTTGCCAAAGATCATCTAGATGTGTTCGACGACCTTTCGATTTAACTACCACATCATCGATATACACTTCAATGACCATACCAATTAGGTCATGAAATATGGTATTCATATATGTGGCACTAGCATTTTTAAGGTCGAATGACATGACTGCCCACTCATAGGTCTTGAGTGCCCCTGGGCAACGAAATGCGGTTTTGTGGGCATCGATTTTGGCAATAAAGATCTGGTTATAGCCAACATGGGCGTCCATGAAGGACAAAATCTCATGTTTGGCCGTGGCGTCAATTAATAAATCTGAAATTGGCATCGGGTATTCATCTTTTAGGGTTGCCAAATTCAAATTACAAAAATCGATGCAAATGCGTAAAGCCCTACTTTTCTTTAGAATTGGTACGATATTTGCCAGCCATTAGACATATAGAGCGGTCCGAATAAACCCGGCTTTTAAAAGTCGAACTAGTTCATCTTTTATGCCGAGTTGTACTTCAGTCAAGAATCACCGAGGGGGTTGGCGAAAAGGCTTACAATCAGTTTTAATGAGTAATTTGTGCTTGACGAGGGTTCGATCTAGACTAGACATCTCATGGTAACTCCAAGCAAAACAATCTTTAAATTTACTGAGTAATTTACAAAGTTCGGTTTTGATGGGTTGGGGTAACAAATCACTAGTAAATAACGGTCGAGGGTCATCGGCCATTTCCTCTAATAGGTCTTTGACTTGTGGCCGACTGTCTTCGAGTTCGGTCGGGGTAGCTTGGACTTTGTCAAAGGATAGGACGGGACCAATATCTTCTTCGGCGAGAAACTCCACGAGGTTTTATACCCAAATTCAGTTGTTTAGAAATAGTATACCAGTAAGCATGGTTCTAAAAAGTGCTAGGCGCTAGTCGGGCGGCTGGCAGGGGCCTAGCGCCTAGGCGGCTAGGCGGGGCCTAGGCGGATTTAGGTAAATTTATTGTATATCGTGTAAATAAGTAGAGATTACATAAAGTACATGTATCCAACAAGCTTACAATTTGAAAACATATTAACCATGTAATCAATTTGAGTGTTTTTGGATGATATATGTATCCACCAACAAGGCAACAAGTATGATGTATCCATAAAGCAGCATATAATCATAATGGGACTAGATACTGAACATAATACATCTCAAAAATAATTTAAATATCTAAAAGCAGCATATAATCATCCCAAAAACAATAATTCTAATATCATATGAATACCTAACGTAAATTGTTGGGCATTCAGATCAACATATAATATAAAACTCTTACAGGCTTTTAATTATTCTCTTACAGGTTTTTACAGAAGAGATGGCTTAACTCATAACCAAAATTAGATACTGAGCTGCATATTTACAGTTGTATGGCTTACCTTGTAATAACCATTAGTGTAGTCATAGTATTACTATTGACAAGTAAATTTGAATTGAGCTATAAGAATTGGCATAATAAAAGAAAAAGGTTAGACTGAAATGTTAACCAATGAGAAGAGAAAAGTCAAAGATGGAGTTCAACATTTGATTGTCAGTCTCATTCTCTTTTATTCTTATAACAGGAAACATAAACTTGTATAGAAAATCAAAGATGTACTACAAGAAAAGACAGCCAAGAGGTCCATCAATATACCACTGCAAACCTGATTGTCTTTCTCATCGATAGTATGAAATATAGCAAGCTCAAATGACCGGTAGGCTTCCCATAGTTTATTGCCTTCAGAAACATGCAAACCAGCTGCAGTAAGAGCACGTTCAAATAGCTTTCTTGCCTTCGAAATACCAGCAGGTGAACATTCCCTTATTGAGGGATCATTTTCTTTAACAAAATCTAAGTAGTCGCGCCAAAGAGAGATGGACTGCAATTAAAAGTTACAAAGTTAAAAGTCAATATTCCCGCAATTCTTTGATCATTAACAACAGAAAAACATGTATAGCGATCAAGAATCTCTATGTTCGGTAAAGTTACAAAGTCTTCATTATACATTCTATTGTGACTAGGAATACAAAAGAAAAACTCGATAGGAAAGCTTTAACTTTACATCAAATCTTAACGGGACTAGATACTGCGCTAGCTCACTCAATGAACAATCTCTAGACTAAAGTAACCCAATGAACAATTTCTAGTACTACAATGGTGATGTTTCATTACAAGTTTCGAGGTAGCTATGTTCTCGCACGACCAGAACATAAACAACCTAAGTTCATCCAACTATAGAGAAGGGGTATAAACCTAGATCACTTGGAACTGAACACGTCCATACCTCTTGCACAAAAGTTAGAACAAGTTATATGCATATGAAACAGCAAAATTGCTGATAAGGCATTATGCTGTTATAACTGAAAGTTTGGATGCCATTCAACTCAAAATCATAGTTAAGTTTGTTTATTTTGCTTCTCATTTCACTTTTTGCCATAAGCTGTCCATAAGTATAACATAAATATGGCATGGCATGTAAAAAAATAACAATTTTTAAATTGCACGTTTTCTGGAACAAAGAAGCATAACCAACCAGATATTCAAAGACTCCTCGCTCGTAAAGCTTTTCAATAACCAAAAAAGCATCAGACCTGCAAATTGGACAAAATTGATTGTTCTTAAATAATATACGATTAAATAAGCCGCCGAAAAAGGAGAGCGTTGGTACCCGGTGGAAAGAGAAGCTTCGTCCTTAGCCCAATCCTGCCACATAGAAGGGGTTAACGGAAACAGTTGGTTCATAGCTTCCCTTGCTTGCCTCAGCTTTTCAATGTCAGCCATTTGCCTCAGAATCTTTATGTACTGAAGTCACAAAAAGAATTCAAATTTAGGTTTTTCTCGGCAACCACACAGACGGTATTCGAACAACAATGCATAACCGACTAAAAAATTAAAAAAGGAGAGAGGATATTGGCAAAGGTGAATACTTACTTGGACATGAGTATCGTAGTTGGCAGGATTGGTGGAGAGCTCGGCTTCTACGGTTTGGAGTTGGAGGTTTTGGTGGGCTTGGTCGTCGCCATCCTCAGAGCCAGAATCGGAGTCGGAATCGGAATCGGAGGAGCTAAGGTCTTGGTCAGGGAGGTCCGGCATGGATTGGTCGTCATTGTTGCCTTGTTCAGAAGTAAGGGGGTTTAGGGTTTCTTCTTCCATCTGTGATCTCTATTCGGACTGGAATTGGAATAGGAATTCTCTCTTTTGCAATGAGACTGAAATTACCTTTTTCATTTTCTGGTACGAGGGATGGAATTTTACGACCACCCTTACCATTTATTTGTATTATTTTTCTAATAAAAATAGGACTGTTAACTTATGTGGTCTCATTTTATTGGAGTGATCATATAAATAAAAAAGTTTTAACGAAAAGTTTGTAGTACTGTTTATTTTAACAAAAAAATTACACTTTTACCCTAAACAGTCAAACCTCGTATTATTCACTTATAACACTTTTTTATCATTTTACTTAAAACTCAAAAAAATTTAAACCATTTTTATTAATTTTCCTTATAAATTATATAAATTATAGTAGTACGGATTCCAAACGTTTTACCACCAATCGTGTTTTTGAACATCTCACTTTTTGTATTGAAAATGTCCTCTGAGTGCTGCTAACACTATTGTTCTTAAAATTGGGGATCCAATTGCTGCAAAAAAGACATCTCCCATAATATTCATCTTGTGCCCGAGGATTATAAACAAGATGAACATGTGCATTCCAATGCCTTTGTGTTGTTGACTGTGAAGGTTCATAGGATGTGTCACGCCCTACAATGTATTGAAATATGGCACGAGGTCGAATAAAACACAACTCCCCCTTTAAGTAGAAACATACGAGTGTATTAATATTTCCTTGTCAACATAATATGACATATACTTAATATAAATACTCAATGCCTCGCTAAT
>JAOTRO020000021.1:1280402-1292308 GCA_028566515.2 Pyracantha coccinea | reverse complement strand
CAGATGGATTTGAAAGTTGTGTTAAATGAAGAAAATAAACTTGACATTTGGATGTTCATATTTCTTAGCACGCAACCAAGAAAGAAAAATGGCTTCAATATCACATGTCTATATATGCTCATGAGTCATGATCACCCAAATTACATTTCTCTGCCTTGCACCAAATTTGAATAATATTTGATGCGAATGGAATAAAAAATAAAACTATAAGAAATAATAATAATTGACAGATAGATTCCCAGGTAATTCCACGTTTTTTGCACAGCTAGAGGGTAGGGCAGCAGAGCTAGCTCAACTCCTTTGACTTTGATTTAGTTTGAGTTCAAAGTCTAACCAGCCAACTGACACGTAAGAAAGCAGCCCACCCACTTCCTTACTCTTACTTACACCCTTTTACAAAAGAAAAGTAAAAAAATTAATTGGAGGTCTGTGATCCGGAAAGGATCCTCTCCGGATCCATTTTGTAGTCTCATTCTAACAATTCATTGTATATCGTGTAATCAGTTTTTATCAGATGCTATTTGTGTTTAATTTTAAATAAAAAAATTAAATAATTTCTAATTGTATTATACACAATGAATGATTAAGATGCGACGATGCTTAGGATTACCCAAAGCGAAATCCCGATGGGATCCAATTCCGTACAAATCCATATATAAATCGGACAAGAAAGAGAGAGAGAGAGGCCAGACACGAAATACGAAATTGGAACAAGAAGAAAAAAGAGACAGAGAGTGTGTTTTCATGTGCAATCACGGGAAACGAATGGAGTGGTGGGGTAGTAGTAGCACCAGTAATACTAGGAAGAAGAAGAAGACGACCGAGACGACGACGTTGAGAAAGTTGGAAGAGCTTCCGCCCTACATGAAAGACAACGAGTACATATTGGACTATTACAGATGCGAGTGGCCCTTGAAGGATCTCTTGTTCAGCGTCTTTGCCTTCCACAACGAAACCCTCAACATCTGGACGTACGCACGCATCTCTCTCCCTCCTCCGTTCATTTTCCCTCATTTATATATCGTCATCATCCTCTGTTCAATTAACTCAATTACTTAGTTAATTCTGCCCAACTACCTGCAAATTAGTCATCATATTGAATTAATTAAGAAATTGGCCTACTTATAATTACTTGTGCTGCAGCCACTTGGTGGGCTTCTTCATATTCCTGGGACTGACGCTCATCACCTTGACGGACAACGACTCACTCACTGCTGCCGCTTTCTGTTTGGTGGGTAAATACGGCAGGGCTGTTGCGGTTCCTGGACCGTTGATCAATGTCTCCTCCTCCTCGCACGATGTAAATGCATTTCTTCCTCGTTCGCAGGTCAGTCTCATTTTTCTTTTTAAATAGGGGAGTGATATATGCATATCTTATTTTACTTTTCACACGCTTTTTTAATTTTCGACCGTCGGATCGGATGAATTGAAGAAGATCAATGGATATAAATTATCAAAGACATGTGTGAAGTAAAATAAGGTGTGTAAATAGCACATCCTTTTAAATATTATTTAACATTTGTTTTCGGGAGTTGGGAATAACTTTAGTCCTACAAGCGACCACGGAATCAAAATAAACAATAAGACGCGTGGTGTGCGTCTCACAAAGTCTGTCCCCTCTGCTTGTGCGTACATAAGTTTTTATTTTTCTATACGCTTCCATTTGTTTTCTGCTTTCTTATTCAATAATGGAAATTATATTCATACGCTTTAAATTATATTTTTCACATCTTTTTAATTTTGTAATATTTTTTTAATCAAATATTAGTGGTTTGTAGAAAAAAATTAAAAAAATGTGAGAAGTAATTTGAGATGAGTGAATATAATATATCATTCCATAAATAAACAGAAATAAATAAGAATCATTATTCGGGTTTAGTAAACTTTGAGTCTCAAACTTCTTACTTATATTTATGAAGACAAGTACCACATACTAGAGTGCATACAAAAACAATTAGTATTAGCAGATCAAAATGGTAAATACCGAAATAACCTAAAATGAACTAGTTTACAATTATCGTATTGTTCTTTTTTAAAATCATTATTATTGCTTTTCTAATTAATCATATTTTGTAAAAGAAGACAAAAATAAATGTACCCTTGGTTAACTAGAATAATAGACAAAAAGAAAAGTCAAATTGACCAAGGTTAAATTCATTATTAGTGCTTCCTGAAATTGCATAAGTTATTTAAAAGTGCTTTTAAACATGTGCTTATATGTGTGGTCCTTTTGTTGTTTGGGAGGCAGGACTCAGAGAGACATGCATCATCAATCATTCATGCGAATGGGAATACGAGTGCGAGCCAAGAAGTTGATTACGATGGTATTCTACTTCCAATGTGGCCGTGGTTTGTGTTCCTAAGTGGGGCTATGGGCTGCTTGGTTTGCAGCTCCCTTTCCCACCTCTTGGCTTGTCACTCTAAACGCTTCAATTTTTTCTTCTGGCGCCTAGACTATGCCGGCATCTCTCTTATGATCGTCTCTTCTTTCTTTGCTCCCATTTACTATGCCTTCTCCTGCAACCCTTACTCTCGCTTTTTCTACCTTTCTTCCATATCTCTGCTCGGGATCCTTGTCATCGTTACCCTTCTTTCCCCTGGTCTCTCTGCGCCCCGTTTCCGCTCTTTTAGGGCTACCCTTTTCCTCTCGATGGGCTTCTCCGGAGTCATTCCTGCGCTTCATGCCCTAGTTATCAATTGGGGCCATCAACATATAATTGTTGCTCTGGCTTATGAACTTGCTATGGCCAGTTTATATGCTTCAGGAGCAGCATTCTATGTGACTAGGATACCAGAACGGTGGAAGCCCGGCAAGTTTGATGTTGTAGGGCACAGCCATCAGATCTTCCACATCTTTGTTGTGCTAGGCGCACTTGCACATGGCGCTGCTACTCTGGTTGTTATGGAATTTCGCCGAGGATCACCAACGTGTTCATATTAGGCGGCATTTACGCTGGTGACGGACTGGTGAGGGGTACAGCCATTGTGCCACCACACCAGGACCAGGGGGTGTATTAGTCTAGTCTGTTGAGGGTTGCGTATTAGTAAGAAAGTGGCTGCACGCAACGCATGTTTACTCGAAAACGCTGTACTTACTTTTAACATCCATGGTTGATAATTTGATGCCATTATGGAATGAATGCGATCGAGTGGTGCATGCGAATTAATTAAATAGTACCAAGTATAGCATGGAAAAGTGTTCAACTGTCCAACTTACAGAACAAATTTCCAATGCATTAAAACGTGGTTACCTGAAAATAAGCAAAATCTGGAACGAATGACAAACAGAAAAACAAAGACACGAGTATAATGGATTGCCAAGTGAGTGCTTGCGTTGTTGTTTGGTGTTCAATGTTAAATTGTTGATCGAGCGAATTGACGATTGAATCATACAAGGTAATATGGTAACGTGCACGCCAAATTACGGGTTTTAGGCATATAATTACAAGGAAAGGAGAACACAGGAAAAAGGAAAACATATGTGCAATTTTGAACTGCATCTGAATTGTGCAAAGACAGAGATACCTTTCATCATCACACAACTTCAAAAGAAATAAAATAAAAGAAACCGAGTCAGAGTCTCTTTTTATTCTTTGGTAAACAAAAAACTCCCTTCAATTCATCGGCATGCATCTGCGCTCGCTCATTACTTGCTCAATCAAGAGAAACTGCATAATCAAAGACCGACCTCCAGCCACACTAGGAGATCCTTACGTTGGAGCACCTCTTGTTTGTAACAACCAAAGCCTTCACTCCCGACTCAGCACAGCAATTTCTTAAAAACATGATACAAATGTGGCACATCCACTCATTCCCCAAACTTTGGTGCATCAGTAACCAAGCCAAATCCTCCAGCACAACTAGATTTCTTGAAGAAACTTACCCGAAAGGCAGCATTCACAGTTACTCCACGACTGCACAAAGAACTCGCTCAACATCTGTGCTTTCTTATAAAACATGTTATTGTACTAGTACTACTAAACATAAAACATGTTATTGTACTAGTACTACAACAAAGCATGTAAGCTGCACTGCAAACAGCACGTAATCATGCATAAATAAACACATCCAACAAATGCATCAAAGATCAAACCAGGAGACTGCACGGACATATTTATAGCTTACTATTCATATTAGAAACAAATTCCTGAGAAAATTTGACAGAACAATAGCAAGGAGTAGCAAAACTTAGAAGAATCCCATTTGCAATCATTCAAATTCATCAACTAAGATAGACAACTGACTCTGTTTTACTCCAAATTGTAATGATAGTTGTAAACCCTCATCTGCTTTCTTTGATTGGTGTTTCTTCTCCACATTCGGAACCTACATTTAAACTCTAGCCCTCTTGCTACTGCAACTTGGGCACTTGTACTGCTTGATATGCTCAGCCTTTGCGGGTGTAATCTTTACACATTTTCCATGGAACCATCTTTCGCACACATCACAGCAAATCCAGAACTCATCAGCCCCATAATTGTCTCCACATGCCCCGCAAGTCGCACCTTGTTCATCATCTTCTTCTTCCCCGCTTTCATCCTCCTCTTTGGGCAGCGGAGACATTTTCACTCCTTTGCTCTGCAGGGGCTCAGACTGCCGAGACTGCTTAAAGGCAGCACCAACAAAGAAAGAGCTAGGATTAATTATAAGGTGAAAAGAAAGGCTAAAGAAGGAAGATGTATAAACAGAAAAACAAAATCATATCATGCAAACTAGTCCACTGCTTACCACCTTTCCACTGGATTTGTTCTTGCTACTGTTGTTGGGAGGAGTAGACTGGTCTTTTGGTTGCTTAGCATTTCCTGTCACAACTTCAAATATGGTGGGGAGATCATTTATCATCTGAAAAAGCCTCTTCCTGCAAGTTTCAAAGCCACAAGAAATTAGAACCACATTCATATGATATTATCCACTAAAGCTTCAGACAAACTTAGCTCCTATCACTTGGCTTTTGCAGAAAGGGTATATTTCCTTATCCTACAGGATGGACGGCTCGACTCTGACATTCTCAATCCCATCAATAGCAAAGAAATCCACTCGTCCAACACCTTAGGGATTAGATACAACTGGTACTGAATTGAAACTATTAATCATAAAATTATTAAGTTGAAATTATAATTTTGCAAGTCTAACTTTAATCTCAATAATTTATTCATCTGCAATCAGTTCCCACACCACCAACCCAAGAAAAAGAAGTTTGCACAACACTTCTTCATGGCATTCTCAATCTCTAGGATATCTTCAGAATACCCATAATTACCAAGCAAACATGATTGTAGACGATAGCCAAACATCACAGATGTATGATAAGGTAAATAATTCATAACAATGCAGACATCAAACTATGTGTCTTCACTCTTCAGACAAGATTCAAGGCTAGGCCTGTAAGGTATCCAGAAGAATATTCAATGACAGTCAGCCAAAAATAAGGAAAATAGATTGGAAGTAGATGGAGTAAGATTATCTGAAATCAGTATCGATATAGTTACGAAATTAACTAAACCCCCAAGTTCCCTGCACATACAGGAATACATACCTATACATACACATCTACACACACACACACATGCTCGTATATCTCGAGATATTGCAGTAAAACAATTGTAATTTAAGGATTTTCAGGTAGCTAAGCAATGAAATTTCTCAGACAGTGGTCTCTGAGAAGGTCAAGCCAAATTGAATCCAAGCCACCAATTTCCTATAGGGTAATGCTAGGGAGACCAAGTATTTAGACCAAATTTCGTAGACCATTATGACGTGGTTGTTGACGATTGAATTATTACTTAAAGTGTTGATTAACGTGCTTATTTCCTATTGGTGACACATTACATTGCTTGCAAATTTGGTCTAAAATGTTGATCTACATAGCATTACTCTTTCCTATATCATAAGAAACTAAATCTCTTCCCAACAGAAGAAAAAAACCATAAATGTCATCAAGTACAGATAAAAATACCATAACTATCTCTTCTCAATTCGTCTATGATTCTCGCAAGTCAGCACTCGTCTAATGCAGGTAGATCATAACATAAAGATGAGCTACTTAGATATGAAGACAGGAAAGCCTTGAAAATTACTAAAAGAAAAAAGATAGAAGCCTTCATAAATGAAAGGACAGTGATACTTATTCTAAGCAGTTTGGTTGCAGAACTGCAGAAGGGTTGTATGAAAATTCCTATTATCGATTGTTAAAACCCTTTTAGCATCCTGAATCAAAAGGAGGCAAAAGAGGCAGCTGATTGCTCCAAGAACATAACTTTTCACCTACTACAACCAAGAATACTTAATTAGGCCAAGGAATACGGTGGCAACCTTTCTAGACCATGCAATAAAGAAATTCCCTGGCTTCCAATGCAGCCTAAAAGAGGCCTTGCAGTGGCGCAAGTGAAAAAAGCACCACCTAAAGTGTGTGCAGATATCTTATATTAAATGACGTTTCTGTGCAACAAAGAGCAGAATATTAGGAAGCAGAAAGGGACCTCCAAATTCATCGGCTTGAACACAGTCCATGCAAGAAATCTATCAGTATTGCTACATACCTAGCATTAGTTGATTCTTCAACATAATCAAATGCTAGTATTTAACGGATAGGCTATATAAACCATGAGGATAGCAAACAAATGATAAGCATCTTCCTTGGAATAGCCTAGAAAGAAAAAGGAGGAGGTAGAAAACTAGGTTTTTATAAGTATACGCATTGAATTTATGAATTAGCTTCAAAGAGAACTTCTTGATCTTCTTTACTTTAACCAGCCAGATAATGTCATATGTGGATAAAGTAACTTATTCAAACATGCATACAAAATATGTAAACGGCTTAGCACATCATATGCAAGGTAACTATCAATAATAAGATACCACAACCTGCACGAACTGATACTAAAGGGACATATAGTATTCAGTTGATAGATATGTCAACAGAAAGTGCTGACTCGATGTTTCATATGGCAGGTAAATCTTTTCTCTACGGCTTTTGAAAACTGTCATTAGAGGTTGTAATATGGAGATTTAAAAATAATAATAATAAATTGGGTCTCTAGCAACTGTTGTTAAAGTAGAAAAAATTCTGTAAGAACTAAGAAATAAAATTCAATACACCAAACAACAGCGTGATCTCTGTACTACAGACTATGGATAAATTTTTAAACAAAGTTTCAAGATGTTTGCAGAAGACTAACTAAGGATGAATAATTATATTCAACACTAGGTGCTACATAGAAATATTACATATGATAACAAAAAGAAGATAACTCATCAATACAGCCTGTGCATTTCCCAATTGATAATAGGATATGTTTAAGAGGTGAGTTGTTTTAAATAAAATTTTACAATATAGGTTATACAAATACAGAGGAAAACCAAGTTCGTACCTTTCATTCTTACCAAACCCAAAGCGTGCACCAAAATAGAATGCAACAGCAAGCAACCATGAATCACTGTGAACTGCAACCAGTGACAACCAGTCCTTCTCCTGCATCCCATCCCTAGCAAAGTTTATACCTAATGCTGGCTCAGGAAGTTCAGGAGGAACCTCCTCAACAGGCAGGTTAACTTCCCATGTCTCATTTGGTAGTCCATACAGACACAAGTTCTCCTTCTCTGCAAGCAAAACATATGTTAAAAGAAACAAAGGAAAGACAATCTATCTTAACCGCATTGTAACTTGTAAGTGACTCCACATCCATCAAATGCTATTTTGGTTATGTGTTCAACTATAAATTAAAGGAGGAATATAGAATGAATTTTCATTCAAACTTGAAGAAAAGAGGCAGACTTGATAATTATCAAAACTTATTTATTAATTTTTATCAATACTTAATAACTCCAAAGTCCAAATACATGAGGTAAGGAAAGGGCATAAATTGGTCCAAAAGAAAAGGAAAATTCTTGTTTCTGCTCAGCATCCAATAAGAAAGCATGACGCAGAAAGATCCACTGAAAAATTAAATGTCTACACTAATGTAACCAAATGAAAAAAAGAGAAAAACACAACAAAAATAACAGTGAACCCCAACCTCATAGGTGGAAAATTCTCCTCCAATGATCTAATAATTGATTTACGGGCCACGAACTTAGTTCCCTGATTGGAGATCAACTTGAAAAGTAGGTACTCCATCTATACAGAAACCCATCCAAAAAGCAAGATAAATCTAAAAATACCTACTTTTGGACTTAAGTTTATAGAACATTTGCAATACCATAGCAAGAAGTCAAACAACCTAAAGCAACCAGGAAATTTATAGCATTTTCCTTTGGCACCATCACTCCACAACAGTAGGCCAGTGTAATGGGTCTCGGAGGTCATAAAATTCAATGCACCTTTGAACAGGTTAATTTTGGTAAATAAACTTCTTATTATAAAGAATGGTGCCTTAGACTCTATATACCAAAATGGGGTATTTTAGTAACCGAAAACGGGCATATGAGGATGTTTTGTGTTTAAAGTGCTGCACAAGAGCGGTTACTTCATATATATTTTACTTTGGTATACAACACAAAACACAGCTGAAATGATTGGGTATTTTTATCCATGCTCAGGGTGCAGCAAATTCACGTTATAAATCAAGCTTCAACAGTTAGAAATTACAAGAAACAAACATATGAATGGAAAAGAACCACAAAGATGGTCCTTTTACTCAAAAGAAAGAGAACACAAACGTAAAAAAAGAAAAAGAAAAGAGAACCCACCAGGATCGCACAGTTGATAAAATTTCTGAACGTCTACAAAAATGAACCAAAAAATTTAGTAAAACCCTGAAAGGAAATTCACATACGAAAGTAGAGAGATATGCAAAAGAATTAAGAGGTTAAAAAAAAAAAGAAAAAAAAGAGAGAAGCGGGCAAACCATTGGTGAGGGCCTTAATCAAGCCGGCGCGTCTGCCTCTGAAGTCGCTGAAGACTTCCTCCACTGTTCGAGGTATTGGGTGCGGTATGCCCTCCATTATGCTATATCTGCCTCAATTTCAATTTCTTCAATCTCAATCTCAACTGCTACCTATTGGAGAGAAATGGGTCGCCCGGGAAAATCAGAGGGACATGGTGGTGGAATTGAATTGGATTTTTTTTCTTCTGATTAGGAAATTAGGGTTTGCTGGTCTGGTGAATTGGGGATTCTAATTATTTGCTGCTGTTATAAATAAATTTTAATTTTGTTTTAGACAGCCAGAAAGGTGTTGCAAGCAAGAGGAGACAGAATCGAAGAGAAATATAAATATATGAGTCGGATAGGATGGGAGGATTTAACGAAGCGTTGATATTTCATATTTGGGTGGGTCTTACTTGCAAATTTGCAATGCTAGTGGTAAGGGCCCGTTTGGTTATGTTTCCGAAAACAGCTTTTCATTTTATCAAACAAATGGTCCATAACGTTTTAGAAACTCATCAGCTTTTGTCTCTCAAATGATTCCGCACGGAGATTACCGCAACGAGAACAACTAATCATGTTTATACACGTTAGTGTGAGTTCAATTTTCACTTTTTTTCTTCCTTCTCATACCTAACTATTTAATCTATTATCGTTATTCCTTGCTAAAAAAGGGTTTCAAATTGATTAAAAAATGTAGTCCTTCAAGTATGCTCTTGACACCAACTTGTTAAAAACAGTTTTTCAGCCACAAATTTAAAATTCTTGTTTGGTAAGCCTCTTTCAAAAGTCCAAACCTACGAGATACTAAAAAACAACCTATTTCTCTGAGAAGACAAAAAAAATGTGTTTTTACAGTTAATTTTTTTCTTTCAGTTGTGGAATTGTCCTCCAACCCAAACAAAATCTCAAACAAAATCTCAGAGTACAAAATCTAGTTATACATTTGATCTACCTCTAGTTGAAATTAAACTTCCGTACCTCCATAGATTTAAGAACCATCACCAGTAACATGCAAAAGAAAGTAGAGATCGTAAAGAACCTATGCACCGGCATGGTACCGATCAAGGTTTCTCTGACGATCAAGTCAGTAGGAGTGTCTTTAAAACTGAGATAGTAGGCTCCAGAACGATCGTATGATGTGGGACCATGATTTTATGAAACCGGGGTAAGCCTAAACAGATTATCGATGCCACCACTTCTAGTTGGATTCCAAAATGGTAGGCGAACTAGCAAGCCTCGTTGAGATTGACCATGCTTGCTTTGCAAGATACAAAAACCTGATCTAACTAAGGATCATATTGATTTCCTGTATTTTTGGAGATTCATACAATCTAGAGATTGGCGTGCGCTGCATGCTCGCAAGTAATTACAATCCTCAAATGAAGCAATTTGTTTATGCTGGATATCTTTAGGATTCTTTCGGTTTAACACAAATTCTATATCCTGAAAGGACTCTTCCGACTATTATAAATACACACATAACACACACTTCAGTGTCTTGCCTACTCCTCAAGTTATAAAATTTTATTTTAATTTGACCTTCGGAGATCCTTTGGTGGTACCACACCCAGCACCTTTAGTTAACTATGGTTGTTTGTTCTTGTCTATAGGTGGCCGTTCTCGCATTCCTGATGATCAGCAGTGGTGCAAAATTTTAGTTCCAACATATGTGATATATTTGATATGAACCCTATGGGGTTTATATATACTAGTTAAAGAATACTCCTTATAACTTTTAAGAACAGTAATCTTTAGTCAACCAGGTGAATCCTACAGGAAATCTTTTCCTCTTAGGATGATGATTGCTTGAGACGCACGTCAATCTCGTTACAATAAGAATTTTTAAATACTCAAGAGATTTCCCTAATCAAGTTTTGATTAGGTTTTCCTTTCTTGGAGGATAAGTAGATCTTTCTCGATGAAAGGAATCTCGCCTACCAACCAATTTGGAGCGTACCAGAGTAATTTGCTTTCACAATTTGGTTCGGTGAACTTGATCCAGTTTAAATCACCCACACCGGAGTTTACTAGCCACTGCGAGCACTCCGAATGCTGCATTCGAGACTCCAAAAAAACAGTCTCACACCTCTGTCTCTCTGTTAGGACTCTGGTTTACCAGTAATATGATGTTTATGCTTAGGGTGTTATGGTCTTTTGAATTGTATGATGTTGGTTGCATCCAACGGTCTGTGAGTAATAATGTGTTCCAATCGCAATCACTCTTGGTTTAAGGTTGTATATGAAGCAGCTTCCTCCTTTTGGGAGAGATATGAATGAAAATGTGAATGCTTTAGTTTATTTCTTCTTTCTTTTCTCTCAGCCGCTTCACTCTTGTTTCGAACCTATCACTCTCTCTCGCTCTCGCTCTCTTCGTTGGTGTGCCTTTACAAGTCAACGCAAAAAGATCATTAAATCTGGTGATGTGGTGTAGATCTCGTAGATTAATGGTGGATTCAGAGTTAGGGGAGAAATGAGGTCGTGTGTGAGTGCCAATGGATCTTGTAAGTGAATTAGTGCTAAGAAAAAAGGGAGGTCGTGGCATAGGGGAAGTTGGAAAAAAAATGGAGTTCAAGAGAAATGGCTTAATATGGGAGGTTGAGAGAAGAGGAAAGGTACAATGGGAGTTCTTTGTGGATGTAAGTATATATATATTTTTTGGGAAACTCATAAGATTTAAAAATAATTTTCATTTTTATACCAGATATTTTTTATTTTAAATTTTGAGCTAATTCAGTTTACTAGCATGAAGTTTTATGGTTTTCAACATTTAGTATATGAAATTTTTTTCATCCCAGAGTCATACATCAAGTCTTAATTTTGAGACAGTTTCATACATCCGTTAAATTTTCCGTTAGAATTTCTGTTAACTGATAACGTGGCACTCACGTAGACAATAATTAAGCGCCACGTGTCAGTATAACCCAACTTCAATATTAAAATATTAAAAAATTAAAAAAAATACAAAAACACAAAAAAGAAATAATAATTAAAAAAAAACAAAACTCACCCGTCTTCTACCTCCCCCAACCCCCCTCCCTC
>JAOTRO020000021.1:1194461-1206508 GCA_028566515.2 Pyracantha coccinea | reverse complement strand
TGTTCATGCATTGCTTGATTCCATTTATTTGAATGTGCTGAGTTTTCAGGTTTTCGCATATAATCATGTTCTAGATATCATGGTACATAAACATTATTGAGATTTCTGAAATAAACAAATGTTCATCCGTATCAACTTGTTATGGGTATAAAAGTTTCACTTGATTTCTAACAGCACCGTATTTGAGATGTTGCCAAATTTGTTCTCCGATTAATATACTTAGCTATGGTGTGTGAAACATATCCACCAACTACAGTCTACAGCAGTGTTAAGACTTTAAGGTTGAGGTAGTTGCGGATTATCTACAATTTATCCATTTTTAACCAATTATGTTCTGTTTACTACACGATGCTTACAACATGCAGTCTTTTGATCTGAGTATCTGACATTATGGTTAATCTTTGTCAGTCTGAGGTTCCACCTGAGGTGGAGTCTGCTCTACTACAACAAGTTTTGAGCCTAACACCAGAAAAACTGAGTTCATTGTCTCCGGAACAACAGCAACAAGTAATAAAGCTCCAACAGATGCTTCGGTGGGATCAGATTTAGCCATTGTAGCAGAGTCATAAATGGCAATTTTGATGCAGCAAGTTGTTACATGTGCAGGCACCAACTTGCTTGCTAGAAAAGGTGTGGTATTGATTCAATCGATTTTGATTGTTTGTAATAGTATGTTCACGTAAGGAGTCGATTAAAAGGATTTGCAGTACATGAGTACTATTGTATTCATGTAGCCTACACAAGCTTATGTTTTAATCTAGTTAGTAAATTAGTTAGAATAGCAAAATTTTGTATGTATCACAACATTTAAATTTACATGCCCTCAACCAAAATTTGTTGCTTCACTTTTGACAATCCTTTCCTCCAAACGTTGTGTACTTTGCTCAAGGTATATTCATGATCTCTTCCTTTTGCATATTGTTATTAGTTTTCTTCAAACTAGTTGGAGCAAGCATTTTACGTGCTCGAATCCAAATGTAGCAATGATCAAGGCTCGGCTATACATTTGCCATTGCGTCTCACGCATCATTGTGGTATTGCGATTGAATGAAATCAAACCAAAGGTAAATAATTAAGAAAAGCATTCTAAACCCCGTCAATTGTTAGGAAAACACCTTTGTTATATTGATGTTTGGAGCAATACTACTCTTGAATCATGTATGTTTCTTTTGTTGGCAAGAAATTTGGCTTTTGTATTTTTTTTATTGAGTTATACTCTCATCTAATATTATTAATTTTGATATCTTTAAATAAAAAGAAATTAAATTAGAATAATAATTTAGTCTCAATCTGAGCAAACATCAAATTGGTGTCAGTACCATTTTCATTATCCTACTTCTTAGTCTGACACTGCACCAAACGCTTTACTAAGTTAGTCCAGCTTTGTCTAGTCTAAGCCAGTCCATCTTAGTCTCTGAAGCTAGTCCAGTCTGAAATAGTTCGGTACAACAAACGCACCCTAAAAGGACAATGTTTGGGTACTCAGGGGGAAAAGGATCCTCATCGGATTTTTTTTATTGAGGATTTCGAGGATTCCCTGATCGTGATCGTTCATCGTACATTGTGCAGTCAGAAATCATTTTAAATTTAAAATTTAAAATTAAATATAAATAGTACCTAACAAAACTAACTGTATGATGAACGATAAATGATTACGATAACAGAATCCTCGGGATCCCAGGAAAAGGATCCGAGAGTACCGTAGTTGCTGACCATCCTATTTGGCCCACTAAAGTTAAAACACCTGTCAGATAAAACCTCTCCCAGGTTATACTATCTTTGTAACCAAACATACCATTTCATCTCTTGTACTGGTATCCAAACATCCATCTACTCTCTGACTACAAGCACTGCTGCCACATCCCCACCAACCACCTCCTCTCCTCTCTCTCGAAGCCATGGCAGCTTCACCCTCTCAATTTCACGAAACCCATGAAAGATATGAAGGAAATTTCATCTATAAGAAAAAATTATGAAGCAGGTTGAAATTATTCAGTGAAATTTGGGAGAAGGTTGATGTTCGAAACTGCCAAAGATTCCACTACGGAGAAGTCCGACGACGACGACGGGGTGTTCCCATGGCTTCCACGATTAAAAAAATAGAAGGATTTTGGGGCGGAGTTGATAGAGAAAGGTCAGCTGTGGGTGGCGCCGACGGAGAAGATGAGGTTCTCGGAGGCGTTAGGTTTCTGGCGTTGATACCAATGCAGAAGCAAGAAGTAGTGAGGCAGGAATGGTGAGGCTTTGAGGGAGAAAGGGAATGTTTGGATGTGTGGTTAACGTTGTGTTTGGTTACAAGTTTATTAAATTAAAGTTGTGACATGTGTTTTGTTCTTAGTGGGCCACTTCATATGTTCAGTATCTTATGTACTGACTACTCAGTACCTAACTATTTTTCCAAGGACAATGGTTGTTCAGGGGAAGAGGGACATCTAAACCAATGTGGACGGTGGAAAAATTGAATTTCGATCTAACGTGGGTTGGGTAGGGTTTGTAACTTGTGGGTGGAATGATGGAAATTGGAATAGTAACAGTGGTGAAGTGTAAACAAAGCAAAGCAGTTTGGTGCAGCATTACTTATTCGGTGCGTGGGATAGGAAAAATTAGACAGGATGTCGTTGTCGTAGTAGTGGAGTGGTCAGTGTCATCAACCAAATAAATGTTAAATTGATTATATTACTTAAACTTGATCAACAAAATTAAAAAGAAAAATACTTAGAAGGAAGAAATAGAAGGACGAGGATCCTTTTTTTGGAAAAATTCGAGAATTAATTAATCGTGACCGTTTATTATATATGTTACGATTATTTTTTGTTAAGTATTATTTATATTTAATTTTAAATTTTAAATTTAAAATAATTTCTAATCAAACGATGTACAATATATTAACTCGATTAATTGATCATCCAGATCCCTACAAAGAGAATAATCCGAAAAAGAATCCCATCCCATCACAACAACTGTAAGCCTGAAGCCACATGATATGAAGAATATATGAGGTATTTTCAATACAACTGTGATCTGCTATTGGGTTGAAAAATAGAACCTCTCCCACCGTCACCCATCCAAGTTCAACTAACCCACGAGAGAGACCCAACCCTTCCCAATTATTGAATAAATTAATAGATAATACACCAGAAAAGGTCCTACTTCAGTCCACATTTCCTTTTTATTACCAGCAACAGCGAGCAAAAGCAACTAGCTTGTTTGTTTTTGTGAATCCAGTTAATTCATTACACATCAGATCTGATCTGGTAGTGCTTTGCTTTTGGTGTCGGTGTCCGTGGGAAACTCAATAACATCTGTCGGTCGGCAGGCATTCTATCAGAGCAACGAGCATGTACGGCAGGGACCCCTGGGGGGGGCCGCTGGAGATAAACACGGCTGACTCTGCCACGGACGACGACCGCAGCCGGAACCTGCAGGATCTGGACAGGGCGGCGCTGTCATCGCGGCCGCTGGACGAGACTCAGCAGAGCTGGCTGCTGGGACCCTCCGGCGAGCAGAAGAAGAAGAAGTATGTGGATCTGGGATGCATCATCGTCAGCCGTAAGATCTTTGTGTGGACGGTCGGGACGCTGCTGGTCTCGGCCTTCTTGGCGGGCTTCATCACGCTCATCGTCAAGACTGTGCCGCGCCACCGCCATTCCCGCCCTCCCCCCGACAACTACACTTTGGCGCTTCGCAAGTCCCTAATGTTCTTCAACGCCCAGCGATGTATGTTTCTTTTTTCCTTCCTTCTATTTTTGGTTGGTGCTTTTTTTTTAAATTTTTTTATGCAGAAGTTATGTCTCAAGACTCACTCAATACTCCTCAAAAACATAAAGTGTAACTGTCAAATCTGGATCATGTTTGTTGTTTGTTTTTGGATAACTTGGCTTCCTCAGATCCTGTCATCACTAATTTGTTTGTCATTCATTCAACAATAATTTCATTCATGTTAATTGCCCATTTTATATGGCAGCCGGAAAACTCCCAAAGCATAACAATGTGTCGTGGAGGGGTAATTCGTGCTTAAAGGATGGCAATGATCCCTCCACCACTTTCAAAGATCTTGCCGGTGGCTTTTATGACGCCGGAGATGCTATCAAGTTCAACTTCCCCGCCTCCTTCGCCATGACCATGCTCAGCTGGAGCGTCATCGAATACAGTGCTAAGTATGAAGCTGCCGGGGAACTCTCCCATATTAAAGAAATCATTAAATGGGGATCCGATTATTTTTTGAAGACCTTCAACCATTCTGCCGATTCCATTGACAAACTTGTTGCCCAGGTATCTGTCTCTCTGCCTAATATTTGAAGCATTCACTACTTAGCCCTCTTTATTTATTTTTTATGTTTACTTTTCAGTGCGCTAATTTCCTAATCTGCTACTTTGCTAATCCGACAGGTTGGGGTAGGATCCACTGCCGGAGGAAGTACTACTCCTAATGATCATTATTGCTGGATGCGTCCTGAGGATATTGATTACCAGCGTCCTGTGTCTGAGTGTCATAGTTGCTCTGATCTAGCTGCGGAAATGGCCGCCGCTCTAGCTGCTTCGTCCATAGTTTTCAAAGATAACAAGGCATACTCTCAGAAACTTGTTCATGGTGCAAAAACACTCTTCAGGTTTTCAAGGGAGCAGAGAGGCAGATATAGTGCTGGTGGTAGCACAGATGCGGCAACCTTCTACAATTCCACCAGTTATTGGGATGAGTTCATATGGGGTGGAGCTTGGATGTATTATGCTACTGGAAATTCCTCTTATCTTCAGCTTGCAACAACTCCGGGTCTTGCTAAACATGCTGGTGCCTTCTGGGGAGGACCTGATTATGGAGTATTGAGCTGGGACAACAAGCTTGCTGGAGCTCAGGTACGCTAGCAGAAGAATTCATGTTTTGATATGATGCATGAAATTTCTAAAATCCATTTATACATGTCTTACACTATCTTCTGTTAGTTCTATCCTATTTTCATTAATCAGGTCTTTATATAATATCAGATTACACTTGGGTTATGACCTTCACAACTTTAGTTTCTTCATATTTTTTTGTTGCCAACACGATCTTGAAATTCTGTGACTAGGTGCTTCTGAGCCGTTTGAGGTTATTCTTGAGCCCTGGGTATCCGTATGAAGAAATTTTGAGGACATTTCACAACCAGACTAGCATAATCATGTGCTCATACTTGCCTGTTTTTACAACCTTTAACAGAACCAAAGGTACGAGGTTTCCTAATGCGTAATTATTTTTCTTGTGGGCTTAATTGACCTCAATGGGGTCCACAAGTATGGGATCTAACATCTTACTGACCTGCTGCAGGAGGCTTGATCCAGTTGAATCATGGAAGGCCACAACCTCTTCAATATGTAGTCAATGCAGCCTTCTTAGCTACATTGTATAGTGATTATCTTGATGCTGCTGATACACCTGGGTGGTATTGTGGACCCAACTTCTACTCTACTGACGTGTTGCGAGAATTTGCCAAAACTCAGGTATATAGTATTCATTTTCTTCCTTTCCTTTAAATTTTTTTTAGTAATGTTGCTTATGGGGCTCGAACTCCCCAAACATGTAAAGAGACTCATGTTGAGACTTGATGGCGAATACTTATTTTTTCTTCCCCCTCTGCTTTGGCAGATTGATTACATCCTTGGCAAAAATCCTAGAAAAATGAGTTATGTCGTGGGCTTTGGGAATCATTACCCAAAACATGTCCACCACAGAGGCGCATCTATTCCAAAGAACAAAATCAAATACAGTTGTAAAGGGGGATGGAAATGGAGGGACACTTCAAAGGCAAATCCAAACACGATTGATGGGGCCATGGTTGCTGGCCCTGACAAACATGATGGTTTCCGTGATGTGACTTCTAATTACAACTACACAGAGCCGACTCTCGCAGGAAATGCAGGTTTGGTAGGAGCACTCGTTGCTTTGTCTGGAGAAAAATCTGTTGGAATTGACAAAAATACAATTTTCTCTGCGGTTCCTCCAATGTTCCCCACTCCACCACCACCTCCGGCACCCTGGAAACCATGAGATGCTATAGCGGTCACTGTTGTTTCAATGTGTGTGACTTATGGGTAGATGATTTCGCTGCAGTAATAGACTTTGAAGCTTATATCTCGTTGACAGAAACAGTAACTCAGTAACATGAAGATCGAGAGGATGGGCGCAAGGAAGTAATGGACAGACGTTGAGAGATTGTTGGGCTGGGCTGGGGCCAAAGAGCGTTGTGAAGAATTGATAAAAATGTCTTCGATTGAATTTTGTGATATATACAGTATACATGTATGGAACAAATCCTGTATTCTTTGAAACATGGAAAGTGAACAGTTTGAATTTGGTTGACAGATTTTAAATTTGAATTTTGCATGTCAGTCGTATATTTTTTTTCTCGCTCCTCTGCCTCCCCGGAATTTGTGTTTTGACAAGAATGTGTCATGCTATTGCTGTTATGAGCATTGAGTTGTATACTCCGATTCGACCAGACTCAGCTTCTTACTTTACATCGATCTGCTTTATATTTTCATTTGTTTTTCTGGTAGCTGCAGGGCAGAGTTTTGATGAGTTGAATAAGGAACTCTTTCTACTTTCGTTGATGTAGATCTTGTAGTGGAAACCTTCCTTTCCTCTTTTACTCGGTAAAGTCTGCACATTACTTGAAATGCACGACCACCTCGAATATGGTATTCTTTGTTCTCCCTTTATTCTTGTAGTGGGAACCTTCCTAATTTATTTGCTTCTTCTCCCCCTTATTATCTTCTTTTTCCTTTGCTTTGGAATAGGGTATTCTTTGTCCCAAGAATCAAAGTTTCCCTATACTTGCATATTTAAAGTTCGCAATCAATTAAAACAACATTCATTTCCGTCCCAACCTAAAATGCTCACCACGGCAATCTTTGTTGGTGGATTGTTCATTTTGGTGTGACCAAGCTATGGCAGAAGAAGAACTCAACAGCTCTTTAGAGTATACACCGACATGGGTGGTTGCACTTGTTTGCTTTGTCATTGTTCTGCTCTCTCTTTGTGCCGAGCGCGCTCTTCATAAACTTGGAAAGGTATCCAAACATTGTTCCCCACTCTCTTATCATATTTGCAATCATTATAACACTTGAAATCTTTTTGCTTTTTCTCCCTCCCATGCTGCAAAATGATTTCCACTCTCCATTCCCCCGGCATGCCACCTCACCTAAACTGTTCACAACAAATCTGTCATCACCAACAGTTCCTGAAACTATATTAGCAAATACAATCATTAACAAATCTGATAACTGAATTAGCCTAGATCCTTTAGTATAGAGATCAGTTCGATCACAAGGTTCATGATGATGATGATGATTCAGAAGATATAGTGCTAACACCACCTACGTAAAAAGCTCAACATTGCTAGAATTCTACAAGTGTTGACAGCTTGAATCAGGTCCCTGGGTAAGGAACATAGGTAATGGGTCAAAATAAGTAATAGAACGATGATAAATTAGATTTAACTTAAGTGATCCCTAGCAGTAGCTGTGGATGGAGTTTGTCTTTCATTGTTCCCTCATCAGTGCTTGGAATAACAATAGGCTAGTTCATCGTCTTCAGTCATCACCATACTGCTCCTTATTCAATCTATAGAATTCTTAGCAGGTGGTGAATATGGAAATATGTGAATAAGCAGGAATGTATTGACAGGTGATAAATGCAATGCGTATACGGAGGGCGGGAACTTATTTAATCAATAAATATTTGTCAGAAATTGGTACTGTTGAGATTCAAATAGTTCCAAGGGAGGGAAACGAATCTTGAAATCACAATTTTGTAAGAAAATTGTAGGAAATAAGTTTTGGAGCTTATCAGAAATTTAGATGTCTCAGTCAAAAGATGCACATAGCATTGATAAGCTGCTAGACATGTCCAAAATCTTGAAAACTGAGGATTTTTCCTACTTTCAAATTATTGACGGACAGAGTCACAGAGTACTCTTGGCTTTGTTTTTGGAAAGTTGAAGTTTCTATAGGACAATTCTTCAAGGGGTTATTTGGGCACATCAAAAAAATTTCAACTAGTTTGCTGTTTGGTTTAATGGCTTTTTTGTCTGGAAATTCAGTACTTAAAGCATGAGGAACAAGATGCGCTGTTTGAAGCCCTTCAGAAACTAAAAGAAGGTCTCTCTCTCTCTCTCAACATATCATTTCATTCTTGTATCTTGACTAATTAGATGGATGGATCATAAATTAAGAATGCCTATATACTTTACCAACACTAATCATTGTGTTTCCTATCGTTGAAACAGAGTTGATGCTTTTAGGGTTCATTTCTCTTCTACTAACTGTATCTCAGCGTTCAATAATCCGCATATGCATCCCCTCTAATCTAGCAAATCACATGCTTCCGTGCAAGAGGGAAACTTCTGAGGGAAACAATAATGCACATTACTCTCTTGATCAATCTATAAACAACCGGCGGCGGCTTTTGTCTGCAGATACAAATTCAGACCATTGTCTGCAAAAGGTACTGTGTTGTTAGTACCTTATACATTTTACCACCACTTACGATGCTTGTAATATGAGTTTGGTGTGTGTGTGCGTGCGCGCATTCCCCTTTTTTGACAGAACAAGTTACAGGACATGCTTGCTTTTTTCTATTTCCTTAGGGGAAGGCTCCGTTGTTATCATTGGAAGCACTACATCATCTACACATCTTCATCTTTGTATTGGCAGTGGTGCATGTGATCTTTTGTGTCACAACTATGGTTCTTGGAGGGGCAAGGGTAATGCTTCTTTCAGAATCTTTTTACTATTTGGATGATTATCTAAATATGTTTGATACAACATGGTGTCCTATTCCTGCTCTTTATGGTTTGGGACCTTTCAGTTTGTATAGTGCTGCAATGGATATGGTTTGTATCTCTACGTTGTAACACATACGGTGTACCATATGTAGGTACGTCAATGGAAGCGCTGGGAGGATTCTGTTAGGCAGGATATTACAAAATCTGGGAAGGGTAAATATGAAATTGGATTTGCAAGTATATTTTAGCCAATCCAAGTGCTTGTATCCTCTTTGTATGATTGAATAAACGCTACCCTATGCAGATCCAACTAGTGGTGAAAATATGCATGTTTCTCAACGCCAACATCGTGAATTCTTCAGTAAACGAGGAGTAGGATATTGGCGAAGAGCAGCTATCATAGGTTGGATGGTGAGTTTGCTGTAGTTTTGTTGTTAGAGATTATGGACTCTATATGCATGGTTCTCAAAATTCCTTGTTGCTTTATATTATTTCCTATATAATATTAAGGATTAAGATATCTGATAACACTCAGTTTAATGTACTTTCCTAGATATCATTCTTCAAACAATTTTATGGTTCTGTCTCTAAGTCGGACTACATTGCATTGCGACAAGGGTTTATCAAGGTTAATATCTCCTTCGTGTTTCTATGTGGTTCACATATCAAGGTTAAAGTTTCTCCCGTGGGCATGTCATTACCAAAAATGTATGGGACTGACTCGGTTTCGTTTCAGGAGCACTTCCCTCGGAATCCTCAATTTGATTTTCACAAATACATGATGCGGACACTTGAAATTGATTTCAGAAAAATTGTTGGGATAAGGTAATGCCTGGCTGTTGAGGTTTTGTCGTTGTTCTTGGTAAGCAGCTCAGCTGCGTATATGTATGAAGATCCTTTTGTGGCCGGAGCTGTGTGTTAAGATTAGATGGAATTTGATTGTCGACTAATATAGTAATACATATTCACTCAACCGTATGTATGTGTGTATGTATGTAGCTGGTACCTATGGCTCTTTGTTGTGCTATTTTTGTTGCTGAATGTGGAAGGTAAGCTTTTGTAATAAAATCTCAATTTGAGCTGAATTAAATATCTGAGTGAAGTACTTGACAATCTATATCTTCGAATGTGCAGGATGGCATACCTATTTTTGGTTAGCGTTTTTGCCGCTGATTGTGAGTATTGCCTTAAGGTCCCTTAATTTTAAGTGGAACTGGAAATCAATAATTTCCTATTAATCTTGTTGAGTGACTTTGAGGAGATGATCGCATGTAAAATGATTAATGTTTGATGTGGGATGACAGCTTCTGCTTCTTGTGGGCGCTAAGCTGGAACACATAATTATCCGTTTGGCTCAGGAGGTTACGCAAGAGACGACAGCACAGGATGATCATGAAGCAGCTGCAAGAGTGAAGCCTTCAGACAAACACTTTTGGTTTAACAACCCTCGGATTGTTCTGAATTTGATCCACTTCATATTGTTCCAGAATTCATTTGAGATTGCATTCTTCTTCTGGATCTGGGTATGTGTGCACTACGCAATAAATATATCTTACAATTCTTCCAGATTTGGATCTGCTTATGACTGACAGTCAAGATTCACTTGTTTGCAGACCACGTATGGATTTCATTCATGCATCATGGAAAAGTTGGGGTACATCGTGCCGAGACTTATTATGGGGTAATGGAATTCTATAAGGAAACAATTCGACAAATATGGAATTCTATAAGGAAACAATTCAACAAAATATAGCAACTTATGTACTTAATTACTCTCATCTCATGGTTCCGTCACCGTATGCAGTGTGATTGTTCAAGTGCTTTGCAGTTACAGCACACTACCTTTATATGCAATTGTCAGCCAGGTAAGCTCTCTCTCGGTCTCTCTCTCACCGCTTGTTTTGTTTTTCCTTGTCTTTTTCATTTCATTGGTACAGTAAATAATCTCTTCTGTTTGGATGATCCAGATGGGTAGCATGTACAAGGAAGGAATATTTGATCAAAATGTACAACAATATATCGGTTCATGGATGGGAAATGCAAAAGGCAAGCAAGATAAAACAGACAGCGACCGATCTCTGTCACAGAGAACACAAACGCACAACATGATGAATACAGAGTTATCTCAAATTGATATTGTACAACAAGAAACAGCTGCCAACCAAACAACTACAACTTCGCCAGTTTCATCCTCTTAACTTTGTTCATGATTTTTTTTTAATTACCTCTTTTGTTCATTTAATTTGCATGTAACCATATACTTAACTATGTGTACAAACAACATATTTCATTGTCGAAATTTACTTCTACGTACAAATAAATATTTCATCCTCTTTGTTGCAGTCAATATTTAATTAAATATGTGTTCATGTAAATCCTTAGAGTAAGTATAGTATTGCTAGAGATCTAAAAGATCTTTCTTTGCAAAACATTGTTTTTAGTTCTTGATATGATAAGAACAAATTTTCAAACACTCTGGTTGCCAAAAAATCAGTTCGGAATGAAAGGCCAAAACAAAACAGTGCTTTTTTTTTTTTTTTTTTTTGTTGTTGTTGTAAAAGCTTGTCTAGTCTTAAACTGGGTCAGATTATGCTCGATTTAAGCATATCAGGGCTGGAACATGTTTATGTCAGGCGGAATAAGATAATTTTCTCAAGTTTGAAGAAGTTCTGTGTAAGTTCCGCGAATTTGGAAGTTTCAGCTAAAGTTGAGTGATTACTGGTACTGTTGCAACTCCAAAAGATTCCGGGTAAGTTTTTTATGTTTAGTTGATCAACCAGTGGTGAGACTGAGACTGGTGGTTTGTGATAGTTTGTGCCATATAATGAGAGCCTAATTTAGTATCAAATTCTCTATTCATGAGATTCGAACTTAAGATCTATCACTTTCAAGTAAAAAAAAAAACCTCCAGACCGCCTATCATTTAAGCAATCGACATAATAAGTAAAACTTTGAAATAACAAGGTAATTAAGGGCTGGTTTGGTATGGTTGTGCTTGAAAAAAAATTGCTTCTGCTGTGATGTGAGAATAAGCAGCCGTGAAATAAAGTAGCATAGTATTTAGTAAACTTTTTTGTAAAAATACTTTTGGAAAAAAAAGCTGTATGATAGTGTTTGGTAAACTTTTATGCAAAACAGCTGTACCGGTTTGAAATGACCAAAACCAAGCTTTATCTATCATATTTCTTTTTCTTTGTTTCCTCTGCTGCTTCTCTGCCATATTTCTTTTTCTCCGTTCCCCAAAACCAAGCTTAATTCTATCTTTTACATTTTTTTCCTTTTCTCTTT
>JAOTRO020000021.1:1179289-1194361 GCA_028566515.2 Pyracantha coccinea | reverse complement strand
ATCATGAACCCATAGTTGCATTCACAAACTTACCTAACAAGGAGTCAATGACAATCTCAAAATTTCACCTTCAACTTGTAAAAGTCTAATCTCAATTCATCGGATTGTGCCAAGGAGACCGTCTTGTTATTTTGTCAAAGATTCAAACAGAAATTGGGCCTAGAGTCGTTAAGCAGTTCTTGTCTAATACGCCAAACTTAATAACGACATATGACACTACGGATGCAACCAATACGATACCCTTCTTACCTTGATTCCAGGCAATAAGGGCCAAGCATAGTAATAAAAAATATGCATGTCACGCCAAAATTAATAACGACATATAACACTACAGATGCAACCAATACCCTTCTTACCCTGATTCTAGACAATAAGGGCCAAGCACAGTAATAAAAAATAAGTCGACCTAGAGGCTTTTTTAAAGCTAGAATATGTCATATTCGGGCCAAAAGGTATGCAAGAAAATTGGCATCATGAAAAACGTGACGAAACTGCACTTCAAGAAATTGAAATATCAAAGACCGAATATCATGAACCCATAATTGCATTCGCAAACTTACCTAACAAGGAGTCAATGACAATCTCAGAATTTCACCTTCAAACTTGTAAAAGTCTAATCTCAATCTCGTCGGATTGTTCCCAAATACAACCATTACAACCATTGCACAAAGATGATTGCTGAACAAAACAACACGCCCGAAACCTCCACCTAGATACCTAAATCAAGCTCCGAGAGACCCACTAAGTCATCAAACTACAAATTCATCATAAAACATCACAAAATTGCACACTTATAATGTGGTGCATTTTCCAAGACCGAAATGACATAGAACTGTTTCGCCACTAAAAACATCGCATTCAATCTTAATATCAATACAAAAATGAGAAATTTCCATGACAAAATTAGAAATACTTCTCATCAAAATATGGAAATTGGGCGAAGCAAGATAAGGATATGTACCAAAAACATCTAAAATGGAAAAAGAAAAAAAAACATCTTTTTACTAAATCTTAGTTACCAAACAAGGCAAGAACATTTTTGTACATACCAAAGATACATACAACGTACGTATAATGTACCAAAACCAGCAATAAATTTGTAGAGAGGTAGGGGTTAGTTAAAAATCTACAAAATAGGAAAGAAAAAGGGAAAAAATGCGTGGCGCGAGGTGAGAGGTGATCAGAAGTAATCGAGGTGGTTCGTGCAAGAGAAGCCACATTAGGCTTGGATTGTGCACTCTCCACTCTCCACAACACACAAGCGCCCAAAAAGGAGCGTCGCTTTAACACTCTCCCCGCTATAAAACCGCACCTTCACTCCCCTCCCTCTCCCCAACCAACCCTCTCCCTTTCTCTCTCAAAGCTCGCAAGCAGCCATGGCTCCGACGACGGAGAAGTCCCCACCCAAATCCGGCTCTGAGGACCCGAACCCGACATCCAACGAGACCCGATACCGGGGTGTCCGGAAGAGGCCTTGGGGACGCTACGCCGCTGAGATTAGAGATCCCGGGAAGAAGACCCGCGTCTGGCTAGGGACCTTCGACACCGCTGAGGAGGCAGCGTGTGCCTACGACAAGGCGGCGCGTGAATTCCGCGGAGGCAAGGCGAAGACCAACTTCCCCACTCCCACTGAGCTCCATCTCGACGCCGTCAACATCGCCAACATGAACAACGCCGCCAAATTAGCTGCGACGACGAACATCAGCAACAGCCCCAGCAGCCACAGTAGCACCGTGGAGTCCTCCTCCCCGCCGTCTCCGCGCCCGCTCGACCTCACTCTCAAAGGCTTGTCCACCGGCGGCTGCTACTTCACCGCCGCGAGCGGCTTACGCCCGCTTCCCGCTTCCCTTCCCGTGATCTTCTTCGACGCCTTCGAACGGGCCGACAGCGCCGCCGCCCTCCAGCACGCCCGCGAAACTTGCAGGTTCGACCCCCCCGCCCCCACATCAGGCTCGGGCCATAGCGACTCGTCCTCGGTCGTCGACTTCGAGCGCACCTCCCGCAACGGGCGGCTCGATCTCGACCTCAACCTCCCTCCCCCCTCAGAAGTCGCCTAAACTACCGCCGCCCGCCGCGAAAGATCCCCCCTTTTTTCTTTCCGGTCCAAGTTTGTTCCTTTTTTATGTAAGAAACAAAACCCCTCTTAGAAAACGAGAAAGTAGCAACCCTCGAGCTGTCATGTATTTTGAAATTAGCCCCCTACATGCAGTTTTTTAATATTAAAAACTGCTCCACAGCTCCTTATGTATATACCCGAAGGGAAAAAAACCCACCCGACCTTTTATCTAATTTTCTCTTTTTTCTTTTATTCCCATCTGAGAGATCTTAGCTTCTCTCTGTGTTTTGTTCAGTTAGTGGTTAAATGTTCAGAAATCTGCAATGAAATGAAACGTTTCATGCTGTATCATCACTCCATTATTATTTCGTATTTACCGTTTGTTTCCCGAGAAAACGCAGGAAAATGAAAAACGCGGCTGGATCCGAACAACCAACGAACAAAACCCGTTTTTTCATTTCGTTAAATGTTATCATTTGTGGATAATCTGTGCCGACGATCCAACAGACGTGTCGCCGGCATTGTTTCCCGATTAACGAGCCTTGTCCCGCGGCGCGGGTCTGAGCTCCCACGCGACACGTCTAACGTGCGCGTCAGCCGACTGTTTTCAGTTCCAGGTGGGCGCACGTTAAGGAAAATTCTACCCTGCTTACGTCACTTTTTCGGGCCCCGCCTCCCCCAGCATGGAAGACCACTCCATACCACCCAGCTTATTTTAGCAAATTGAAGAAGAAATATAATTTTCCAAAAATTGAAAAATAATTAAATAAAAATGCTGCAAGTCAGGGTGCGGCGTCATGATTAGAAAGCATGTGGCTCTCCCTCACACGGCCGCCTCTCGTGATCTGCGTACCGTCGCACGGGTGTCGGGCGTACCATGATCGGACGGTGAGGATGCCGTGAATCGGGGGGTGGGTCCGTGAGGGCTCCCTCAGGATACCGGTTCTCGGTTGTTTCATCTTTTTCTCCGGTTTTTATTTTAGGATGCACCGACGGCGAAACCGCTGCGACTAGATGACCGAATCAGAAGCGGATGGGGGGTCCACGGGATGGGGCCCAAGCGGACCGTGTGGACGAGGTACATGTCGGGATTTGGGTTGTCGTCACGTGCACCCTACTCCACTCGCCGTCCAGTAATTAATTCTGTTCCAAGCTTTTCTGGTTTTTCTCTTTTCGCCCCGTCAGTTTTCTTCTGACAAATATTTGCCCCTTTGGTTGTAAATATTTACATTGGAAGGCTAAATATCATCACCTTCTTTTTCTGTGTTTTAGTTAGTCGAGTGCTTAGCACAAATAGGAAAAGGGTAAATAACTAATAAGTTATCTATCATAAAACGACATCCTTTGATGATTATTAATTTTTCGCCCGTTTAACAAAAGCTGACCTCAGTGCAGTTTTTTATATTTCTATTTCGTCATAATTAACTAAATACCACCATTTGTAAATGACGGTACCTACAACCGTACTCTAGCTCATATGATGATGTACATGTTTTACGTAAAAACTATCAGTTTTGAGCTCTAAATATTGGTTGTCAACAATATGAACAAAAGATTCTCTACCGACATGAAAAATCGTACGAACACCATCATTTCTTCTTGTCGCTTTAACAAAACTACAAAAGTTCGATTATGTGAATTTATGTCTTTGTTTGCGTCATCATAATTGAACCGCATGATCTTAGGAATGAACATTTGTGTTGTTATATTGGTAATCACTAAAAAATCTAGAACAAATAAATCCTTTGATCGTTAGAGTATCGACAATAGAAAATGATACTCATGTTATTATTTACTTTGTTCGTCCAAAAAACAGATGTCCTAAGCGCATTTTCTATTTTATCTAGTTCATCATAACCATTATTCTAAAAAGCGGCCTAAAGGGTTGGCTAAGCACTAGGTGATGTCGAGCCGCCACAGTTTAGCTTAAATCAGGATGTGAGTTAGGCGGCATCCTAGGCACTGTCTAAGTGACCTCAACAGTGTGGCCGGGTGCTAGGCAGCTGTCTGGGAAGATGTCTGCAGGCTGCACGAATGACATCTCTACAACGAGACTAAGAATTTGGTCATCATAACTTCTTGTCGCTTTAACAAAAGTTTGGTTACGTGAATTTCTATCTTTGTTTGCTTCATCATAACTAAATTGCATGATCTTAGAAATGAACATTTGTGTCGTTATATTGGTAATGACTCAAAATCCTAGAACAAATAAATTCTTTGATCACTAGAGCATCGACAACAAAGAACTTCTTTAACAGAAAATGATACTCATGTTATTATTTACTTTGTTTGTCTAACAACAGATGTCCTAAACGCATTTCCTATTTTGTCTAATTCATCATGATTCATGACCAATGTTATAAAAAACAACCTAAGTGCTAGGTGACGTCGAGACGCCGCAGTAAATCGGATGTGAGTTAGGCGACATTCTAGGTGTTGTCTTAATGGCCTTGACAATCTGGGTGGGTGATGGACAGTAGCTAGGCGAATGTCAACAGGCTGCACGAACGACATCTCGTCAACGAGATTGAGAAATTGAGGTCGAGAGAGACAAATTGATCCCCCACTCGGCTGCCCAGATTTGGGTGTTTGTTTGATTGACATCTCTGCTACCTAGATCAAGGTTGAGAGAGAGAAGGACTGAGAAATTGAGTTGAGGCAGATGAGAGACTGAGGGAGAAGAGAATTCAGCGCGGAAAAGAAAACAAGGGGTGGCTGGACCCATCTTATTATCCTGGGTTAATAACAATTAGTCCATCTTATTAAGGATAGCTACCTCTTCTTATAATAAATTCAATTAAACTAATTGTAATTATGTATTCTTCGATTTTTCATATTATCTTTCCAAAATTTCTAATACAAATATAAATTTTTAAGTGTAAATAAACATTTATTTATCTGATTTGTAAAAACTAGATTAATAATATATTTGATTTCTTTTATCACGCTATCTAATACTGAGTTGTGTGCAGTCTATCGTTATGTAGTAGATCATACCTAAATACTCTTGTAAACGAACGTTTACACTTTGAAATTGAACACCTAATTCTAAAGAAATACAATTTTAATTTAACCGTCTTATTCTACGTTCAAATCCATTTTTATATCTATTGTTAGATGATGTATTAAATGATGAGGTACATCTTAGCCGCAACATCATGATGAGTGAGACACAATTATGAGATCAATTTTTGCTTAATCTAATAACATTACGTAACGCTAATTAATAAAACATGAGAAATGTTAAGAAGATTTTTTTAGAAGTATGACTTTTTATGAACTCTCATCTACCTTATATTTTTGACACAATTTTCACGCCAACATAATAAAATACCGTGTCAAAAAAATTGATGTGACAAATTGTCTATAAGAGTCTTAATTTAAATGCGTCTCCTTGGCATTTCATAAAAACTTTTCACTCAACAATTACATGCAAGATTATTTAATCGATTAATTTGCCGGCTGAAACCCGCCGTCTAAAGTAATAAAAAAAAATATTGATACGTTATCTTAGGTGTTTTCAAAGTATTTAGAAAAAAAAAAATGAAAAAAATATAAAACAAAGTAGCCAAAAGTTAAAAACTGAAAACCATCGGGGAGTGATGCTGAAAGTCGAGACCAGAGACTAAAGTGAGGTCAATTCTAACACACACACCCCTGTATTTTTCATAATTACACAATTTAAAGGGCACCACGTAAGAAAATACCGTACTTACGTGGAGGCGTGGAGCCCGCTTTGGTTTTGGGCCCACACACCGATCGGGTCGTCCGAAATCCGCGAAAAAGTCCACAAGATATTCGCTCCCCATGCAGTTTTGCATGACGCTGACACGTAGCGTATAGCCCCCCGCCACGCAGGCCGCCTTCACGTGGCCCGGAAGTACGGACGCTCGCTGAGCTGCGACGGGTGTGGCGGTGACGTGTGCGAAAGTGACACCGACAGGCGAGGCGAAGGCGCGTCGTCGGCAAGAGTCGCGTGGAGCGAACGGTGGGTGGGATCCGGCGGTGATGTAATGGCTCCTGGGGTTAGGGCGTGATCGGCCGCCACATGGAGCAGGAGGGAACTCCCGAAACGTAATAAATAAAAGGAATATAAAATTAAATATTTTATTGGTATTATTTTTTTTATCATATGGGAATTTAAAAATTAAATAAAAATATGTGATAGTTTTGGATTTGGGGCGGCTGTTGTTCTTTGTTGGGCTGTCAGGTAAGCCGCCGCGGATATGGGCTCTGTTTGGCTGGTGGGATATTTATATAGTTCATAAAATGCTACTTGGGAATAAAAATATATAAAAATATTGTAATTTTAATATATAATACTAGATAATAATTTAATGAATTCAGTAAGTACATAGTTTGGTTCCGATGTTTGGGAAGGATCTAATGGCATCGCAATAGGAAATCTATAACAAACAGAATCATGTGGAATGAGAGATATATGTAGGAACTTTGGAGCATTTTGAGTTCGTTTGGATCTCATGATTGGATTTAAATTAAACGATTTTTTTTTTTAGCTGGTTTTGAGCTGTTTCTCTTGCGGAGACTCTCAATGACACAATATCAATGATGGTATCACAAGAGATTTTTGGCAGGATATGACATCTTGCAAGGTGTCTCAGATTAAGTCTATATGAATTTGTGGAGACATATCTCTTGTTTCTTCTGGTGGCGGTTTTACTTATTTCATCAGTTTCTTGATACTATTAATTACTCCAAAGTGGCATGGTTTTACTGTGCCTGTAAACATGGGGTATTTACATTGTTAACACTGTGGAAAGAGAAGGTTGAGAGGTGAAAGAATTGTGTTGGCTGTGATAATGAAAAGAGAAAAATTCATCAAGTAGTAAGAATGAGGTAATCTTCAAACATATTTCAGTGAAGAAGGCCCCATTCAATCAGGCAGAGGCTTAAAGATGAGGAATAGAAAGTTGCGGGAGACCTGATGCATCAGGTTCAATGCAGGGTTACCCACGAGTTTCGGAGTTGCATCCGTCAACCAACACAATTTATTATCAATTGATCACCAGCTGCAGGTACTGGTTTAAGAGTTACAGATCAAGACAGGTAAACTGATTAATGTGGCATTAATCAGTTTAGGACAATGCGTAAAAGCTGAGGAATTAAAATCTTTATAAGTTCTTACACTTTAAAGAAAAATATTCGTTGTATTTTCTTTTTCTTGTGTATAAGGGACGATTTTTCACAATATCTGGTATCAAACAGATGAAATTCATAGCACACATTATTAGGCATCACAATCTTCGCTAATGGTTTTGCCTTTGGACGTCTGGAGAACCTGTCTGCATCCTGACTGATGTATGTAGCTTAGAATTAAGTCAGCTGTTCTCTAGGAAGTAACCAACAACGGAACTTTAATGACCATGAAATTCTAGATAATTTTTTTTATTTCCAGTTCCAGTTCCACGAAGGCAAGGGTTCATTAGGAAATTGAGTACTGACTTATTTCTATATCTATTCTCTTAACAGATACTGCTCTTCACGTGAAAACTTGACTATTGATCATGTTTTCCCAATTGCACTCGGTGGACAGTGGAAGTGGGATAATCTGGTAAGACAACCAGTTCCATTTGAAGATTTGATTTCTTGATGCATAAATCAGCTTCCATAGCGGTGCTTAATTCTCTTTCCCAAGTATGATAACAAGATGCAGTATTATCATTATGCGATGTGGGCATTAGCTATTGAATAAAGTAGCTCCAACTTTCAGTAAAGGGATGTACAACAGTTGGGATTATCCAAAACCTCACTAAGATAAGGAGAAAGGATGCTCATTTCCATCGACTTGTATAATGGATGCTCCATGAATGAATGATCACTGAAATGGAGAAGCATTCTGTAGCTGGTTTTTGTTCATTGTCCATCCGATTCCTCTGGAAACCCCTTATTTCGAAGGAGAAAATAACACCTTGATGGCATAAATTGAATACAATTATTGCACAGAAAGTGCAAAATACATTTGTCATGCTGCTACCATACAAGTTGTAACATCAATTATGAAACTGGGATATATGGCAGGTACATGTGTTTAGGTACTGTTGTGGTTGAATTATCTTGTGAACGCTTAACATGCAGGTCACCGCATGTGCAAGGTGCAACTCGAAGAAAGGTCAGAAGACGTTGGAAGAAGCAAATATGAAGCTGATGAAAGTCCCCAAGGTAATTTATTTCGATTTGTTTGTTTGTTTTTTCTTTCTTTTACATGTTGATGGCATGAGTGAGTGAGCCTGGCTACAAATTAAGAAGCATACAGTTGAATTGAATTGAATTGATTTCGCAGGCTCCAAAAGACTATGACATACTTGCAATACCACTAACAAGTGCAGCAATTAAAATGCTGAAAATGAGAAAGGGAACTCCAGAAGAGTGGCTCCAATATCTATCAAATTCCAAGCCGCCGCCTTCTTCAGAGCCATGACACCATCACTAGGCACTAACTACTTGTGCTTATTTCTATGCATATCATGCATTGTAATACACTTCATGTATATAATCTCTACCTTGGTTTAGGCCTTCATTTGCATAAGCATGAAAGGTCAACAACCTATATTTGCAGCATCTTTGTTGATGATAAATGCAATTACGAGACTTGAACCTAAGACCTCTCACTTATAAATAAAGAAAAATATTACTAGACCTTTAAGTAGGTGAAGTCGTGACTCACCAAACTCCAGAAGCTTTTGTTTTGTTGTCAACAGATCTGGCCCCAAATCTCCATCACAATAATGCATAATGTTTGTGAAAAATAAAAAACCCCACAGCCCAGATCTGGCCCCAAATCTCCATCAGTCACGTTTTAAAATCTCTCTCTCCCTCTCTCTCCCTCTTCTCAGATTCTCTTTCAAATTACTAAGAAAGTAATTAGGAGAAGATAATTCTTCACTAGCTGAATCTTCACCGTTACTAGCTTTAATGAAATAAATTGAACAAATCCCCAAAGAAACTGATATTCTTCGGATTCCAGTTCAACCATGCGATGTCCGGACAATAAGCTAGTTTATCTTGAGGAGTGGAGTTTGAATACTCGGTTCTCTTCAATATTCACAGGAACTGCATCCAATGCAATTGCCCGAAATATTACTGGCCAGGATTCTTCTAAGCAAGGTTGCAACTTTGATGGTACCAGAGGTGACTGAATTCCATAAAGAAATGGATTCCACCGTAATCCTTCATCCACCTTAATCCTTCAACACACTGTTGGAGCAATACTAGAAAATATGAAAATAACACAAAATTTCTTATAATAATAATCATAAAGAAATTCACAATATCAATTTATGTATGAGATTAATATAAACAACTAGAGATAGAGTTAGAAAAACTGACAAACTTGGAGATTGAGACTTGCATAAATGCAATGTTCTAAAGATGGAATTTCGCCCCTACTTTTGTGCTTGTAGTTCGGTAGGCGTCCATCTCCCAGGATTCAACAATCTATAATCCGAAGTCAAAGCACTTCAATCTTCGGACTCTGGCGAACTTTATATATTCCGTACTCTCAAGACACGACTCGGAATTTTACCAAGACATTGGAGAAACTCTTCTCTTAATTCTATATCTTAAAAGACAATAGTTTTTGAATTTTTATAGAACTCAAATATAATGTTTGCCGAAGAGATGTATCGTTTAGGATTTAGGTAGTTAAGTAATACCATTTCACAGACACATCACTAAAGGGGATGGCACCCCTTGCCCTTTGATACAAAACCCAAACTCACTTATTTTTTTCATTCACATTTTATAATTAAATATTATAATATTTAATTTCCAACAGTCGTCAGTTAACAAGCAATAACAGTCCTACTCCTTCATCTTCTTCAGTCATCACCATACTGCTCCTTATTCAATCTATAGAATTGTTGGCAGCTGGTGAATATGGACACCAGATGCGAATAAGCAGGAATGTCGACAGGTGATAAATGCAATGTCTATACGGAGGGCGGGAACTTATTTGATCAATAAATATTTGTCAGAAATTGATACTGCTGAGATTCAAATAATGCTGAGGGAGGGAAACCAATCTCAAAATCACAATTCTGTAAGAAAATTGTAGGAAATAAATTTTGTAGCTTACGAGGATTTTAGATATATTTCTCAGCTCTAGTTCACAAAAGGTGCACATGGCATTGATAAGCTGCGAGACATGTCCAAAATTTTTGAAAAGTGAGACTTTTTCGTACTTTCAAATATTATTGACGGGTAATGTCACATAGGGTAGTTCTTCAAGCTGTTATTTGGGCGCGTTGAAAAACTTTCAACTAGTTTTGCTGTTTGATTTAATGCTTGTCTTTGGAAATTCAGTATTTAAAGCATGAGAAACAAGACGCACGGTCTGAAGCCCTAGAGAAACTAAAAGAAGGTCGCTCCCTCTATAAAAGATCATTTTATTCTTGTATCTCAATTCCTTTGAGCGGTACCTCCGAACCATCTGAGACTCGGAGAATGAGCCAATATCAAGAAGATTTGGAATGCTCCCGGTGTTTTAACCTGACTAGACTAGAACCCCACAATTGTACTATTCTGAATTGGTGAAGTCGATAGACATCTTGAATCTCTAGGTTAACACTAAACTCCATTCTCTGATATGCCAATGACTCAGCTCCCATTAAAATCTCAACAATCCAAGCAATACCCATGCGCGATTGAACGCGAAGTTTCAACTTACGGGAAATCAAACGAAATAAAAATCCAAATCTCTAGTCCAGCAGCTAGTTGAGAAAATACTCAAACGAGACGAGTACATCGTTATTGCATTAGCAGCATAGAAACCAGGCACCAGGCACATAAAATATGTAACATCCATATAGCAACCAGGTATGAACACAGTAGTTCATAAAAAATTCTACATTTTACACAAATATTATCAGTCTTCTGTTTTCTTTTGTTTGCCTAGTTTACTTAGTTACAAAAACTACCCCTCCCCTTTCTTCCCCAAAAGGGTCAACTAAGACATAAAAATCACTAACCAACCCAATTATCTGCAATCAAATTTCCATGAGTGTATTCAGCCTACCATGTTCTTATATGCTTGGGTTTTTCAAGGGGAAGCTTCTCCATCTCTAAATTGCCATGGTCCAAGGCCGATGCTTCCACTCCTCCACTAGTTTCTGCCATTTTAAGCTTATTTAAAGCATTTTTTGCATAAACAGTAAAAGCAACTGTGGTTACAACCGCAACAATTAAGGATATAACGTTGTATACAATCTCCACTTTAGTCAAGTGATAGTTCCCATACTTAACATTTGCAAATGTCCTTATTAAGCGACCACTGCACAAGAAAACAGAAGAAATAGCTGAGGAAAAAAAAAAAAAACAGTTTTATTCTTTTTAAAGATTTGACATTTTGACTGGCAATAGCCCAACATGTATGGATATCAGAAATGACATACAAAATTGTTAAACTTTATCACTAAAAACCACTAAACAAAATTGGAATTTGATGGTACCAAAAAAAATCATACTGGATGGGGAAACCAACCTGTAGATGTAAATGAAAGCCTCTGGCACCATTCCAGCAACTGATCCACATAAGTAGGGCCAAAATGTCATACTGGTAACAACGATTGCATAGTTAAAAATTGTGTATGGAAAGGGTGAAACCCTAAAGAGAGCAACCACTCGAAATTGATGGAACCAACTCCCTTCCCCGGCAAGTCTAATCATTGCAGCATTTCGGGGCCATCTATTTAACCATTGCTGCCCAAATAATTAAATACAAAAATGCAATGGAAACGTTATTTAAAGAAACAAAAAGGTAAGAAGAAAGAAGAAAAAGAAAGGCACTCTTCGATAAGTCATTATCAGTTCCAAAAACATGAAAATCTTACATGGATGCGATCACGGAAAAACAGACCAATTAGATATGGCAGGACCATCCCAATAGTTGTTCCGGCCATGATTATAACAAACCCTAAGCCATAACCAAATATCATTCCAGCCAGCCACATGGAAGGGCCAGAAGGTATCAAGACCACAGGGAACAAAGCGAGTGAAGCAACGAGAACAAGGGCAAGAACTGGACGGCCAAACGCAGTAGCTTCCCATTGCATTATTGGTAAGAGAACCTATGATAAGTCAAAAAGCTTCAGGTATCATGAAAAAAAGAAATTGAATTTGTCCAACAACCAAACAATGTATAAATTTACAAACAGGACAATAGCTAGTGAACTATAACATGTTCTATAAGAAGAACTAATGAAAGAGGAGTAAAAGGAAGAACCTTTTCAAAAAGAAACGGCATCCCCCATTTTAAGAAAATGAGGAGCAATATAATGATAACAAGGAACCAAGCTAAGGCTCTAATCCACCACAAGAAAGATTTAACCCTTGTTTCTGATTGAGGCTGCAAGATATCAGCTTCTGCCGCCCTTGTTTCATTGGATACAACCAGCCTCACATACTCACTGTCTTCTCTAACATAATGCACTGAGGTTGGATGCTTCCCTAACTCTTCCAAGGAGTTTGTCATCATCAACAGGACCCCCAGATGCAGTACAAGGCTATCAAATTTAACAAAAAAATATTACAAGCATCATAAGACACAGATACGAAACCTTTTCCTCTTGAGAAATGTAACAAGTTACATGAAAATGACCATTGGTGTGTTTTTTTTTTTTTTTCCGGCGCCCGGGCCCCGGGGGGGGGGGGGTTAGAAAAGGTGAAATAGTTACCCAGAAATATAATGAGAATCCTTAGCCATTTGTGGGGACAAATAATTACCCATAAATATATGGAAAATAATCCCCATATCATGCATTAATTAACATGATATTCTATGAGAATTCCACAAGGGACAAATGGGACTGACAATTGTGACTAAGAATATGAAACAAACCACCAGATAGTATGGCTGTGGCACATACTATCACAAACCATCACTCTCACTCTCACCACTGGTTGATCAACCAAACATAAAAAAAACTTAGGTTATCTACAAGGCCCCAATATACTTCTGGTTAAATGCCACCAACTGCACGCATGATAACTCCAATCTAACTCGACAAGAACTTACCTGGAATCTTCTGGAGTTGAAACAGTACCAGTAATCACTCAAAATTAGCTGAAATTTCCTAACAGTAGCAGAAGTTACCCAGAACTTCTTCAAACTTGACAAAATTAATTATCTTATTCTACCAGTAATCACTCAACATTAGCTTGATTCACAAAAAAGGATAAGCGCTGTTTTGTTTCAGCCTTTCCTTCTAAACTGATTTTTTAGCAACTACAGTGTTTAAAATTTTGTTCTTATCATATCAAGATCTAAAAGCAATGTATTCGATTGCAAACTAAATTCTATTAGTCACATATTTTATCACATCCCAGATCCGATTTCTGCTAGGTGCTACTGAGTCATTTCTGTTAGTCGACTTGTGGAACTGACTGAGTTAGAATCAAGCTATTTTGCAAATCTTGATTTTTGTTTTAGAAAAGAAAAGGAATATCCAGTGCTACATCTAGATATTTCAAAGGGAGAAAATCCCCCAGACCTGCATTTATAGTTAAGAGATTTCCTAGTATCAAAGGAACATTATCATCCATAGTTAAGAGATTTCCTAGTATCAAGCTTAGTTGACAGCTCTGACCCTCAAGACCCTCACCCATAAAACATTATTAAACAAAAAAGGCGAAAATCTGATATGCCAGGTCTAAGGCTAAGCCAAGATCCAAACCAGGAATGTGTCAGCTGCAAAACTCTTCTCCAATAGCCCATGTGAGGTTTTGGACCTCCTATGCTGGCCATGGGGTGACAACTCTCTAAGTTGTTTTGAACTAAGTTAAAAGGAAGATAGAATCAGTTTCAAGAAAGACAGCTTTACAACAGCTTTCCCAGGCCAGTTTTATACGGAAGAAAATCCCCCCAAAGCTCCGCCCCCAGCACCTATCCTCTCCCCAGATTTTCTGTGAATCCCGCAGACCGCTATTCATTAGAATCCCCCAAATAAGGACTCCTGCACCAATATGTCCATCAGCACCGTTGTTACAGCCATCAATGTCCAGTTGCCTAGACTGGAGGGTGTGAATCCTGTGCAAGGAAGACTTGGAGTGTGGATGATTTTTGACCCAAAAATTTATTAGCATTAAACCACTCCTGTCATGGAGAGGGTTTAATCTTGACAATTACATTCCTCTGATTCGGAATCTCACTCATTGCTTTCATAATTGTTCATAAAACTAGAGTATGCAGCCCAAATTAAAGAATTAATATTCTAATTCCTACACTTGAGCACTAAAAAACAGGAAGAAAAATGGTGTGGGTGCACGGTGCACCCATTCAAGTGAAGAAATTAAGCTTATCACATTCAGATCATTAGAATTCTAACTTAGGATTCTATCTAGATTCAACTATAATTTTTGGAGAATTTAAATTATTATGGTATTGCAGTAAGTATTTATAATTTTTTTATGTACTTGATTTCTTTGGATTTCAGAATTTTTCTTGTGTATCCCTTTATCCCTTGTCCTCTTTCGTAGACTAGATGCTCAGATAACGGGCGATAACACCACTAAATTCAAACATCAAGATTACCGTAACGCAACATCGCTAGTTTGGAGATTGTCTGTCTACTTCTGTTGCGACTGTCCTCAACCAAGGGAAAGGAAGCACCTTGAGATGAAAACCTTAGATTATGAAATTAGATTATCTTTTTTTCGATTAGCATGTTTAAAATTAGTACACGCAGGAGGGTTGCAGAAGATGGGACGGGACGGGACGGGGCGGCAGTCAATTGGAAAATACGAATTCTTATGTTGAGGAAATAAAGAAAATCATAGACAAACAGAGCTCGAGGAAGCAGTTGCAGTAGAAATCCTAAACCCTAACCAACTAAAATGCCAGATACAGAGACAGAGATAACTATTAGCTCGCTAGGGTTTTGAAGCAATGAGTTACTGGAATTAATCAACATTAAAATAAAATACTAAAACCTAAATTTAAACATATTTGAATTTAGTAGTTGTTACTCAAATAAAGTAACGTATAAAGAAAAAACTCGAAG
>JAOTRO020000021.1:1145174-1157273 GCA_028566515.2 Pyracantha coccinea | reverse complement strand
TCCAAACCCAAATAGGACACCAAAACCAAATAGGTAACACAAACCTAATTTTTTGCATCATCCTAATTTTGAGCCGTCAAACCCAACACAATTGACCTGGCAGCGAGCTGTAGTCCATTAGTAGGAGATACTTTTCTGCCCTTATTTAATAAGTTTTAATTTTAAATGCTAGGACTTATTTTTGGTGAACTGGGGGGAACAACCCCAAACAAACTAAACTATCCCCCCCAACCCCCAAAAACGCAAACATGTAAGTAGCATGTTTAATGAAGAAACAAGGAAGAAAAGCTTCAGGCGCAGACACTGGACAACTCTCTGTCACAGAGAAAAGAGGCAAAAATTATGGTGAGAAGAGATTCAGTGGCGACTGCCACTATTGTGGGAAAAAGGGACACATGAAGAAGCATTGTCGTAAATGGAAAAGGGAACAAAAAATGAGAACAATACTGTAGGTGTTGTGACTTACGATGAAGAGCTTCTTAATGTAGATGATCGATGTTTTCGATGTTTTCTAGCAAAGAAGTCTATAATTGCCTTTGCCAATGAAGATGAGTAGTTCGATCAAGGGGAACCTGTTCATGAGTAGTTCGATAAGGGGGAGCCTGGTCATGAGAAGTTTGATCAACAGGAGCAATCATATTTTGGTATACTTTCCTCATGGTCTGGAGGGGGAGATTGTTGGATTTTTCCAACCCATGATGAGTTGTCCTAAGGCTATTGGGAAATATAGTCTTAAGAGGATTAAATTGTTTTCCCAATTGAAGTTGGTTACCCAATTGGAATTGTTTACCTACCCAATTGGAATTGTTTACCTAACTGGAGCATAACTAGATTCCAATTAGGATTAGAAATCCTTATTGAAGAAGACCTTTATTATGTCTACATAAAGGGGATATTGTACTAGTTTTGAATTGGAGCAAAACAATAAATTGTATACCACTCAAAGAATTAGAGTGAGAGAATATTGTAAAGGCAAAGTGTGTGTGAGAGAAAAGAAAAGAGATAAAAGATTTTTTTTTTGCTTCTTGTTCTTTCAGGTTTCTCGTCAAGTCTTAATTCTAGAGACTTGGCAAGATTATCCGTTGTACTCATTATTGATATAGTGAAAGATTGTTGTTTGTTTTGTTTTTCCCATTCTTAACCGCGATATTCACAACAACAAAAAAGTTTGATCTCAAAGCAGCAAATCTTATGGCAACTGATCAAAAGAGAGGCAAGAAGGTGAAACTAATGAGCTGCATCCAGCTGCAGCAAAGTAACAGCAGCCGCAGAATACATTTCCACAATCAGCTTAATAATGCCCTTGTCCGTGCCAAGGACTAGAGCTTACTAGCGTCTAGGGGTTTACTCTACACATAAGCTAGTACTATTCCATTTTGGATGGTGAATGAATACTGATTCAACATTAAATTACACTGTCCCCTTTACATATTTCATTCTTATGATTTTAGTGTTTTAGGTAGCATGAAGAAAATGTTAAATAAATAAATAAATATAATCTCTTAGGCATCAGCTTTTTTAATAGATGGCAGTACACGAAAAAGGGAAAGGCTGATGACAAAGATGTTCATGGTGGAAATGGACATACTAGCATAACATTTTCACTAAAGGTACCTCTTGTCGGGCTAAATGATCCAAGTCCTTTGAAGAGCAAGGCCAGAGATCCATGAAACTATATCGTGATGCAACATCTTGCAATGAACTTTCCAATGATGAAGGTCCCTCTTCACCTGCTCCGGTAAGTGCTGCTTTTTTCCTCTGTTCAACCTATATAAATCATGAATTCAATAGATTACTGCTTGTGTAAGACGAGGATCAAAATTAGCAACAATAATCCAGCACTAGCTTTTTGTAAAATTTATATTTAGACAAACAAGTAATGTTTATAGCTTTAGTATCCCAAGTAATGTTTATTCCCGAACCCTGTATAGCTGATGAGGATCTCAAGTCTTCTAACAAATTAAATTGCACAGCTACTTGCAAGTGCCCTCTACCACAGTGGTGGAGAGGAGTGTCGCCCTTGCACCACGGCATGGGTTCGAACCCCGCTCCTTAATCTGACATCTAATTTAACAAATCTATCATTTGACCCAAAAAAAATTGCACAGCTACTTCAAATTGACCAATGAACCATCAACCATTGTGTGTCATCTTATAATAAGATATCATATATAGAACCGGCACAAAAGAGTAAAATAAAACCACAGTACTGTTCCCTACAATATATATTTACAGCAGTATATACTTGTGTGCTGATATTTCCTGAGGTACAAAAGGGGTTCCGACACATGAATTCCCAAGAGTCAACAATCAACGTGTGCTCATCTTTGTGTAAATACCACTTATATAGTTGGTTTAATCCCCTTTATTTGATCTTGTTTATTGATAGCCTTTACACAAACTTATAAGTTGAGCTATGCGATTGCGAATGTATGAAAAATAAAGTAAACACGCCACACACAAACACAAACAATTTAACGAGGTTCGGCAGACTTTGCCTACTCATGTATCTCTCTTAAGAAATCACCTGCATATGGAGAACAACTCGGTTAGAAGAACTTATTCAAAACCCTTATGCTAAACCCCAAAAACTTGCTTTATATCTCTCTATCACTCTTGGCTCTCTACCCTTGCAGTTCTCCAATGTTCATGTGAATAAACAGCCACCAACAAGGCTATTTATAGTACATAAACCGATGATTACATGCCTTACAAGTATAGGATTCCTAAATCCTTATAAAATAGAGAAAACCAACTTATTTCCTAATCCTAAACTGGTTGGGATTACAAAGAAAACCTATTTCCCAATTCTTATGAGAGATAATTTCTGCACATTCCTTTTCTCCTTTCCCTACACCATTTGGAAACCTAAACCTATTTGGCCTTGGTATTTTGACGAGCCAAATCACAACAATCTCCACCTTGGTGAGTCAAAACCAAGAAATAATTGTTGCGCCCCAGAATATCTTCGAACTTCTTGAAGTAACTCCAGAAACCTTCAAGAAGTCTCACCTTGGCAAAAATCTTCTTGCCTCAACAAGTGAGAAGGTGCTCCATCCAATCCTTAGCATGTTGTTAGATTGAGCAAGTTCAAGCAATAGTTGAACTTCTCTGCTGTAACTGGTTTAGTCAAGTAATCTAAAATGTTCTCCGGTGTATGAACCTTCTCGGTTATAACTTCCTTCAATTCTACCTAGTCCCTAATCCGGTGATATCGAGCTTCAATATGCACTTTGATTCTTTGCTAAGTAAATAGCACTATGACTGTCACATCTAATCACCGTGGAACTTTGAGTAATTCCAAACTCTCTTGTTAAACCGTTAATCCAAACTGCTTCCTTTCCAGCTTCTGCTACTGCAATATACTCTGCTTTAGTAGTAGACAATGTTGTAATTGACTGTCGTAGCTCTCCAACTGATTGATCCTCCACCACAAACGAAAATGTAACTTGTAGTAAACCTTTTTTTCGTCTAATCTCCTGCATAGTTAGCATCTACATAACCCAGCACACATGCTTCCTCTTCTTGTTTTTAAACAAGATTCTCCAACTCTTTTTACCTTTTCTAGTAACGGAGAATCCGTTTAACCGCAGATCAATGCTCCTTTCCTGGATTCGCCATATACTTTGGAACAACAGTTAATGCTTGAGCTAGGTCATGTCTTGTGCAAACCATTGCATACATGAGGACATCCTACTACACTTGCATAAGGCACTTTTCTCATCTCTTCCAACTCTTTCTGTAGTTGGACATTGTTGCGCACTCAACTGATAGTTTGCTGCCAATGGAGTAGACACGGGCTTCGCTCCATCCATAATGAAACGCTCCAATATATTATGAATATATTTTGCCTGTGACAGCCATATCTTACCCTCTTCTCTGTCCCTCCTAATTTGCATTCTAAGGATCTTTTGTGCAGCTCCTAGATCCTTTATGTCAAATTCCTTAGTTGCATCTTTAACTCTTGTATTCTAGACATATCCTCACATGCAATCAACATGTCATCTATGTAAAGCAGCAATAGTATAACCATACCATCCTTGAACACATGGTAGTAAATGCAGCAATCATATAAGCATCTTCTAAAATTAATATACATGTATGAGTCGAAACCCCTGTTCCATTGCCTTGGAGATTGCTTTAGCCCATAAAAAGACTTCTTCAATCAACAAACCAGATTTTCATTTCCTGTTTCGACAAAACCTTCACCTGCTCTCTCCATATCCCGTTGAGCTGCTATTGATAACAGAATTCTTATAGAAGTATGCTTAACCACTGGAGAAAATATCTCGTCATAATCTAACTACTTCCTTTTGCGAATTTTGCCACTAACCGAGCTTTATATCTCACAGCATCGTCTTCATGTGTTCCTTGTTTTTTTCTAACCTACTCACGGCCTACAATCTTTTGCTCCTTTGGTTTAGAAACTAGCTCCAAAATAGAGTTCTTACAAAAGAGATTTCATCTGTTCAGACATAGCAACCATCCAACTTTCCCAATCATTATTTGCTATAGCTACTTGATACGTGGTTGGATCTTCCTTACTAACACTTAGAGCATAATTGACTTGATCTTGATCAAATCCATACCTGTTAGGTGATTGAGGAACCCGGGAGTCTTGGTTCCACAATGGTGATAGCTCCACCTGAGCCTAAACTGGTGATTGTTGTTGTTGCTCTACTTCTTCTCCATTAACCCCATTGTCATGCTCCGCATGCTCGTGCTCAACCTGGGCTGGATTCCATGACCCATTTGGTTATAAGAAATTCAGTTGGTTATTCAACAACATCAGTCTTCTTCTCCTCATTTGTCTTGATTTTATTTAGCAGCGTAGTCTTTTTTGTCGAATATGACATCCCTACTTAAAACCTTCTTTTTGTTGATACAATCCCATAACTTGTAGCCCTTGATTCCTTTCTCAAAGTCGATGAATATGCATTCAAGAGATTTTGTTTTGAGTTTGGTCCACTAATCGCTCAGAATATGAGCATATGTGCTACAAAAGCGCAACCAAAAACTCTTTAGTTTGGAAAAATCAATAAGTTTACCAAGCCATACCTCTACTGCACACTTAAAATCAAGAACCCTTGAGGGTGATTGATTAACAAGTAGCAAGCATGGTTAACCGCTTCTACGCAAAACGTGTCGGCAATCCCCCATGAAACTGCATGCTTCTCTCTTTCCATGAAAGTTCTATTCATCCTCTCTGGAGCTCTGTTTTGTTGAGGGGTTTTCTTCACCGTAAAGTGTATTGTGATGCCTTCTTCCTTGCAAAACTGGAAGAATTTCTTCTCTATACCCCCGTTGTCGCTTCTTAGATATCTGATTTTCCTACCCGTCATATATTCTACTTCTGTTTTCCACTCCTTGAACTTGGCAAAGACCTCGGATTTCTCCCTCATGAAGTACACCCAAACTTTCTTGAAAAATCATCTAGAAAAGTAACAAAGTATCTGGAGCCTCCTTTGCACCTTGTTGGAGCCAAACTCCATACATCTGTATAGTACAGCAAATCCTAACTTCTTTTCTCAGTCTGCTACCTTGAATGACATCTTTGTATGCTTCCCAAGAGTACAATACTTGCAGAAATCTAGTCTGCAATAACTAACACCTTCTAGCAAATTTTTCTTTTGTAGTTCTTGCAATCCTCTTTGACTCATATGCCCTAGCCTATGGTGCCAAAGCTCAGTCTTGTTCTCTGAACCAACCTCAGTAGATATTGAGGCTCCACCTATTATTGTAGCTCGATGTTACTGCAAGGAGTTCGCCGTCATTTTCCTCTGAAATAACCACACTAACTGTATTTGAATTCACTGTCATCGCCTCTGCTTCTTCTCTTTCCATATTTTGCAATTTCTTTTCCAGTGGTCGAAAGCACCACAATGGAAGTAACATTTCTTTTCTTTTCCTTTGGAGTTTGGATTTTGATCTACCCCTGTCACCAGATTTATCACTCTTGTTCTGTGACCGACCCCTCTCTTTACCTTTCGCATAAAGACCATGTGCTTAAGAGCTTTGGTGTTCTCATACATCTTGACATAAGTGTTGTTCCGAGTATCCTTACCCAATACGAGTGTTGTTCTGAAGTGCTTGAACAAAGGCAGTAGAGATCTTAACAGTAAGAGCGCCTTGTCATCGTCTTCATACTTCACATCCATCTTTGATATGGTACCAATTTTCTGAAATTTGCTCATGATTTTACAGATCTCCACCTCCTTCTAACCAAAGACCGAGAAGTTCATCTTTCAAGAAAAGTTTGCTGTATAAAGTCTTACCCCTGTAAAATTTCTCAAGCTACTCCCATGTTTCTTTAGCGCTCATATCCTCATCGAGACGACACATCACATTGTCAGCAAGATGTAGCAGGAAAATTGGTGAAGATTGAACCCGCATCATAATACATAGACTTAATTACTTACCGCCATTGCGATAAACGCCATTTGCAAATAGATTTCGAGTTGGACATTAGATTTCTTTTCATATTCTACTCAATACTTTGAAGGTGAAAAGGAAGTAGGTTACATGCCTTACAAGTATAGGATTCCTAAATACTTCAAAAATAGGAAAAACTAACTTATTTCCTAATCTAAACTGGTTGGGATTACAAAGAAAACCTACTTCCCAATTCTTATGGGAAATGTTTTGTGCACATTCCTTTTCACCTTCACAACACCAATTGGAAACATAAACCTTTTTGGCCTTGGTATTTTGATGAGCCAAATCACAACATATATTAAATCATTACGAACTTAAAATACAGAATAGCTTTCTTGACAAAACTACGTAACACTTGTACACTCTTTCCAAACTAATAGGAAATTATTTCTAAAATCAAAGAGTATTATTCAGGTACAAATTTATCGAACAAATGCTGGCAAAGGGTTGAATAAACTTGTTTTACCAAATCCATAAACAAATTTCACAATTATTACTAAGCAGAGAAACAAATTTCACAATTATTACTAAGCAAAGAAACTCACTGTTTTCACCAGCTTAGGGGAGCCTGTTGGCATAAGGTCTACTAACGGCAATGAGCCAAAATCAACTCAAGCAAAAACGAGAGTAAAATAATCAAATAGGAAAAAACTTTAAAATTAAATTTTAAAAAAAAATATTAAGATTGAAATGGGATAATGCATTGCAAACTAAAAGGAAAGATCATATTTAGTACTACCTTCAACATGCTAGCCAAATCTCCATAAGTTTGCTCAAAAATGGTGAATCGCTTCCATACCTAAGAAGGAATATCCATCAGAATCTGGTATTCAATATTAAAAATAAAAATAAAAATAAAAACAATAAAAAACAAAAGTTTGGAGAAGTGTGCAATAATCAGTAATGCAGATGACTATATTACTTAATCATAACAAAGCATCAGTTAAGAAATAAATAACCCACCACATAATAAAAATAGAGCTAATACAAACACGAGCAAACATGTGTACTTATGTGAATGGCATTAGGTGTGTACCTCAACAGATTCCTCTGATGGTAATGAGCTTAATGCCCTCTCAAATAAGGCCCGAATATTTCTATCATCATTCAAACGAGTTAAAAAGTCTGCATATCTGCAACATTAAGGACACGATAACCAATAAGAAAAACACAAAGAGATACTTCACAACCCAAAATACTACCAAGGCAATAATAAATCATAAGAGCACAGATATCATATCCTTCAATATCCTTGAATGACTAATATTATGAAATACAAAATAGGGTTGCCAGTAACATAACAAATCTGCCTCAAAGTCACTACTTGGCCAACCCATATGTTAGAGCCACACAACACAATGCAGCCACAGGTGGAATCCATTATGCCAATAAGCAACTCACTTTGTGGAGATGTGCCCTCTCACTTTGGTGGTGTGTTTGGAAGAACAAGAACAAGAGAACTTTTGACGGTAAGGAGGAGGAAGTAGGTGCAATCTGGGATAGAGTCATATTACTTCTCTGGGAATCTCGGTCAAAATGTCTAAAACATTACTTTTTGTGTGATTTTTCTTGATCGGATTGGTTCTTTGTAGAGGAAGCTTTCTGGGATGGAGTTCTGCCTGTTGGTTTAGGCTTTCTCTTTGGGTTTTTGTGTTTCTTCTGTTGTTTTGTTGTTTCTTGGACCACTTATCCATGCTTGTATTCCTTGTGTTTTCTCTTTACAAATCTTGTGTCTTATACCATAAAATCAAATAAGAGTTGATGCCACAACAGTAGATTGCACGTGGAAAACATAGAGAGCTCTTCAATTCACCCAAAGAAAGCCTGTAAAGAATTCCTTCTCTCTCATATGCCTAGAGGATCCTTTTACAATGTGTACTGGACATGCATATATCATTTCACATAGAAAACCCAGAATAAAAATCAGCAAATAAATTTAGTATTCTGAACAAGAACATGAACTCACTCAAGAATGTAAACAGGCTCATGCATAAACCGTTTCAACCCAGCTTCAAAAACGTTGTGTGCCATCTGCATGAATGTAAAGAAGTAGTAAATGCTTGTTCCTTTACCTTGTGAATGCCCATTCCGTTGTTTGGGGGAAAGCGGTAGAGCATTCCCAAAGTAAATATGTGAACCAATCAATCAAATAGGCATTCCATAATATTCATTCCAATGCAGATTAAATTCTACTCCTTGAAGCCAAACATCACCTTACACTTTACCATGGCTTTCTTTAACAACCAGGAGAAGAAAAGAACTGAAGAATTTCTTTTGGTAAATCTATGTGAGAAAATTTTATAGGCAATATATATGACCCAAACACCAATAAATCCTATCCAACAATTCAGCACCGAGTACTGCTCATCATGAAAATTTTGATTTTAACTAAAATAACCTTTGGATCCTTGTCAAGACAGAAAGCCATCATCGCATAAGCAACATAAACATGGTACGTGCAGTTTGGAGATTTGCGCGCATCTAAAAAGTACTTGCGAGCTGCTTCAACTCCTTCAGTTCTCCTTAAAAAGCGAATAAACTGCAGTGAAAAACACAAGCATGAGATTTTTCCAAAGCATGCTCAAAATGAGGATGTAAAGAAGCATACGGCCTCCTCTTTTGAAGCATATCAAACGTATTGGTTTTACCATGAGCCACCAGCCAAGCAAAAAATTGAACTTTAGTGGGAGCACCAGTCTTACAAAATTAAATCATTGCAACCAATGGTACGCTGACTGAGATTATCTAGGCACAGAAAGAAGAATAGACTTGCCAGGAAAAAGAGAAAAACCCCAAGACCCCTGAGTCAAGCATATTACACACCAAAAGGAGGATCACATTCACTAAAAGATCCAAAAGAAAATTCCTACCTGTATATGAGCAAGTGCTGATGTGTTAATACCATCTCCCAAAAGGCCTTCGTATATTTTCTTTGTGGGCTTCATGAAAGCAGTAGCACATTTAAAAATCAAGAACCAATAAGTCCAGCTCAACTGCAACTCAACGAAGCCTTAAGAACCAAAAATCTTTATACCTGAATTGCTCCACGGGATTCTTCCAGCTCTGCATAAGCATATCTAAGCATCTCCGAGTCTGATAAGAGAGAGAGAGAGACATGTAAGCAACTTCAAGCTATCCATAGAAAATTTCATAGGAGCACTACATTCATGCTTATGAAACAGTCAAGCCAAAGTTGCAAGATCAAAGAAATAAGAAAACAGAAGTTCTTAAATCCTTACAAGCAAAGCTTCTAAAACAGAAACAAACAGAGAACTTTAAAAAGCACGAGACAATAAAGGATAGGAAAAAAATTTACCAGGAAGAACCTTCAATGCTCTTTGAAATACTTTAATTGCAGTATCTACAGAACCACTTTTTGCATGCCACATGGCATAGTCATACCATAAATCAGGATAATGGTATAGATACATTAGACACTGGAAACCAAGGGAACGCGGTATGGAAGTCAGAAATAAAATTTTAAACAAACAGTTAACAATTGCATAAATAAATTAAAATAAATGCACACAATTTTAAGTGCATAATCCCCATTATGTGCACACATATTTTAGTATATTTATTTAATCAACTACACTTCGAAATATGTTCTTCATGATGGTGAGTAAATAACAAAAGTCAAGAAGAGAAAATCAGATCAAGAATAGGACTCCATGAATGTGCAGACACTAAATAAAATCATACGCAAGAATATAGGGGAGAAAACATAACCTAATGTAAAGAAATACTAAATGAAACACAGTAATTGCTAACTTTCATAACAGCATTATTCACAGGATTACATTTTTGTGCTACTGAATTACTTGCATCTGTAATTGACACATAACTTAAATCATATTATTTAACCAGCACATTATCCCCATCATACAATTGAGGATTACAAAGACACAAGGTGACATTCAAAATTAAAATCCGTTCAAGCCAGAAGAAAAGGACCGTGAAGTTGCATTTGTTCAGCCAGCATCAACAAAGACAATATAGAATATCATCTACTAATTGTATGAATTAAAAGGAGAAAAAGATATATTTTCCTTACCTGCTCATAAGTGAAAATGATTCGCTTGTTGGATGATCCATTGTCTATCCTTTGTGGGTTTCCTCTACAATGCAATTACAAGGTATTCGATTAAAGAACGCAATATTCTCAAACATAGCGTGACGAGAGATTGAAAAACCAATAATAATAATGAGTATCCAAATATGGGGCAAGTTATTCATTCTAATTTTTAACTATTTGTCAAGAGTCAATGCAGCCTCAGAGACTTAATCAACTTGATTTCATAATTCATATACATTATTGGTTCATTCCCTGACTGAGTTCTTCGGCCATATGGTTTTCTAACCGGGTATCAGAGTCTTCTTTGCAAGTGGTCACGAACTTGCTCCTTGTTCCATACTTCTTAGTTGGTTAGTAGGTTGCAGGGTGGGGCTGCACCTATATGCTTGTTTCTCTGCCCCTATCAATCTGCGTCTCCACATGCAGGATGGGCTGCGCGTGGCACATCCAACACTTGCCCATAGAGATAATCTGTATGGTTCTATAAAAAGGTGGCTGTGAAGAACTCTTTCCTAGTAGTTATCTAATCTGTGTACTTTCTAACTCATGCACTCGCTGAGTAGGAATACTCAATCATATCTTTTTCACACTTGACATATGAGGACATTCTAAGAAGTACAAAATATCTTAAAAGGGTAAATTTGCACAAAAGAGTACTCGGATAATATATTTTTCACAATCGTCCCTACAAGCATCTCATTCTTAACTTCATATGCCAAATAATTGCAGATTAATAAATTAAGCAGGAAGGTTATGCAACCCCGGTAAATTCAGTCTAAATGTCAGTAACTTACTTTTCGAAAGCTATAAATGCATAACCACTAAATAAGGTTATGCAACCCCTGTAAATTCATAGTCTATAAATGCATAACCACTAAAGAAAAAGAAAGTATGGCAGTAACTTACTTTTCGAAAGCTAATAACTTTTTCCATGCCATCCATTGTAGTTCTTCCTGTAAGAGCACAATACATGATTAGCATTTTCCATTACAAAATATGTGGGAAGAACTTCCAATCTCTCTCATACAAGGCACCTTACTGAAAACCAAATATGTCCTTGTTCCCATGCAACCCATTTATACAGGCAAGTCTGTAAATGTTTTAAGAGTGCATATATTACAATATACCTAGTAAATCAAGACAAAACCATATACCATGGGTCGACACTCGAATTAACCCGAAATTAAATAGTAGGAATCCATGCAGGGGAAAAAGAACATTTAATTTCAAGCAGTGTATTAAAAGCGTGAGGCGTGGGCAAGGCCTCCAAGGGATAGCCCGGCCTAGGCGTGAGGCGTGAGGCGTGAGGTGTGAGGCATGAGGCGTGAGGCAAAGCCTCACGGGACCTAAATTTTTTAATATATACACTGAGCGTACACATATATTATATTAGAAAAAAAAAGAAGATTATTAACCAATAATCACCCTGAGCACACACATATATTATAAATATATATACGCACACATATAGACATATATTATATTATATTATATATATATAATAGAGGATGCAAAGCATAATGAGCACACATATAACAATGCACGCAAACAGCACACACATCCATTATATAAAAAATAAAAATCAGAAA
>JAOTRO020000021.1:1127397-1145074 GCA_028566515.2 Pyracantha coccinea | reverse complement strand
GCCGTTAGGGATTCCGTCAAATGTGTCAGGTACGTGGCTGGCACGTGTGGCCATGCCTTGGCCAGCACATAAGGGCGAGTAAGACATTGAAATTTTTTTCTTAAAATATGGGGATGCTCGTGGTGTTGAGTAGGCCACAATGGTATATTCAAACACCCCAACTAAGCAACGTATGAGAAGTTATTGCACGGTATTGGTTACGTGCTTAAAATTAACGTGGAATTAGTTGTTTCACATATAGGTGAGTTCCTGGAGGGCGAGCGTAGCTAGGTGAGACTCGGGGGTTACGACCCTACTATATACCAGTGAGTGGGCTTTTGGTTTTCTATACACACACACACACACACACACACATTTCCCAGAAACTGTTTTAAATGGAATTTCGTTTAAAATGCCATGTCATATTTACGTTACATTTTAGCATATGCATTAGTATAACTTTGCATAATATTGCATGATGTTGCGGAGGCCCAAGTAAGTTCAGGTGAGTACATATTGATTGGTATGGTTGCACGGTAGTTGGTTATGAGTTGATGTACGTAGAGCTCATTGTCCTGCACCCCGATATTAGTGCTCCGCCCGTAGCCAAGGCCTAGCCTTCACATGATCATTCATGTCCCACACCACACGCTCAGCTTGGATCCAAGTCAGGTGCCAGCCTGTCATACAGACCACATTGGGTGGTTCCGACTCGTAGATAACCCGCGATTCATCGCACAGCCTTCACGTGATCGTAGCACTTGAGCATACTTATTTACACCCAGCCTATCATACAAACCACATTAGGTGGTTCCGACTCGTGCGCAAGGTTAGAGCCGTACATGTCACATTAGGTGACTCCGACTGGCATATCATTTTTCACATTGATATATCATTTTTCGCATTGATTTATATCACCTGGCTTACATATTTACTGCTGAGACACTTGACATGGCATATTCTTTGATTTACACTGCTTTTGAGCAACATTTTTATATACATATGTATTACTATTTTCTAGGAAAATTATGCGGGTTTTAAGGTAAGGGGTTATTATGTTTAGAAAGAGAAATGTGTTTTCAAAAGCTTGTTTTGCCCAATCACGTTTTCTGTTTTGCCCACTCACGTTTTCTGTTTTGCACCCATCCAGGTTCTAGTTAGACATTCGTGTTGGTGGCTTACGAGGACTTTACGACGGTTCTGACAGACTTCAATTAATGTAGGAATTTCCTTTATGTCTCATATGATTCATATTTAGCTTGTTGGACTGCATCTAGGTTACCTATGCTCTGAATATGTGTATCTATACTTTAAACACCTCCACTCGCACTTACATATTTATTTAATGTAAGTTAGTTAGTTCGGTTTTTATTTACCCACATTTTCATATCACTATCACTTCAGCACTGCGCACATGGCTTTGTCACCCTCATGTGATGGCCAGCACGCCTCGATTTTGGTCGGGATGTGTCAGTTTGGTATCAGAGCCTAGGTTTGGCGGTCCTGCATATTTTGTTGGTGTTCTAATCATTTTGATGTCTTATGTCAGAACCATACCGCCTCGTAGAGAGCCACGTACTTCATCTGAGTCTAATTTCCCTGATTTTGGTCAACTTGGTGAAGCCATTGCAAATGCTATTCAGTCCTCACTTTGTCCTCCCCAGATGACTCCCCTAAAGACTGTGTATAACTTAAAGTTGAGTAATTTTGTTGGTACTGAGGGGCCCGAAGGAGCCGAGCGTTGGCTCAATCATGTTGAGAAGACTTTTCGAGTAATGCAGTGACAGGAGAAACTTTCTGAGGATAGATGGGTCGAGACGACCACTTGGTTTCTGGATGAGGAGGCTGCATCCTGGTGGAGGCAGGAATCTTTTCCGTTATCATCGGAAGAAGCCGCAAATTGGGAGGTTTTTAAGCAGTTATTCCAGAAGAGATTTATACCTCTAGAGTATTTCGATCGTAAAAAGGAAGAATTCTTGTATTTGAAACAAAAGAAGATGTCAGCTATTGAGTATTATCGGAAGTTTATTGATTTGTCCCAATATTGTCCGGAGATTACTGCAAATCCTGCAGAGATGCTTCGACGTTTTAAGTTGGGTACTCAAAAGAAGTGGCGTTCTATGGCTACTATGACTCCCTATTCCACATATCAGGAGTTTTATGAGGTTCTACTTCGAGTTGAGGATTCTAAGAATGCTCCAGATGACAGGGATGAGGAGGAAAAAAATGATAATAACTAGAAGAAAATTAATAATAAAGATAAAGGGCAGTCATCTCAGAGTCCTCACAAGACGCAGAGTTTTAAACGAAGTGGTACTAGTTTTGTTTCTTCTAGTGGAGGCTCGAGTTCCACTAAGCCGCGGATGGACGGTTTTTCAGGAGGGTCCCATTTTCAGAGACAGAGAGATTTTAGCAGTTTTGGTGGTCCATTCTGTTGTAGACGTAATAGTCCTGAGGATTGTAGACAAGGCAACAGTGGTGGATGTTTTGTTTGTGGTCAGACTGGACATCAAGCTAATCAGTACCCACAGAGTCAGCAGAAGCCCCAGCCATCTGCCTTACCACCACCAGTTCTTATTCAGCAGGTCCCAGGGCTTAGTGGTTATACCCCGACGGGTTATGGTGGAACCTATCACTATCAGGGGGATGTAGCTCCATATTCTAGAGGACCGTATCAGTACCCACACAATCTGTATCATCAGAGTGGTTACGCTCAGTATCCAAAGGGTTACACGCCATATCTGCCATATCCAGGTGGTGGATCAAAGTGGTATCCCGAAGGACAATCCTAGAACGTTGAGGTTGTTTCTAGCAGTGCCGAATCATTGAGGCAGCCTAACCAGCTTGGTCAGGGAAGAGGTATGCAGGGATGTGGAAATCAAGCTAATATAGGTAGTGGAGGATATCAGCAATCACATGGCCATGTTCATCATATTACTCTGCAAGATGCTCAGAATAATCCTGATCTGATTATGGGTACGTTGAGTATTCTTGGCTATTTTGCTAGAGTATTAATTGATTTAGGTGCCACACACTCTGTTATTTCTCATGCGTTTGCTCAGAAGATGCAACCCTACCCCACACCTCTCAGTTATGAATTTATGAATTAGAGTTTTCAATGCATACAGGTGAGACATGTTATGTTAGCTGGGCATATCAAGGATGTCCTGTTCTGGTGGAGGACATCATTATGCGAGCTAATCTTGTTCCATTAGATATTGTTGATTTCGATGGTTATTCTGGGCATGGATTGGTTACATTACAATCGTGCCAAATTGGATTGTTACAAGAAGACAGTTAAATTCCATTGTCCAGGCTTACATGTGGTCACATTTGTGGGCGAGCGTGGTGGACTGAGACACGGCGTTATATCTGCCATGAGGGCTAAACGGTTACTGAGGAAAGGTTGTCAGGGATATTTAGCTCACGTGGTATTGAACGAGGATACTTCTACCCGTGTGGAGGATGTACGAGTAGTCAGGCATTTTCCTAATGTGTTCCCTGATGAGTTACCTGGATTACCACCAGATCGAGAAATTGAGTTCATTATCGATTTACTTCCAGGTACAGATCCCATTTCCCTAACCCTTTATCGAATGGAACCTACTAAGTTGAGGGAATTAAAAACCCAGTTGCAGGAATTGGTTTATAAGGGTTTCATTCAGCCTAGTACTTCACCTTGGGGAACTCCAGTTTTGTTTGTACGGAAGAAAGATGGGACTTTGAGGTTCTGTATTGATTATCGACAGCTGAATTAGGTAACGATTAAAAATCGTTATCCGTTGCCGCGTATAGATGATCTATTTGACCGGCTTGAAAGTGCCTGTGTGTTCTCTAAGATTGATTTGAGGTTTGGGTATTATCAATTAAAGATCAGAAGTGAAGATGTCCCAAAGACAGCTTTTAGGACTCGATATAGTCATTGCGAGTTTCTCGTTATGCCATTCGGGTTAAGAAATGTATCCGCAGCTTTTGTGGACTTGATGAATCAAGTATTTACGCCAAACCTCGACAGGTTCGTTATTGTCTTTATTGATGATATTTTGGTGTATTCTAAGTCTAAAGTGGAGCACACTCGACATCTCAATCTGGTTTTGAAGAAATTGAGGGAGCACCGGTTATATGCTAAGTTTAGCAAATGCCAGTTTTGGTTAGATCAAGTGGCATTTTTGCGGCATGTAATATCAGCTCAAGGTATTTTGGTAGACCCACAGAAAGTAGCTGCAGTTGAAAATTGGGAGCAGCCACGAACCGTCACCAAGGTGCGGAGTTTCCTCGGCTTAGCAAGTTATTACCAATGGTTTGTTAAAGATTTTTCAGCCATAGCTTTACCACTGACGAGGTTGACTAGAAAAGATGTTAAATTCGAGTGAGACGATGATTGTGAGTGGATTTTCTAGCAGCTAAAGTATTGTCTCATTCACGCACCTGTTTTGGCATTTCCAGACGACAATGGTAATTTTGAGATTTACAGTGATGCTTCTTTGAATGGCTTAGGATGCGTATTAATGCAACATGGCAAGGTAATTGCATATGCCTCGCGACAGTTGAAGCCTCACGAGAGGAATTATCCTGCTCATGATCTCGAGTTAGCCGCCATTATCTTTGCCTTGAAAATCTGGAGGCATTATTTGTATAGGGAAATGTGTCGGATCTTCACAGATCATAAAAGCCTAAAATATATCTTTACCCAAAAAGATCTTAATCTCAGGCAGCGGAGATGGGTTGAGTTACTCAGTGATTATGATTGCATGATTGAGTATCATCCTGGTTGTGCAAATTCCGTAGTTGATGCTTTAAGCAGGAAATCCCAGGGTCGACTCAACATACTTTATGCACGCAGCGTTCCACTTTTGATGGAGTTGCAATCTACTGGGGTCACATTAGGGGAAGATTATCAAGGAGCTTTACTTGCTAATTTCCAGGTCAGACGGATTTTAATAGATTGTGTGCTCGAAGCTCAAGCGAAGGATCCGGAGTTTCAGGAATTAATTGAGGCAGTGTCATGGGGTGTGTCAAGACATGCAATCTGGACATGCAATCTGCCAGAAAAGACGGCGGACAACACACTTTCGGTTCCTTGTATGACCAATCCACCGCGGTCAACCAACGTCAGCTCATCATCTTCATACGCCATTTCTACTGTGGTGCATGCCAAGCTTATGTCAAAGCTATCAGCGAGAGTATTACCATTCAAGACTACTTCTCAATCCCTATCCCAACTTCAATCATCATCATCGGATGTGGTCAGCCCAGTCTGATACCATTCTATCGAACCATCACCGGCACCAAGTTCCCTGTCTTCGCTGAACCATCACGCCAGCTATATAAGAAGCTCGGCATGATGCGCTCAGTCAATTTCGGAATGCATAGACCAGAGTACATGCGTAACATATCAGCACCAGCGTGGTTGGCTGGCCAGGTCACGACCATCAGAGAAGGTCTGCGAGCAAGAACTCAGGCAAGGAGATTATCGAACATAGCTTCTGGCTTTGATATGCTGCAACGACGAAATACACTTGTCAAGAGCAGATCATATCAAGCTACTTCAACCGAGAGACGATCCGGTCTGCTGAGCAGAAAGGCATCAGTGTTACTTCCCCGAACCACGCGGTACCATGAGAAAGAGGAAGTCGACCTCATCGAAGAGGAAGAAGAAGATACGGCTTTACAGCAGCTGAGTTTGATGGCCCGTAGCAAGTCGTATACTTTTCGCACAGCAGTCATGCGCTGTGACTCTTCCTGTGTGTTTAAAGCCTGCAACAACACGTTTTGAAAATAACTTCCCTTGACATGAAAAAACAATCAACAACAGCTACACAGTTTCTGAGGCACGCAACAAAAATACAAGCAGCCTATGCGACCCCCATCTTCTTCTCTGAGGCACGCAACAAAAATACAAGCAGCCTATGTGACCCCCATCTTCTTCTCCCCACCCTCCTTTGCTTACTTCAAATTATCCCCATATAAAATTATTTGTAACTAAAACAAAACTTCCGAAGATTCAAAAACCTTGCGAAAATGTCCATGGCAGCAAGACAAGGCCATGGAAATACCATGGACTGGTAGAGACAGGCTAGGGTTGGAGTTTAGAGCATTCCCTTGTAATGGGTATGGGAAAAGTCAACGGTCTGGTGAGAAGGGGCATGGAAAATTGGCAATGCCAATGCTACCTTTAAAATAGGGCTGCAAATTCTGGTTAATTAGTTTTAGCATGAGACATAGCAAATGGAACAACATCTTGTGATATTCAATTCTCATAAGTAAACACTCAAATCCACAATTAAGGTCTTTCCTAGATTGCAGATTTAGTTTTTTGATCCAACAATTGGTGTAAATTCCCTGGTCCGCTGCAGAAAATAACTGAGTCTCTTCTTCTATTTACATCAAGTGGTACCAGAGCCACTTGATCAAACCAGTGAATTTACCAGACCTCGGTACCGATTGTTCAGTCACTTTCCAGTATTCTCTCAAAACTCTGAGTAACTTCCTGAGTTATGCTTCAGAGATCACACCTAACAAAATCTCGGTCCAACATTGCTGGATAAAAATCAACTCTGGCTCTATTGTCTGAAGTACACGATATCCTTTTTCTGTTTATATCCCAGTTCACCCATTATAATTCATATTAAAAGAAAACATAAAGGAAGAAATAACAGACCGGCAAAGACTTTAAAAAGGTGAGGTACTCCATCCACACAGGCCCGGATGCTATATCTGCTCCTGGTAGCACATGCAAAAAATAAAAACAAAACACATTAAACCACACTGAATTAAGAGCATGTTTCAATTCACTAATGGACTAATATATTATATAATGCAAGTATAAGCAGTAAATGCTTAGTTAAAAAATACATCCCTCGGTTTTAGAAACAAAATATTTCATAACATATCATAACTATGTCAGATAAAATATAACCTTACTAATGTGAAAAAAAATTAGAACCTTCAAAAATTGGTAAAAGAATCAAGTCTAAAAAACTTGTCATGGACTGCATAGTCTGAAACTTCCAAACTCGTTTGAATGTATCAACATGTCAGCTTAGCACCCATCTCCTCATGTTTAAAACCACACCATTCAAACGGAAAACCTTGTCATTCAAAGGAACTTCATTTTTGTTCTACATTTTTCACCAATTACGAGACGGTTTATTTCCTAAAGCTACTATCTTCAGAACCTAGGTTTTAGGGTCTAAATGCCCTCAACCATAGAACTTAAACCATAGACCCTAAGCCCTGAAGTGGATATTTCAAAAAACGATTGCCAATCATTCGCACAGAAAAGGATTCCCAAACATGAGATCCCACTCTTCTAGCAGCGGCTTGTGTGTGTGTGCATATTTCTGTTTCAATTTTGAAGTAATCCTTTAGATTCCCTTTATTTCTCATCATATAGCAGATCAAGATGAAACACTTCAGTAATATTTGTTCTTTACCTACAGGTGAGAGATAACCTATCAAAACTTGAAGTGTTTAAATTATTAAATAAAGTTAAAAGAACATACCAACATAACTGAGCATAAAATCAAAAGCTTTTCTAGTCTCTTCCTGACCCTCTACCCCCTTCTTGTCATTGACCTTTCTGATGAAACGAATGTAGCATCGCCTACAAAGCCAATACAAGCAAGACAATGGAGAACTTTAAATAAATAATAGGAGAAAGACATTTCCAAATATGGAAAAAATTGGATAAGTTGTGAGGAAAAGATCGTATGAAGGAATGGAGTTTTAGAGGAAAACAAGAAAACATGGTTATTTCTGTTCTTTTGAATGGATGATAGAGTGGGTTCAAGAAATAAATAATCCAAATGTTAGAACCATTGTAATTGCTTGTCACATTTGACTATATCAACAAAAAAAGGAAAAATAATTTGACCTCAATTCTCCATTCAGAAACCAAGCATATGACATCATAATCTTGAATGACCAAAAAAAGTAATCAATAAAATAGTTTCCTATAAATCGCTTATTTATGAAATTAGGTAAACTTCAACTAAAAGCAACCAAGATATTGCTGACAGCATTTTGGCCGTAGACCGCAATATACCAAAGAGGAATTTGCAGACAATTCAACAGACACCGGCTAAATATCTGTTTTGTGGCATCATCATTATTTACAGCCATTTGCGCCTCCACATATTGCTTCCAATATTTTGCCTGGAAAGAAAATAAATAGATGTAAATCAATCAAATACAAAAAACAATTTCCAGATATGAGAGAGACAAACTGCATCTCCAAATGTTAATATGGCACACTTATGTGCCCTGTGTCCAGTGATACTTTAAACGCTCAACATAAGCTAAATAAAGCAGTTTAAAGGGGAGGGGAGTAATCGATCTAGAATTCTAAGACTTTGCCAATGTTTTGAAGCAATGTATTAAAAGCGTGAGGCGTGGGCTAGGCGTCCGAGGGATAGCCCAGCCTAGGCGTGAGGCGTGAGGCGAAGCCTCACAGGACCTAAATTTTATTTAATATATACACTGAGCATACACATATATTATATATAAATAAAAAAAAAAGATTATTAATCAATAATCACCCTAAGCACACACATATATTATAAATATACACACACACACACATATATATACACATATTTTATATATATAAATATATAAGAGGATGAAAAGCACAATGAGCACACATATAACAATGCACGCAAACAACACACATCCATTATATATATAAAATAAAATAAAATCAGAAAAAAGCAGGGAGACGATAGTGCAAGGAAGATGTATAAGGCAGTTAAAATCCTACCCAAAATTTGGGTTTGGGAGGTAAAAAAAATCCCCTAGGAGGCTCCGGCGACGCCTTCCGGCGCCTTCCGCCCACTCCAGCAAAACAGAGGCGTTAGCCTTCGCGCCCAGCCTCAAAGGCGCCCTAGGCGCGCCCCTAGGCTAGTTTTTTAAAACATTGTTTTGAAGTGAAACTGTTATAGACAATATAGAGTTTTCATGACTTATTCAACATCCATATTGTACTATTATCCAAGTAGAAATAGAATTGCACTGAAGAATAGAATGACCTATAAAGACAAAGCCACAAGATAAAAAGTTTATTATCTGTCTAGATATACAGCGGTTAGAAGGAACTCACCGCAGTGGGAAACACCGTTAAAAGCTGCTCGTATATTGGTGCTGCCTCTGTAATGGGCAAACGCTAAGTGGAAAGATATTAACAATAATTAGGGTACATTCTATTCCTCCAAAATTCAAATAAACTGTCCCCAGAAAAAGTTGAAACTAAGGCAGAGTTGCAGTGTCATACTAGTGCCTCATTGGCTTGATTTTCGCTAGCTTCAACACTGTATTTATCATCGATGAATTTGTGATCTGAAAAGTTGTGAAAAATCCATCAGCATATGAGGTCTTGGGTCTAGATCAACACAAATAAAGCCCTAAAATTCTCGATCAAAAATCAAACAGCCTATATAGCAAAAACTCACCTTGATCTCCAACTTTTCGAGACTCGGGTTCCATATTCCAATGGAATTATAGTTGTAGGGCTGCATTACACACCGAATTTTTTTAACATAATTGCAGAGTTGAAAGTGCAAACATCTATTTCATGTGATTTAATAACTAAAGGAATTGAAATTTCAACAAAACAATTTGTACAAACATCAAAACAATTTGCCATCTACTTTCTCGTTCAAAATTACCAACATACTATAGATTGAAATACTCTAAACCTTATTGATAAGGAGAAAAACAAAATGCACCACTATAAGATTAGCAAGAACCCCCTGGAAAAAAAATCCATGATAAAAGAAGCAAGTTATTACCTAATAGTATTAGCAAATTAAAAAAAAGTGATAAATAAATTGAATTACACAAACCTCTTTAATTGAAGAAAAATAATGAAGCAGAAAACCAACCAGCCGAAGAAACATTACAGAAGAAGTAGAGGGGGAACAGAAGAGAACGAGAACAGATTCAGTCTAAAATATGATGGATTAAAGACGACTCGAGTAGGAAGACAAGGGAGTTCCCACACGGGTGGGCTGGGCTGGGCTGATATTTTTGGGCCTAAATTTGTTGTAGGACGCGTAAACCAAAACCTCACTCTCGTGTTTAACTCTCTAAAGTGCTCGTCACTAAATTGAGCACTTTGACATTTTCATTGATGATGGGAACGTATAAGAACAAAAGGTCCAGAAGCATAGGGCCAATATAAACCATCACCCTGATCAAATATTCTAATCCCCACCTTAATCTATCTCTATCTCCTCCATCTCTCTTGTGAGACTTCTTCTTTGCAAGCTTTAAAATTTGCTCACCTGACAAGCTGAACAATTAATACACAAGAATTAAACATGAAATTCATTTGTTCGATTTGTTATTCCTATTTCGAACAACCATATTGATCTGATGCAAAAATCCTTTGTTTTAATTTTAAAAGAAAAAAAAATGTTAGAGATATTAAAAGAAATATTAAACCTTGCTAGATTGATTGACTCATCAGAGCTCTCCATTTGTTGGAATGGTTCATCAAAGTTCACCATAACTCCAACTTACTAAGTTATGATGCGTACAAGATCCTCTGAGCTATCAAAGACCCGAATGAGGAGCTTCGTGAAGTTACGAAAAACCACTGTTCTGCTAGGCTCTGGGGGTCGGTGCTCCGCTGCAATTTGCCCGAAATCGTTGATTAAATCGGCAAGAATATTAGGTGGCGTAAGGCGGGCGACTAGGTAGGTTAGGCGGCGTAAGGCGGCTGACTCGGTAGGCTGGGCGGATGCTGAGCGGTCTGGGAAAAAAAATCTGGGGATTATCATAGCCTTCTTGTCTCCCCGATCTCGTCGCCTCCCTCTCCGTTTGCTAGAAGAGGAGTCGATGATGGTCTGCGAGAAAGAGAGTTATAATCTTGTAGATGAGAAGTCTGTAATTGCAGAATGGGTGACGACGGCAGTTGTAGATGAGGTCTGTGTAATTGCAGAGATGGATGCAGCAGTAATGGTTTTTGCGATTGCAGCTTTAGGGTTTAGCTAGCTAGTTAGGGTTTTCCTATGCAAGTGAGTCGGTGCAATTTTGTTGACATAAGGAGTCCAAGCCCAATCTTCTATTTAACTAATTAGAATAAGGCCCAGCAATATGGGCTTAGAAAATGCACAAAACTAATATAGAGTGTCTAAAATTTAACGCATAAACCTACATCTGTATTTTTATTTTGAAAAACAACATATTATTGAATGTTGTTGTGAAATCGGCGGTATGTGTGCAGTGGAATAAATCGAATAAGACACAATATTTACGAGGTTCCTTTACAATCAGTGTGACTGGAGTACGTCATCGGGTTAACAGTGGTGCTTTCTTTCATTATGTGAAATAATAGGAGTACAAAGATAACTCTCTCTATTCTCTCATCTCTTCTTCCTCTCTTTCCATTCCTCCATAATTTCCCCCTTCTTGATGTTTTGTTTTCTTCTTACACTTTGGCCTTCCTTATATAGGCAAATGAATAAGCAAAATATCAAATCAAAACCTACCACACTCACTTAATGGATACCACACTTACTTAATGGATATCACACTTACTCAATGCATTCATATGTGGCATCCACACTTGAATTTCATAACGGACATCCATATTTACCATGCATTTTTACAACACTCCCCCTTGGATGGCCATATGTCAATATTGGTTGCCTCGTTAAAATCTTGATCTGCTTTGGATGCTCCCCCTGATTTCAGAAATTCTTTAGGCTGATGCGTGTCGACGCTATACTTGAACTTATGTGGGCTCATCATTGATCATTCTGCTTCAGTCTCTTGTATAACAGAAGTGGTGCGCAACCTTTGCCTTTGAATAATTCTTCAAGACATCACTTCTCAACGACTCATTCATGCTTGGCAGCTTCAATGTAAAGAGCCAACATCATATCAACTGTCCTGAGGTATTTGCTGAGGAAATTCGAGACCTAACAACAGTTGAAGATGAGTACTTGAGAGCAATGCTAGGTAAGCAATCAAGCAAAGGTTCCAGGTAGTCAGTTCCAGACCGGAAGTTTGATTTCAGGTTCTGGCTTATTGCTCTCTTTCTCCTTGTCTTGTAGGTAAGAGCAAGGGCAAAGGAAAAAACAAGAAAAAAAGCATGATATGAGATACTTTTGCTTTCGACCATGATGATATGGGATACTTTTGCTCTTGAAGGAAAACAATAAAAGATTTTGATACTAATGCAAAACTTCTCGATCACAGGAAATGAGTTGAACATTTTGAGTGACTTGGTTGAAGAGGTTTTCTCGGAGAGGAGGAAAGCTGAGTATTTCGAGTTGCTTTGTTGAAGATGCATACTCAAAGATGTATAGTCTGATTTTTGAAACATAACTCGTAGACTCATAAGGTGGGATGATGTTCTCATTATCTGTATTAATTCGAAAACCTGTATCTTGGGCTCTTTTCTTTCAATTCAATAGTCTAAAAGTTTCATATTCTTTTCATTTCAGGCAGAGATGATCTTTAAAGGATGACCAATGAGATGTACAACCGAATTTTTGAAACATAACTCGTAGACCCAGAAAGTGGGATGTTGTTCTCATTACTTGTATTAGTTCGAAAATCTGTATTTTGGGCTCTTTTCTTTCAATTCAAAGGTCTAAAAGTTTCGTATTCTTTTAATTTTTGGCAGAGATGATCTTTATTGGATGAACTATGAGATATACAGTCGGATTTTTGAAACATAACTCGCAGACCCATAAAATGGGATGATGTTCTCGTTACCTGTATTAATTCGAAAATCTGTATTTCGGGCACTTTTTCCATTTCAATTGTCATATAGTTTTGTATTCTTTTTATTTTTGGTAAAGATGATCTTTAAGGGATGACATACGAGATGTCCAGTCAGATTTTTGAAACATAACTCGCAGACCCATAAAGTGGGATGATGTTCTCATTACCCGTATTAATTCGAAAATCTGTATTTCAGGCTTTTTTCTTTCAATTCAAGGGTATAAAGTTTCGTATTCATTTTATTTCTGGCAGAGATGATCTTTGAGATATAACCTATGAGCTGTACAGTCGAATTTTTGAAAGATAACTTGCAGTCCATAAAGTGGGATGATGTTCTCATAACCTGTATTAATTCGAAAATCTGTATTTCGGGCTCTTTTCTTTCAATTCAAGGGTCCAAAAGTTTTGTATTCTTTTTATTTTTGGCAGTGATGATCTTTAAGGGATGACCTATGAGATGTACAGTTGGATTTTTGAAACATAAATCGTAGACCCATAAGATGGGATGATGTTCTCATTACCCGTATTAATTCAAAAATCTGTATTTCGGGCTTTTTTCTTTCAATTCGAGGGTCTAAAACTTTCGTATTCTTTTTATTTTTGGTAGATACGATCTTTGAGGGATGTCCTATGAGATGTACAGTCGGATTTTTGAAATATAACTCGTAGACCCTTAAAGTGGGACTATATTCTCATTACCCGTATTAATTCAAAAATCTATATTTCGAGTTCTTTTCTTTCAATTCAAGGGTGTAAAAGTTTCGTATTCTTTTTGTTTTCAGTAGAGATGATCTTTAAGGAATGAAATATGAGATGTACAATTGGATTTTTGAAACACAACTCGCAGACCCATAAAGTGGGATGACGATCTCATTGCCCGTATTAGCACGAAAATCTGTACTTCGGGCTCTTGTTTCAATTCAAGGGTCAAAAAAGTTTTGTAATCTTTTTATTTTTCGCAGAGATGATCTTTAAGGGATGTCCTATGAGATATACAATCAGATTTTTGAAACATAACTTGTAGACCAATAAAGTGGGATGACGTTCTTATTGCACATACTAATTCGAAAATCTGTATTTCTGGCTCTTTTCTTTCAATTCAAGGGTCTAAAAGTTTCGTTTTCTTTTTAATTTTCGCGGAGATTATCTTTAAAGGATGAAATATGAGAAGCACAGTCGGATTTTCAAAATATAACTCGTAGACCCATAAAGTGGGATGATGTTCTCATTTTCCGAATTAATTCGAAAACCTGTATTTCGGGCTTTTTTCTTTCAATTTAACTATCTAAAAGTTTCATATTCTTTTTATTTCAGGTAGAGATGATCTTTAAGGGATGACCTATGAGATGTACCATCGAATTTTTGAAACATAACTCGTAGACCCATAAAGTGGGACGCTATTCTCATTACCAATATTAATTCAAAAATCTGTATCTCGGGATCTTTTCTTTCAATTCAAAGGTCTAAAATTTTCATATTCTTTTTATTTTGGGTAGAGATGATCTTTAAGGGATGACCTATGAGATATACAATTGGATTTTTGAAACATAATTCGTAGACCCATAAAGTGGGATGATGTTCTCATTACCCGTATTAATTGAAAAATTTGTATTACGGGCTCTTTTCTTTCAATTCAAGGGTCTAAAAGTTTCGTATTCTCTGTCGGATTTTTGAAACATAACTCGCAGACCCATAAAGTGGGATGACGTTATCATTACCCGTATTAATTAAAAAATCTGTATTTCGGGCTCTTTTGTTTCAATTCAAGGGTCTAAAAGTTTCGTATTCTCTGTCGGATTTTTGAAACATAACTCGCAGCCCATAAAGTGGGATGATGTTCTCATTACCCGTATTAATTCAAAAATCTGTATTTCAGGCTCTTGTTTTCAATTGAAGGGTCTAAAAGTTTCGTAGTCTTTTATTTTTGGTAGAGATTATCTTTAAAGAATGACATATGAGATGTGCAGTCAGATTTTCAAAATATAACTCGTAGACCCATAAATTTGGATGATGTTCTCATTACCCGTAATAATTCGAAAACCAGTCTTTCGGGCCATTTTCTTTCAATTCAACAGTCTAAAAGTTTTGTATTCTTTTTATTTCAGGCAGAGATGATCTTTAAGGGTTGACCTATGAGAATTACAGTAAGATTTTTGAAACATAACTCGTAGACCCATAAAGTAGGATGATGTTCTTATTACTTGTATTAATTCGAAAATCTGTATTTCGGGCTCCTTTCATTCAATTCAAGGGTCTAAAAGTTTCATATTCTTTTCATTTTTGGCAGAGGTGATCTTTGAGGGATGATCTATGAGATGTACTGTCGGATTTTTGAAACATAACTCGCAAATCCATAAAGTGGGATGATGTTCTCATTACCCTTATTCATTCGAAAATCTGTATTTCGGGCTATTTTCTTTCCATTCAAGGGTGTAAAAGTTTCGTATTCTTTTTGTTTTTGGCAAAGATGATCTTTAAGGGATGACATATGAGTTGTATTGTCAGATTTTTGAAAAATAACTCGCAGACCCATAAAGTGGATGATGATCTCATTACCCGTATTAATTTGAAAATCTGTATTTTGGGATCTTTTGTTTCAATTCAAGGGTCTAAAAATGTCGTATTCTTTTTATTTTTGGCAGAGATGATCTTTAAGGGATGACCTATGAGATGTACAGTCGGATTTTTGAAACATAATTTGCAAATCCGTAAAGTGGGATGATTTTCTCATTACCTGTATTATTTCGAAAATTTGTATCTTTCAATTCAACTGTCTAAAAGTTTCGTATTCTTTTTATTTCTGGCAGAGATGTTCTTTAAGGGTTGACCTATGAGATGAATAGTCGGATTTTTGAAACATAACTCGTAGACTCGTAAAGTGGCTAGACGTTCTCATTACACGTACAAACTCGAAAATCTGTATTTCGGGTTCTTTTTTTTTTCAATTGAAAGGTCTAAGAGTTTCGTAGTCATTTTATTTTTGGCAGTGATTATCTTTAAAGAATGACATATGAGATGTGCAGTCGGATTTTCAAAATATAACTCGTAGACCCATAAATTTGGATGATGTTCTCATTACCCGTAATAGTTCGAAAACCAGTCTTTCGGGCCTTTTCTTACAATTCAACAGTCTAAAATTTTTGTATTCTTTTTATTTTAGGCAGAGATGATCTTTAAGGGTTGACATATGAGAGTTACAGTCGAATTTTCGAAACATAACTCGTAGTACTAGTTTGGTACTAAGGTGTTTTATAAAAAAGTGGGTAACAGAAAAAACTGAGCTCAAAAATGTGTTTGGTAAACCTCACGCCCACGTGCTCGCGAACCGAAGGATCCTGGTGCGAGGTAGTGGAAAGTTGCGTTGAGGCAAACACATCACTTCATCGAAAAGGTCTACTAGAGTACGATATGATGGTGATGAATTACAGCAGGATAATGAATGGTGACCATTCAATTCAGCGTGAAGATAGTGATGCAATCTGTTGATCACCTATACTTCAATTTTCACCAATCTCTTACCAAAAGACGGCTCAAATCTCATACCCACGTAGAATTCTTTCTGGTAAGCATGGTAATCTTGTGAAAAGGTTATGCTCCTAAAGTTCCTGTCCCGAATCAATAAGAATTAGGCGCACACTTTCGCCGAATCGATCGATCGTGAATTCTTCACTGATTGAGCGAGAAACCATGTCGAGAAGGCTGAAAGAACACTAAAGAATTTGAGGGTCAAAACAAGTCCATTAAAATCCAGAGTACAAGATATTGGGATTTGAACCAAAAACCATGCCAAGAACAATGATCCAATTTTACACTGAGAAATGAACAAGCGAAGGAAGGTGAAGATGCAGAAATAGAAGTCACTATTTATGATTACTTGGTTAATCATCACTGTAAGGTTGACTGGTTTCTTAACCAAAAGAAAATAGGTCTAAGCTCAAGAGTAGTTAAGAACTGTTAATAAGATTTGACGAGGCCAAAGACATTTCGAAATTCGCAATACTTTGTGAGAACTATTTCAAAGTTCAAAAATTAAACATAGAACCTCTGAATCAACAGAATGACGAAGAAAGATACGAAGCAGCCTGCGTATGCATGCAGTGACACGATTGGCTACCTTAAAGTGATGCTCTTGAGCAAACCAAAGCTCAAAGAGTCCAGAGAAGTTCAAAGCAAAGCTCAATCTTCCTACAATGATGAATGTGGTAGAGTCTCAAACCATCACATTGAAAATTACAAGGCTGAACGGTTAGGCTGCAAGCAAGAAGCTAAGTTCACTTCTACCGAAAAGTACATGGATAAGGAGCTAGGATTTACCGCCAAGTGCCAGACCCAGGTGAAGTTCAAAGAATCTGTCTATCCAAATAAGACTGGGTCTTCATCATCCAAGTCCAACTACAACAACAAGAAGAATCGCAACTCCTTTTGGAAATTGATGAGAATGTTTGCTACCGACGAGTTTCCCAAGAAAAGTATTTAATGTAAACGAAGTCAACACTCGAAGAATTTGGTGTAAAGCTGACGGTCAAAGGTTAAGGAACTTGACTTCGTCGTCGGAGTAATCAAGAAGGTTATTGATAGAACAATCGCCGAAGACTCATTCTAAAGGTTCACACAAATATCCTCAGTGGAAACGAGTATGAGAACTTTGATTCGATCCCATCAACTACCACTTACTAACCGTCGTCACAACTAGCACTTACTCGTTTCCTCTAACACACACTTCAAACATTTCGAATAGTTGCCACCATGATATGACTCTGCCTGCCCTTCCAAGGGAACGCATGTCACAAAGTACATCACCGATTCAGAACTCCAGTTGGTCTTAACCAATTCGTACCGCTAAGATTTTTTCGTTTCCCAAGATTGCGATGTAGAGCCGACTCTGCCCGTAATTCCTAGGGAACACATGTTGTAGAGTGGCATCGCTATTTCAGATCTATAGCTGGTCTTGACCAGGCTTCCT
>JAOTRO020000021.1:1086669-1107261 GCA_028566515.2 Pyracantha coccinea | reverse complement strand
TGCTAGGTTTTTTTTTTTAGATGGGTGAAAGGAAGAGAATTGCTTTTTTGGCCAACATAACTCATTTTGACAAAAAAAAAATTATATCTACACGTTTTGAAGAGTTGATGGGCCCCAATTGTAGCAATGGCCATTCCAACATAACTTATTTTGACAAAATTTTGACGAAAAAGACCATAGCTACACATTTAGATGAGTTGAGGGACCAATGATAATAAATTTTTAGTTGAGGGACCATTGTTCCAATTTGTTTAAAATTGAGAAACCATTACTACAATTTACTTTTTAGTTTACAACATGTGGAAACTACAAATTTATCTATATTAAGAGGTGAAGGTGGAAGAGTGGGTTAAGTTTCATAATAGGCTAATAATAAAGTGGTTTAAATTCGTTTTTGTTGAAAATCTAACAACATTTACAAGTAAAATCGTTAAACCGTCACTAAATGATGACTGTCACTTGTAACTTAAGTAGTAAGTTAATTACGTGGCAGGCTAAGAGTCAACGCCAAGTTGTCCAAGGTCTTCGTACAAATCAATTTAATTTTTAAAATTTTGGTCCTAACAAAGATTAATTAACTTAATTAATGACTTCAGGAGTTGAAGGTGGTAGTGCTAAATAAAATAAATTAAATTAAATATTATGTGGCAGTAGCGCGTCCCTGCGTGGGGACGTGGGAAAGGGAATCTTTTTATTTATTTCGATTATTATTTTCTCCTATCCTACTTTTCTTCTCCCTCCTCCTCTAATTTTCTTCTCTATTTTCATTTTTATTTTTATTATTTTGGGCTCCTTCCTCCATACTGCCAAGCGAAGACTTTGACCGATCGGAGAAAATGGTCAAGGAAACGGAGTACTACGACGTCCTCGGCGTCAGCCCGTCCGCCACCGAGGCGGAGATCAAGAAAGCTTATTACATGAAGGTCAGTTAATTTTTTGCAGAAACTGAGAGAATTATCATTATTAATATTGGCTTTAATTTTGATTAGCGGTAATTGATGGGAAGTTTTGATTCGTAATCAGTTGCTTCTTCCCCAATCGATTAGGCAATAAGCATACTAGATCCAACCCATGTTGCTAACAACACTTACCGATGTTAATTGTATCAGTTGCATATATTAGGGCCTGTTTGGAAGTGCTTTTGGATCATCAAAAGCGCCTCTGACAATGTTTGGAAGAAGCACCTGCTATGGGATTCTTTCAGGAAGCAAGCACTGCAAGTGTTTTTCTAGGAAGCACTTGCATTTTTGTTAAAATTGTGGACATGGTTTTAATAGAAACGCTTTCAGTCTGGGCAGAAGTGCTTTTCTAACAAGCATTTCCAACAAATGTAAATAAAATTTAGTATTTCGGTTTTTTTGGATTGCAGGCAAGGCAGGTTCATCCAGATAAAAACCCAAATGATCCACTTGCAGCGCAAAATTTTCAGGTAAAACTTGCTTTTGTTTTTCATTAAATTAACGAAAAGCTTCTTGTAGTGTTCATTTTAATGAAAAACCACATTTTTACACTAAAAAGTTAATCCTGGTACTTTTCACTTTACCCTTTATTTTGACCTTATCGTTAAAACTCAAAGTTTTCAAGCCCATCAGATTATAAATTATGGTCACTACAATGCATCTGTGACATGAGAGAGTTGCTATTCACTTCCACGAACTTGTATTATAGAAACTACAAGTTCGATACTGGATTCACCACCCCTTTTCTCCCTTTATATCATCATTTCCGCAGCATGTGTAATGATGGTCTACTGTGGGAAGGTTGTTTTGTGAAGAGGGTTGGACTTGAAATTGAATTATTAGTAATTTCTTTCGTTGATCTAGTGTAGGCTTACCAAGTATATATACATTTTTTCGTATTTGATTCAGGTTTTGGGAGAAGCTTACCAAGTGTTAAGCGACCCAAGCCAACGCCAAGCGTATGATGCTAATGGAAAATCAGGGATTTCAACGTTAGTTTTGTTCTCTTATTTCATTAATATATGAATTTTAAGATCTAAAAGGTGGCTGACACAGTGACACCTTATGGGTTTCTTGTGCGTATCGCAATGTGTGTGTTTAGTTCTAACATTTTTCAAAATGTTCCTTTTATTGCAGCGACGCAATTATTGATCCTGCAGCGATCTTCGCCATGCTTTTTGGTAGTGAGCTTTTCGAGGAATATATTGGACAGCTAGCCATGGCATCAATGGCTTCCCTAGATATTTTCACAGAAGGGGAACAGTTTGATCCCAAAAAGTTGCAAGAGAAAATGCGGGTACAGTTTGTTTAATTTTCCTCAGTGACCCAGTTTACCTGCAATTTTCTTTGATGGATGGGAACAACTTGGTTTGAAATTAAATTGGGAACCATAAATTTAATATATTGGTAATATGAAGTTAATTGTTTCTTTCGTTATCACGAAAGCATGTTTCTTTGGGTTTCGCCCCTGGAATCACCAATTGGATACCTGCATCTTCCACTTCTTCCTTTTAATCAGTTTGATTTTTGGACAAACAAACCTTTATCTTTTTTTGGATAGAACAAGTCTTTATCATTAAAGAATGCTTAACGTGTGGCAAAATTGCCAATATCCTTTTACTACAGGTTGTTCAAAAGGAAAGAGAAGAAAAGCTTGCAGAAACACTAAAAAATCGACTCAACCAATATGTGCAAGGCAACAAAGAGGAATTTGTTAGTCATGCTGAAGCTGAAGTTGCGAGGCTTTCCAATGCAGGTAATTCATTGTGTGTGGTGCTCTTGGTTGATAAGAATAGAATATTTTCAACTGCTTTAAAGTTGGCTTGTGTAAAATTTGATGAGGTATTGGGACCATACAAGATGAGATCCTGAAAACACTATCCATGAAGCATTGCCATTTTAGGGCCTACATTGTTTTCTTCTTTCCAAGGATTTCATTATCGGTTTCGGTAGTTGAATTGCAGAAAAATATCAAAAGATATCGATATCAGCAGAAATATGGGTGAAAAACCAAAATAATAAGTACTAGAAATAAAAACATACAAATTATCTTTGAAATTTCTATAAAATCCAAAACTAACAAATAACGTTTCATTTAACATATAAATTTGTAACACGGTTAACTTATAATTACTTTGCCACTGCAAGTGGTGGAATACCTGGTGTATAGGGCTTTCCTCTCCAACCCACTGCTTCTTGGGTTCAAACCCTCCCCCGTCCCCTGATTTTTGTGATATATCAGCTAAAATATTAGTAATATTGGCGATTTTAGTTTCTTGGTTCTTTCTATAAATACATTGACATTTAGTTCAGATGTTGATTACTGCCCTATGGATCTGTTTCTATGATTATTATCTAAGCTTTCACTATCATATTGTCTATTTTTGACAGCCTATGGTGTTGATATGTTGAATACGATTGGCTACATATATGCTAGACAATCAGCAAAGGAGCTAGGCAAGAAAGCAATGTATTTGGGCGTGCCATTTATTGCGGAGTGGTTTAGAAATAAAGGGCATTTCATTAAATCCCAAGTAACAGCAGCAACAGGTTAGAGGATCTTTCTGGATTCGGTCATTGACAGTCGTGTCCTAATTCTTTGTTATCATGGTGACTCTAACTTTTGGCTCCAATAATTAATTGACCTATGGTATGGGGACTGATCTTAGCCAAACTAATAAGAGTCCAATCCACCTTCATCCATATGTATTCAAATATGTGACAGGAAAAGAATATTCATGTGTTTTCTGTTTGTTTTTTGACGTGTAAGGGATACGTTCTCACAAATGCACACAAGTTTGCTGGCTACGCTAATATATGCTTTGGTTAATGGACTTATATTTATTTCAGGTGCAATTGCTTTGATCCAGCTGCAGGAAGACATGAAAAAGCAGCTGAGTGCAGAAGGAAATTACACAGAGGAAGAGCTCGAAGAATACATGCAATCTCACAAGAAGTTGATGATTGATTCCCTGTGGAAGCTTAATGTGGCTGATATTGAGGCCACTCTTTCTCGTGTTTGTCAGATGGTTGGTTGCTGCCCCACTGTTTTATTTGGTAGTTATCTAAAACATGAACGAAAATCCGGTCTCATTTGTAATTTTTCATTTGTTCTTTAGGTTCTTCAAGACAGCAATGCCAAGAAAGAGGAACTCCGTGCGCGAGCAAAGGGGTTGAAAACTCTTGGCAGAATCTTCCAGGTATTGTTTTCTTAACCTATTTTTATGATTTTATGTTGCTGTAATCTCCATTGTCTAATACATATGGAAGCTATGACATTTTATTGTAGAGAACTAAGTCAACCGGTGGGAATGAGGGTGAACCTGCACAAAATAGTAGAGTCCATAAACTGAATGGAAGTGAATCAAGCTATGATACCTCATCTCCTATAACAACACCAAAGTCCTCAAATCTTGAAGAGCCATCTTACACTGCCTTTGAGCCACAGGTATCTTCACGTTTGATAAACTCATTTTATGTGTATATCCTTGTTCAGATTTCATCAAATAACATTTCAAGATGGCCCAGAATACATAGTTTTTGACATTTGGTATTTTCTAGTTTTGGGACATGGCCGTTTATTATGTACTTCTTGAACATAGGCATTCCACATTTGCATCATTTTTAGTGCGTTTTTCTAACTATAAATGATTCCTAACAAGGTATTACTTGCTGGAAACAAACAGTTAGAATAGTATCGACTCATTTGACACCATTGTGAGAGTACAAAATGACAAAAATAAAAAAAGAACAATTCAAGATTACAAGTACAACCAGTGCTTATGCTCCTGAAAAGTAAAAACCACTGAATTTTGGTAAGTTCAGCTCGTTGATGACAACAGAAAGTGAAATGACCTTAAATAGTTGTTAGGGTAATGGCTTTTTTAAATTTCCAATGGGAATATTTTATTTTATTTTATTTTATTTTTTAAAAACCAACGTAATTCTGTTACTACAATCACACATTTCAAATGATCAGAATAGAAAGGAAAGTTATTGTAAACATGTGAAACGCACGAGTAAGAACCATAATAGAGACCAATAGAGCTGAAACTAGATGTTTTACGTTTTTCCTGTTTTTGGGGAATGATGAGAGAGTTGATGAGTGCGGGGAGAAAGTAGAAAGTAGAAACCCTTGTACGTTTGTTCTATTCTTAATGCTTTATCTTTTCTCTCTTTTTTATACTAGGTGCCACAGAGCCCCTATGTGGAAGCCCCCCAACAGTTGAGCTATCACTTCCCAAGGCCAACTGCACCACCTGGTGCCCAGAGACATTCTTCCATTGGCAGGGATTGAGGGTGGAGGTCGGGTATTCCCCTTGCTTTCCGTCTTGTAGTATAAAACTTGTGACATATCTTTTGTATCAATATTGTGGCTGGTTTTGCGGGAAGAATATGAGGTTATCGCTAGCCAGACGTGTATGCTTGAAACGAGTTACAATTGTGCTTGAAAGGGCAACTCACCTCCTGCTGCGTAGGCCTCGCTTATTCTTATGGGGAAGACAGATTTATACACGTAGGGAGGAAGATAGATTGTTGTAGAAGATGGGATGCCGTTGTCACCAGTTGGCCGTTATAGTTTGTCTAGTTATTTATTCGTGTAATTTTCTGGAGTGACGGATTTAGTTTCAAAGGTTTAAATTTTGGGCGCATATGTTTTTGTCGATGTGGATATTCATGTTGATTTGCCCAGATAACAAACAAATATCAAGACTCTAGTGTACATTTGTCCGTGGAAACATATTATGTGATGGGAGTTTTTCTCTATCCTTCTGTTGGTCATATTTCTTGTATTGAAAATTACTGTCCATTTAAACTACTCCCATGTAAAGCAAGTGTCATCCATTAACCAGAATGGATGGATAAAATGTAGTGGTTTTTTCAAATAAAAAAAAGAAAAAGAAAAATGTAATTCGGATTATTTCTGTTCGACACAAAAAAATATAACCGAACCAACTAGTACTTTAAATTGTTTGCTTTAGTTTGATTTTGACCAATACCACCATTATTGATTGGTTTGGTGGTTTGGTGCGATTTGATTTAGGCGGTTTAAGCCTCCAACACATCAATAACAAACCGTCCAACATCTCGAGTTTTAATTTTCTAAGCATTCACACATTTTAATTCCATCAAAAGATAAAGTTTTTTTGAACATAAAGTTCTGTGTAGTCAGGTAGGACTAAGTTTCAATTATATAAAATCTCATGCTTGCAAACAATTTATTAGTTACAATCTCACATAAGAATAAAATCTCAGGAATCGTAGATAGTGTTTGCTTTGAATGAAGGCTTTGAGTTTGTAGCTAAGGACTTGAGAGTTGGTTTTTTGTAGAAGAGTAATTGGTTTTGTGCTGAACAACAGTTGGGTTGATTGAAGAATCACTCAAGATTTTTGTATAATGATAGAGATTGAATTTGACGAAAGTCGCAAGCTTGAAGGCCTCTGGTTCTATTTAAAGGCATTGAAGAAGGAGCAAACTTGATCATATCGCTAAGCTAGAGCAAGGGTGGATTGGTTATTTGGCCCTAACCTTCATTTGTATCTTGAGGCGGTTCACATGATTGCAGTAGTTATCTCAATGTGTCGAATGACGTGTACGTATGCACTTAAGTAGACGAGAAATTCCTGGGCTCTGATCGTCTGTGTAGTAGAGAGACTCTTGCCCAAGCCCTCGAAGCAGTTAGAGAGATGAAATGGTCGTCCAGGCCCTGGTTTTGAACTTCGAAGTTGGTTGGTCAAAGTCGTGCGATTTTTGCGTAAATAAAAATGTATAGGCCCCATAGCAGGTCTTATTAGACGATATTGCTATGTAGAGGTGAATATAAAAAACGACATTGATCAATTAGAAGAAAGACGAGAGACGAAGTTGGTGAGTTGTCCAAAAGAAATTCAGTTAAAAGAATTGTTGAAAATAGGAAAATAAAAAATACCTTTTCAAAACGGTGCATATAACCGTCTCACGAACTTAAGCCCCTTTCTCTCATCTCTCTAATTATCAATCACCAGAAGCAGAGCCGCGGCCATAGGTGTGACCATGGAGGGAGGGAAGACGAAGCAGAAATCGCCGGCTCTCACTCTCCAACAGTTCATCTCCACCACCGCCCCTCTTATCGACCTCGAAAAGGTTCTCTTTCTCTCCCTATGAGCAATCCATCGGGAAGTTTTGTTCCTGCTTTCGTTTCTATGCACTCCAATTGACTGTTAATATGCCGCAAAGAAATGGACTTCTATGGAACTAACCTAATTTGGAAATCAGGAAGCTGAGATATCTGCCTCCATCATAACTGGGTCGTCCAGAAACTTGGACACTGCTCAGAAGAAGGGCTCCACCATTCTCAATTTGAAATGTGTTGATGCTCAGGTACCAAGTGTTGCATTTGCTTTCCACTTTTCTATGGATTCCCATTTAATGCTTTCGAGCTTTATTCGATTTCTTGGAAAATTGGAGGCGACCCGAAAAGAGAGAGAGAAAGAAATGCTTAGGTTCAGTTTGTTTTGACAAAAGATTTTTTTAGGAAAATGCTTTGTAGAATATGTTTTGCTTGATTTTCTTCCGCTTTTGGCTTCAATACAACATAAGGGTTGTAAAAGGTTTTGCTTTAACTGCCAGAGAATTTGAAGCTGTCTTGTCTAAACAAACAGAGCTTTAGTTTTCTTTTAAGAGAAATGTTTACTTAAAGATACTACACGAGAACTTCTCTAGTGATCATGTGAGTTGCAGCATTTGTCAAAACATAATTAGAAAAACGTACGCGGATAATATTTTCAGTAACAATAGGAATTCTTCCGGTGAAACTTTTTTTCTACGAAGGAATGCAGTCTGTCGAAGCCAATAGTTTTTGTATTTGGCATGTGTAGCATTGATCAATAAAAATGTTCTAATAACTCTTTATATCTTTGGTTTTGAGAATAGACAGGACTCATGGGGAAGAGTCTTCTTGAGTTTCAATCCACCAAAGCAGATGTTCTTCCTCCCCACAAGGTGAGAAATCCATATTCCCGCTTCTACACGCTCAGTGAGTTTGATTGCCATGTTTGCTCTTCTTACTGTTTTGTAAAATTACTTCAAGGCTAGATGTGGTTATTTTAACGAACATATTGAAGGATATCCCAGCTACAAATTATACCATACTATCCAAAGTTTGTCCAATTATTCTCTTTTCTTTTAATTTGCAGTTTAGCACCCATGACGTGGTTGTTCTAAAACCAAATAAGGCTGATCTGGGGGCCCCTGCTCTTGGACAAGGTGTAGTTTATCGGTTAAAGGTAATTCTATGCAGGGATGCTTGCATTTTTGGTCATTATATTTTTAGTTGTTGAGGATCATGCTCTTGAGCTTACTTGTGATGGTGGTTTGCTGGCGCTTTTTAAACAGGACTCATCAATCATTGTTGCTTTTGATGACGTTCCTGAAGATGGTTTAAATAGTCCTCTACGGTTAGAGAAACTGGGAAATGAGGTATGAAATTCAAATTCTTAAGTCTTCGATTTATTTCCTCAAATTTCCTCAATTATCATATTGTTTTAGAGGCTACAGTTTAGTTAGTATGGTGATATGATTCTTAAAGCTTTCCTACCTGAAATCATATTGATCATCGACATGGAATGTTATTTAAAATTTGGTTTCTACCATTAATATTGCTCTCAATGAGGAAACAATCAAAGTTTTAAGTAGTTGATCGTCTATGTAGGCATTACTGATCTTCTATTTCTCATTCCCGGCCAGATTAATAGTCATTGGAAAAAATGCTGAAAATATTAACTGCTCGTTTCAGGTGACATATCGTAGGATGAAGGATGCCTTGATACAATTGAGCAAAGGTGTGCAGAAGGGCCCCGCATCTGATTTAATTCCTGTCTTATTTGGAGAGAGGACACCAACAGTGTCCAAGAAGGATGTCACATTCTCCCCATTTAACAAAAACCTTGACCATTCTCAGGTCCTTAAGCCTAATATTTTGAACATTTTTTGTGTTTTTTCCCCTTTCTTCTGAATCATAACGGTCCACTCAAAATGTGTCATTTTGAGTTAATATCACACATTCTATTAATGGTGTTCTTCTGAATCAGCAGCTTCAGTGAATGACACACACAAACATGCATTCAACAAACACAAACATAGACTATGTAAATGCATGCATATTTTTGTCACTGTATACGTGTGTGCACACTGCACATAATATCATCAGGTACAGGATCACATAATTGCTTCATTGAGGTCTTGAGGATATCATAGCCTCTTCTATTTTATATCAATTTCTTGTGTATTATTAACAATTAGAGTTTTGAATTACATAAAATTATTATGAATAAAACTGCTATTATTTGTTCAAATAATTCCACCTTTAGATCTCCTTAGTGAGATTGAGCAAATATTAGCTGATAAGTTATTTTTTCCTTGAGTACTTCTGAATATTAGTTGACCGATATAGGACCATGCCTATTGTTGTTGTTTTGTGTATTTGTGCCTCTTTATTTTGATGAGCATCTTAATCCAAGTTCGCTTTTCATGCATACAGTATTTCAAGGTTTATCCATGTTTCATTTCTCAGTACCTAAAGCACCTTCTGCATTTCTTTTTGTGTTTTAATTTTTCTCTTTTCTTTGCTCCATAGAGAGATGCCATTTCAAAGGCCCTGTCATCAAAGAATGTATTTTTGCTGCATGGACCTCCTGGCACGGGAAAGACTACAACTGTGGTGGAAATTATCTTGCAAGAAGTTAAACGTGGATCAAAGATTCTTGCATGTGCTGCTTCAAATATTGCTGTTGACAACATTGTTGAGCGACTTGCACGCCACAAGTATTTCACTGCCTTTATATTTGAGGATTTCAGCTTTTAATTGAAAATTTAGTTTTAACTTTAGCAAAGAAATATCAAGGTCCTGAATTTTAACCCGTTCATAGTATGTCCTAGTGTGATTCCTAGTGTGATTCCAAATTTTAACCCCATCTTTTATTCAAATTTTAACCGAAAATACGAAAAATTCAAATATAAGCTTTCTGTAATACTTCCGCTGGTCTCCCTCTCCTTTCTTCTTATATTTGTTTATTTTTCTTTCAATAGTTCTGCTGTCAACCTATTGCTAAGGTTGCAGACCATACACCAAAACTTCAAATCTTATGAGTACATAAAGAACTGATTTTGATGTTGATATATGCATTTCATGACCCATTCGTAGTGTGTCCTACTGTGATTCCAAAGTTTTGACCCCATATTTTATCCCAATTTTAACCGAATATACAAAAAATTCGAAGACTTTAGAGATCTACACATAGACCTCGGTGGAGATGGTTCCTCGTTGGGTTCAGCGGTTGGTTTTGATGGAGTTGAGTGAATTTGGTGCGGTTGTTTGGGAATGTTTTGGGTCACTTAGTTTTTATACTGTTTTTTTAAAAGAGATGGATTAAGATGTAAAAATGGGTGTACTTGTATAAAAGTTGGGTACCAATAGAGGCACCCTTATTTGAATTCCATATTTCAATTTGGAAAATCTTTCTTCAGTAGACATTTTCACTTAGCTATTCAGGACTAGCTTGTTGACCAATGACTTAGTTGATTTATGACCCAAATTTTTAGCTCGTATTGCTACCATATTCGTAATTAACTAAACACAATAATTTTATATTTTCAACTGATAATAATCATCATCCTGTCTGTTGCACCCCATTGTGCTGAGATCATCTGTTTAACTTATGAAATCTGTTGTTAGTTTAAGTTGGTCGTTGTGATATCCACTGATTTTTGTTTCATCAAGTAGTTAGTGGGTTTGAGGCATCCTGCATGCTTACTACCTCATTTCTTATTGCTGTTTCTTTATTCAGAGTAAAGTTAGTGAGATTGGGGCATCCTGCACGTTTACTACCTCAAGTATTGGACAGTGCACTGGATGCACAGGTATGCGAATTCTTCAAATTCGTAAAACGAAAAGAAAATTAATTCTTTCTCTTTTTGAATGTAGGATTTGACTTCTTATATAAATATTGAGTACTTATTCTGATTAGCAATATTATATGATATCTGTGCATTCTGCAATACTAATCTTCTTTCTCCTATTCTTCGTTTGAGCAAGCCATGGATACTTGTCTTTCTTTGCATCTTCTCTTAATAATGTATAAATGTGTACAGACACATATAGATGTAAAATATAACTCTACTGCCATCTTCAGTTGCAAGTACTTTCTTTTCTGCTTCTATTACACATAATGTTAGCATGGATGTGTATTTCTAAGTAGATGCATTAATTTTTTTATATTATGGTGCATATAGAGCAAAGCTTTTAAATAGGATGCCTTTTTTATAAGAAAAGAAAAGATCACATGTGGGGATTAGGATTACCCAACAATGTGGTTTAATGATCCAAGACATCAAATTATTAATCACTCCTTAAAAGATCAACCTTGGAAAATAAACCAAATCAGAAACCATTAGTTCATCTAAATTAAATAAAATAAAAAGATAAATTCAGTGTTACGACAAACTTTAGAAAATGTCATGATAATATATAAAAAAGAACATACTCTTTAGACACTCCCTTTATCATATAATTACTTGCCTATATTTGTTTGAAATGTTGTCCTTACCATATACCGTGTATTGTTCTTTCTGCCAGGTCTTGCGAGGGGATAACAGTTCTCTGGCAAATGACATTCGGAAGGAAATGAAGGTAGTTCTGCAGAGTAAAATTGAACCTTGAACTTGATATCTATGCATATATGCAAATTCCAATAAAAGTTGCAATTCATTTTTTGTTGATAGAGATGTTTTACTAAACTAACTTGTTAGTACTCATTTATTCAGTAGTACTATTTCATTTGGTTCCATTGGAAGGGATCAAAACTCTAATCTATCCTAATCACATCCATTCCCGGCCCCTCCTTCAACACTTGGATTTATTTAGTAGGACTTAATTATAGAGGTTAATATGGTGAAGACTGAAGTCTCACTTACCATTGCATGGCTTAATCATAGGAACTTGCACATTGCATTTTTCCAGGCATTAAATGGGAAGCTGTTAAGGACCAAAGATAAGAACACTAGGAGGGAAATCCAGAAGGAGCTTAGGGCTCTTTCTAGGGAAGAGCGTAAAAGGCAGCAGCTGGCTGTAACAGATGTAATAAAAAATGCAGATGTAATCTTGACAACTTTGGCTGGGGCATCTTCTTGCAAGCTTGACAATACTTCATTTGATTTGGTAATAAATTGATGAAGCTGCTCAGGCACTTGAGATAGCATGCTGGATGGCTCTACTGAAGGTAATGCTCTAATACAAAGGTACATACATGAACATGTGCACAAAAAATTGCATATGTATTTCCATGAAATGCCCGTTTATGTCCTATGACTTCACATAGTAATGCATGCTGGTTAGTGATCTTCAGAGAAATGTTATGGGTGTGCTTTTAGAAAGTTGGTCACCTGAGGACTCCAAAATTCAAGACAAGAATAAGTGCAATATTGAAATTACAGCTGCGCTCTATGGAAAAGGACCCTGTTTATTGTATGATTGCAAGAAAAGAGAAGGCCTTTAATAATTTTAAATTAACGAAAACCCAAAACCAGAAAGTTTTATTCTGAGCAATTTTCGTTATACATGTACGGCTGTTCCAAAATTTACTTTAAAGTATCTGAGTTCATTGTTTTAGGGTTCAAGATGTATACTTGCAGGCGACCATCTTCAGCTTCCTCCTACCATTCAGAGTGCTGAAGCTGAGAAGAAAGGTCTAGGAAGGACCCTCTTTGAACGCCTTGCAGACATATATGGAAATGAAGTCATGTCTATGCTCACTGTCCAGTACCGCATGCACGAGCGGATCATGGATTGGTCATGAAAGGAGTTTTACAACAGTAAGGTGCTCAGAGCATGCCTGGATGTTGGCTTACCGAATAGAACTATATCATAAATTGACACTGTTAGAATATAAAAGAAAAATTAAATGAAAGTCATTACATTAGATTGTGTTATTTTATTTTGTGGTTTAATCTCATTACAGATTAAGGCCCATTCGAGTGTTGCTGGGCATATGCTTTTGGATCTACAGAACCGACCCTTCTTTTAATAGATACAGCTGGGTATGCTGTGTATTCTTGCCATATACCCAACATTCAGTGTGTTTTTTTTTTTTTTTTAAATACTTTGTCTCTCTTGGAGGATGTTTAGAGTCATATGAAGTAAACCACAACAATATCCTCTTGAAATTTGGTTTAGAATGCCGTTGTGTAGTTGAGTGAAATATTAAACATTAGGAATACCAGCAGGCTGGTAGTAGAAAACTGTCAAGTAACACCTAGGGGTGCCACTTCGTGTTTTTGGTGTTTTGTTCCAAATACTGAAATGACACTACGCACACACAACCAAAGACACAAACACGACAGGCAGGATATGGTGTTATTTAGGCTTGAGGTAAACATAGCCTACTTGTCAAATGGATGACACGATACAACATGATCGATATGCTTTATGTTGAGATGGTTATTTTACCATTTGTTTGGTTATTTCATGGTAATTTCATGTGAAAATGCTTGATACAAACACATAATGGAACAAACACAATCAATCACTTATTCGAAATTACTGCCAATTCTACGTAGTGTTGTGAGTTGTGACATTTTATCATGTCATTTCAAAAACTATCATTCATAGTACCATAGTAACGCCACACGAAGTGCCATTATCTTAGCTTAGTGTAGGATTCGCTGCTATTTTGAAGGTTGTGAGAAATGAGTAGATATTATATGACATTGTCTTTACAGCCTTCCTAGTTCGTAATAAAAGAAACTCCTTTTTGTACGACTGTTGTGACCCGTTCATGCTGATTGGTGTCGGTGTGACATGGAAGAAAAGAAGGATGAAGAAGAAAGTACTTTGAATGAGGGTGAAACCGATGTTGCTATTGCCCATGCCAAGCGGCTTGTTCAAAGCGGTGTTCAGGCTTCTGATATTGGAATTATCACTCCTTATGCTGCACAGGTACTAAAGTGTCTTTTCTTTTTCCTATGTTCTTGTAAGCAATAGCTTCTTTCTGTGAGCTTTATTTCTCTAAATAAGGTGAAGGATTACAATAACTTCTAGATAAATGAAAATCAACCATTCCATGAAAATACTAGCAGCAATGGCTTCGAATTTGTCTGTTCTTGTACTTATATCAAACCTAGTATTGCAGGTTGTCTTACTCAGGATGTTGAGAAGCAATGACGACAAGCTAAGGGATTCGGAAATCTCAACAGTTGACGGCTTCCAGGGTCGGGAAAAGGAAGCCATCATTATTTCAATGGTTCGGTCAAATTCAAAAAAAGAGGTATTGTTGTATCCCTGGTACCATTGCTAATGCAATTTTTCATATTTTGACGGTAGACATCTCAGATCTCAATTACCAAAATATTCTATTATATAGCAGATATTAAATGTTGAACTTATTCAAAATAATTCAGGTGGGGTTTCTGAAGGACCACAGGCGAATGAACGTGGCTGTAACACGGGCAAGAAGGCAATGCTGTCTTGTATGTGACATGGAGACCGTGAGTAGTGATGCATTCTTGAAGCGTTTAATAGAGTATTTTGAGGAGCATGGTGAGTATCTAAGTGCCTCAGAGTATAGCAATGAATGACCATACAAACCGGCTGTGTTTGGTGATCGATACCATACCTCAGGGATATAGTTCCCCTAAGATCTTCCACTGCTTTTGAGGCAGAGGAAAACTTACACCTATTAAACACAACTTATAGTTCTCAATGGTATTTACTGATTGAAAATTTGTTTAATGCACTTTTTCTTCTCTAATTATCTAATGTTATGGTATGCGATATGTCCGAAATTTGTTTGATGAACTCTGTAAGCATAACGATACTTTGATTCATACTAAAGGAAATCGCACCTCTGGTTCAGCCTTTGCAACTACTAGGGCAAGACTGAACTAGTTCTTTCGATCCTCGACATCTATACATTCATGATCAGAAATGTCACTGAAGAGTTATGGATGGAGAGGATTAGCAAATTGACAGTCTAACGACATAACATGCTGACTATAAGGCAAGAAAACATTACTCGCTAACCTATAGCCTATGAGCAACTACTAATTGCCGATCTCTAACAAGCTCCTCCGGTGAAAGCACATCGTACTATTCCATCTTGTTAAACAAGTTTATTCTTAATTTTCTCTTAGAAGTTCCAAATGGAAGTGGGGAAGGAAAGCTCTTCATTCATATCATAAACTTGGAAGGCACCAGCATCTGCTCCTTGGTTTGAAATCCCGTGCATCTCAATCAATGCATCCCAATTGATATTATTGTCAGCAAAGGGTCCGAATTCATCATGAACTTCTCCGATTGAAGATTCCGGAGCAGTAAAACTTTCCGTTGTCTCGGTTGCCTCTGATTGTGTCTCCTTGTTCAGTACTCCCAGTTGCTGAAGAAACTCATTGAGATCCATCTGTGGCTTCTCCTGGTGGTCTTCCGCCACATTTTCAGATGAAATTTCGACATCTTTCTCCTTCTCTGGAACATTTCGCATCTCGGTTTTGTCACTCAGGATGTGAGCCTCAGGTTTTGAATCACAGGAGGAAGAACTGGAGGAAGGGGTGGTGTGACCAAGAACCCCATTTTGCTTAAGTTCTTGGAGCCTCTGATGAATGACATGAACACTCGGCTGCGCATTGATGTTGAGCAAACCGCATGAAGGGAACATGGAAATGAAGTTGTGGGAAGGGAACCACTTGAATTTTTGAGATTTGAGTGAAGGATTGGAGCTGGGTTGAAGGTGAGGAAGGTTGAGAAAAGCATCGGGGCCGTAGAGTCTCCTGGCAGCATCGTCATAGGCCATGGCAGCTTCCTCAGCCGTCGCAAAAGAGCCCAACCACAGCCTGGTTCTCTTCTTAGGCTCTCTGATTTCAGCCACCCATTTGCCCCAAGTTCTTTGCCTAACGCCGCGGTATTCGCACGAGGCGTTCTGAGGGCCGCCTTTGCCTCTCGTCGGGCCTTTCTTCCACGGCTTCAACGGAGATTTTCTGCTGTTATCCATGGTGGTTTTGGGGGGAGGGTTGGAAGAAGCTCAGTGAGAGTGAGAGAGAGTGAGAGGGAGTGTGAGTGTGAGTGTGTTGTATGGAATGGTGGGAAAGGCGCGGGATATGTAGTGAATGAGAGTGCAGTTTGGTTTAAATGTTGTCACGTTTGCCCGAAGTTTTCAAGCTCATGCATGTGACCGTTCTTCTTCTCTTACACACACTGTAGCGAGTGAGTGTGATTTTAAACTTTTATTTTTTTATTTTGTTTTCCTCTAGTCCTTTTTGTTCGACCTTTGGCTAACAATTCAATTAATATAAAATGGCATCGTGGCAGTATGTGATGGATGGGTTGGGTAGGAAAATGTTCTCTCGAGACCGACTCTAAGATTTAAAGGGCTCTAGGCGAGTCAATGAAATGAGACATTTGAGTTATCAAACTTTCGAATACATTGACCATTCATGTATATATATTGGATAGTGAATGGCAATAATGTATTATTATTATTATTATTATATCAAATAAATGCATCAACACATAAAACTTTTTTTTTTTTGGTAACAAAGAGTTTAGGGGGAGATTGACTATTCTCACATTTGTTTTTATAATTGCATCAGAACATAACTTAAAGTTTACTCATCTTACATTTTTTGTGGAAACGGTTTTAACTAGTTTCACACAACAATTCTCTTGCTGAACATGACAAAATAAGATGTTTATATTATCAAACTGTAAATATCAATTATAATTTTTTTATTTTATTTTGCAATACAATATTTTAAACAGATACTATAATCTAAGAGCCTACATCTAGGAATTATTCATCAAGTTGATTCTCACATGAATGAATGATCCAAATTCATAATTGGACGCCATAAATTTTGTAAGAGATACTTGAGGTATAGTGGAAAGATGGATCATGATTAGAGGTCACAAATCACCTATTGAGTTGTTAATATATCACTGAAATGACAAACCAAACTAAATCGGTAACCATTTAGGTGGCAAATCAAATTAAATGAATCTTAATACTTACCCATTACCGCTTAAAAAAAGCATTTTTGTGTCTTAATAGAATTTTCTAATTTTATGACCCAAGAACCATGGGACCTTAAAACAATATAATTATCAAATATTTCTCAAATGTTTTTATTCAACAGTTGAATATCTCCAAATTGTATGTCTACCTTCTAGCCCCTAGTCCAAGTTATACTATTGTAACTTATAGCCTTGTTTATCATAGAACAAATAAAAAAATTGTGACTAATTTTGAGGTAGAAGATAAATCGCTCAATAAGAAAAGTTATTTAGATACAGGAGACCTATTCTCTTATGAGAGTCTCTAGCCGACATGATCAAGTTGATCTATTGAACCTTTTTTTTTCCCTCGAAACAAGGGTGAAATTCTATCGGACTGGACTGGATTTAGGCCCAACCACAAAACAAGGCAACTACCATATTGTCAAACGATCACACAATGAGAAGTTGACACCGAATACAATCAAGATCAGGTTTTAAAACAAAATAAAATGTTAGCAGTACCGAGGTCTAGTATTATTTCTTTTTAGTTATGTGTGAGAAGTCTCAAATTCAACTTGATTTGATACCTAATAAAGTTGGCAATATGCTTTTAATGTTGCCTAAGATTGAAAGTTGGATGATTTTAATGTTGTGGTGGTGATCGGAATTATAGGTAAAGCTAAAATGCTTTGACTTTTATAACATATAATGTGATGGAAGGAAGTGAATTCTTTGAATGTAGTAATTAATAGTATTGACAGTCTCCTCCCTTGGATTCTGTTTCTGTGGGAAATTAGGAAGAGGAGGAGGAGGAGGAGTTTGCTTCTTTTGTCCTACTGGTTTAAATTCAGAGAGAATATCCACCTCACAACATTTTCCATTTTCACGAGCTCTATTTCACATGTTTTCCTGCCTTTCACAACCTGATATCCGGGACTCTCCTCACCTTTATCCCATGCTGCTTCTCCCTCCCTCTCTCTCTCTCTCTCTCTCTCTCTCTCTCTCTCTCTCTCTCTCTCTAGAAGAGGAGGGAGAAGCATGAAGTTTGATGTTATGGTGGTACATGCTGATTTTGAGAACCATATTGTACGTTGAGGAATGCACAACCTTCTCATTTGAACTTTCTCAACTCTCGTTCACATCTTAAAATGTTGCATGGTGATCTAAAGCGTGTAATTTGTAGGCCACGCATTAAAGACACTGTCGAAATGACTAAATCTAAAATCATTTAGTCATCAAACAGTTATCCAATAAATAGACAAGCCACGTTATTCGGTTAAACATTGAAATTTTGACAGCACTAACCCTACCATTAAACGGATTTTGATGTGAATTACTTTTTGCAAAGTTGATATTCAAAAAGAGAACTAGAAGTAAACGGTACTGATGATCGTGCAACATTGCATATTGAGAAGAACAACCCCCGAGAAGATAGAACGATAAGATTTGACTGGAAAGTTCAGTAGCATTCACCTCGGACGTTTTGCTTCTCTTCAATATTCAAAACAAGAATAAAAAGAGAAAATAAAATGTTGCCAAATGGATTCTTAAGCTTCTTTTTTTTTTTTCTTTTTTTTTTTCAAAATAATTATGGCAACAAGACAGTCTTGTGACCTGTTGATAATATTTACATGCAGTTCTATTAACAGGTTGACAACATCCCCAAAATACCATATCAGCACAGCATAAATAACATCAAGGGCTGGCAATGACTAACTCCTACTTCCTCAACGCTGCCCATCAACCCCTTTGGCATAACAAAGATAATCTCCGTAGACCGGCCAACTTGGAGGAACCACAAAATACCAAAACAAAAAGCTACCTGCCACAAAACTGCCCAAGACAAGTATCAAGTTGAACTCACAAGGAACAATAGAAAATGTAACTAACAGACCTGGAAACAGAAATAAAATAAGCTATCAGATGTTCCTGTCAATGAACGGAGGATTCTCAGTTCTTCAAAAAATTTAATTCCATAGTTGAGTTCAAACACATGGTCCCTTCTTGATTGGCAATTCGAACATATCAATTAGCGTATGATTTTGGTATCCACATTTGCAGTCAAGTTATGCAGTTGTACATCTTCATTCGTGATCAGAACAAATTGAGAAACCTCTCGCAATTCAAACCTGAGATGGATGTCGTTAGTACAGTTTTTCCACTCATTCCTGAATCTTGCTACAAACTGAATATAAGTTCCCTGGCCAAAATGGTCCAAACACTGCGTTCTCCTTAAGAGCAGGTTCTCGAGCACACTGATTTTTTCAAATTGGAAACTCTACTAAGATCTTGGATCCTGAAAGAACATAATTTTCACTTCCCTTGATTTTCTTTAAGACATGATCAAAGTCAACTACTCAATATTATTTGTTCCATTAATCATACATGTTAACATCACGAACAAGTGTGGCGGGAAATTATGTTTAAGTCACTTTGGTATATGTATCAGCTTGTCAGGAGGAATGGCTCCTTGCACTGTTCTTCATATAATTTTTTTCAAAACTTTTCGATATGTTCTATTTCATAGAAAGCATTAGAGCATTAAAATTTAAAACTAACCAGCTGTGTCAATCATGTCATCCTCTACAACTGCTACTTTTTATGTTCTTTTCACCTATCAAATTCGTCACCTGCAATATAGATGGCATTTAACATAGAATTAAGTAGGGGCAAAATAATTCTGCTTGGAACCAAAAAAGACAGTAAAAAAGTAAAATTGAGAATCTGTGACAATCAATTAAAATTTTTAAGAAAATGCAAAAGATTTTGGTTTGAGAGATTCACAAACAATAGGGCCACATTCATCATCATTTTTTCAGAAATTGGACACAAGAGTTGTCCTGAGAAATATTATTTTAAACACCAAGGTGGTGGGGGATTTGACTGGCTGGGAAAAGATGGCAGACATGCTATCAAGCAATCATATTTTAAGGACATAGAAATTCAAGTTTGAATTATAAACAAAAACTAGAAATTCAAGTTTGAATTATAAACTAAACTGGTAGAAGCTAAGTCATTGCCTGTTTCAAAAGTTCCCAGTATTTATAGTTTCATATGAAATTGGAACTGTGACAAGTGAAATTTCAGAAGTGGACCAAAATAAGAGAGCATATTCTTATATGTAACTGACCACTTCAATTCAACTTCAAACGTCGCCAACATATGTTCCTCCATTTATTCTTAAGTTCCACTGGGGTACGACTATGCAGAAACACAGAACCACCAAATTCCAATATTTGCTGCCATGGAAGAGTTCTTTCATCAATTTTTGAGAATGTTTGAACTCCCTTCTGCAGTAGTATATAAGAGTTGTAATCAAATATTTTGAAGCAACATATATGCAATTAATTAACTACAATCAGGTAATAAATGTGAAATAGAACTTGAATATAATTAGAAAGAAACCCAGGAACCTTAAGCATTTCTTCCTCCTCAACGATCCACAAAACTTTTATCTGCCTTAACTGAGAGATGGTCGGGGATGTGCTAAAAGACACAAAAAAAAGTGATTATTCTAAATTAACAACTACTGCAATTGAATTCTCAAATCGCTGCTTTCTAACCAACAGGTAAGTATATGGTTTACTGGGGAAAATACAGGACTGCAATTTAAG
>JAOTRO020000021.1:1073712-1086569 GCA_028566515.2 Pyracantha coccinea | reverse complement strand
CCCAAAAAGCATAAAACTAAAGCTGCTATTACAAAAAGGGGCAATCTAAACCATGACAATCGACAAAAGAAAAAAGAAGAGGAGAATTTTAACGAAAAGCTTTCGGTACTGTTTATTTTAACGAAAAACTATATTTTTACATTAAAAAGTCAATCTTGTTACTATTCACTTTACCTTTTATTTTGTCCTTGAAACTCAAAATTTTCAAGTTATTTTCATTAGTTTTCTTAAAGAAAAAAAGAAAAAAAGAAAGCAGATAGCAGATGACACGGTAGTAGAGCATGTTGGGTTTCTTTCAAGAAACTGAGACTTGGCATCTGCTCTTCTTTCAGGACGGAGAAGAAAGAAACGCCGCATTTCGTATTTACCGCTACGTAAGCCTGACAAAGGATGGAAAATAAGGTAAATGAAAACCCAAAATCATAAGGAATAATGTTCAACTTTTCATATTCTAAAGTAAAAAGACTTAACAATGTTTTTCCAATTGCATAACAAAAGGCTATGGTTTTAAGATTTTACAACTTCTCCATAACCAACCTTAAACATGACCTATATGAGGGCATTCACTTCATTCTTGTAAGCTTCGGTTATGCTAGTTCAGTCACCTACCCTACCCTAGTACACAGTACGCTACTCATTCATCCTCATTGTCTCGACTATATCTTGGTTAACAAATTCATCATTTACATTAAAAATGCAATTAAGATAACTGATTCAGTAATAGACCGTTTGAAAACTATTTCACTTATTTTGGTTTTCACTTTTTGTGATTTAGAACTAATGAAAACCAAAACACTAAAAACAAAATGGGCCCTAAACTTTTGCGAAGGAAATAGAAAACTTTATCATGGCATTGTGACATTTTCATGAAGGACTAACCTCTCCACTAAACACAAATTCAGTTGTTAATGTCTTATGGGGAAGCAAAAGACTTCATAAATTTTTAAATGCTGCCCATGATTGATAATCCGATAGATTTATGAATCGCAATGCAAACTTGTTCAAGGGGGTTTTCCTTTTGAGATTTTGATCTCAAGCCATGAGTTAGAGAACACTTAAAAATTAGGATAGAATTCTATAATTCACCCATTGTGCACCTTAAACATTCATATATAATTTAACAACTTAAGTTCTACATGCACACACAACACACACACATGATATAAGTACAGTGCCGGTGCAACAAAGTTACACTTGCAAATTGAATTGTACAATGGTCTCGTGGATGGGACTACTTATAAAGAAAAAGAGTAAGTACCTGTGGTCTTTCTGCAGTTTGCTCAATATAGCATCCAAATCCATGTGCATTCTTAAACTATCCGAAGAAACGTTCTTTATCAAGTGTTGTATTGCTGAGGCAGCTTGTTCCTGAATGCAAACAAGTAGATTAAGACCAACAACTATAAGCTGTTTCCTACAAGTACACAACTAATGGGGCATTTCAAAAGATAAAAAGAAAAAAGAAAGTCTGGAGGGATTTCAAAGTTCAAGAACCAAATGAGTAATAGGAAAAGAAAATCAGAGGCAAATGTACGAATGAATATGTTAAAGAAGGAATATTTGATCAGATTAGGCAGCAAGTTTAAAGTAAAGGCAAGAACTAAACTAATACGAGCAAATAAACTTCATGCATTACTGGTCTAATAAAGTCTCGTCCAACATAGAAACCTGCACTGCGTGTCAATACACAATGGAAGACTGCTCTGAATGGATAACATTGAAACAGCGACAAAAAGTTCCATATTTTGTATAGCATGATGCATCATATATGCTAAGATACTTAGAATTCTTGTAACCATGTAAGATTTCTATTTATCAGCTAAGCTCCATTTACTAGGGTAACTTAATAGCTTCTCGGTTCACAGTCAACCTTCAGGTTAGGTAGTCAGAAGCCAAAAGAAAAGGAGCATTTGAAGATAAAACTGTGTACTATGAACAAAATAAAATTCTGCCTCTGTGTAGGGTAAATAGTGTGATTTGAAAATCGTGGCTCAGGAACCTTTTTAATTATGAAGGTGCACCTTGGATTTTGAGAATCTTATGAACCAGCAATTCTTATAACTTAACTGTGTTTTTCGTACAGCCCCTCCTGGCGACCATTATGACCACTCAAAACAAAACTTGCCGGGGTAAAACATAACTACAGCCATGTTCAAATACATGCAGAGGAAGTTGGCCTATCAAAATTGAGTAGGGAGATAAAGCAAAGACGAGACACAATCAGGTAAAACATTACTGATAAATACTGAGTAAGTAATCAATCACAAAATACATAACAAATGATAAAATCATAACCTTGCACCTTTAATCTTGGAATCGAATGTTGGTCAAGTGCACTAACTAGTGCAGGCACAATCCTCAAATGATGAAGAATCTGCATTGCCTCAATCAGGATTATAGGCAGTTGCACAAAATTCAAAGCTGCACAGCAAACTCGAGAATGGGGATCTTGGAATGATTTCGAAATAATGGTCGTAACTTGTTCCAAATAATTTTTCATCAGCACCTGCACTAAAGGAATGGGTTGAGACATATCGATGATTTAATGATCGCATATAATGAGGAAATAACAGGTGCTGGATACCTGAGTTACTAACCACATGTTAAGTTTGCTAACACAAACTTGTGCACTATAAATAGCTCAGACTAACAGGAGATAATCTAGCTTTATCATTAACAAACCTTAAACCCCACAGTGTCAGGATAAATGTGCAAAACAGAAAATCTATATGGTGCGTGTACTATTCCTTCATCTTTTATTGATACTGACAAGTTATGATTTTTAGACTAATTGGTAGCTCAGGTAAACCAACTAACCGTCATAGTTAGACAATCTGCAGAACAGAACTATATCACATGAATATTTCTGAATATCAGTAAAAGAAAATCAAGCGATTAACCAGTCATAGAACAATTACCATCTCCCCTGAGCACTCCTTTGCAATCACTGCTAGCATAGAAATTCCTGCATGGCGCTTCTTCCAATCAGAAGAATCCATGTACTCCAAAAACAACTCAAAAGCAAGGGGAGTCATTGTCTTTTCACCTAAGGCAGTTGATATTTTTGTCAGGTATGCAATTCCAAGATCTGTCTTCCCAGCATTCTCAGCATGCTCGCTTTCCGTGTTGTAACATGCATAGTCATCATTTATACTGAGAAGCAGTTTCATTGGGACCGCCAGCAGTTTAACCAAAGTCTGATGCGGTAGCCCCCTCATTGTAAGTGCCAAATCACTTGCTTCTACTACGGTGAGCAAGAATTTGTGAACAAACACTTTGGTTCCCTCTGTCACTTGTTCACTGTCTACTATCTTAAGCATATCAAGTACTAGTTCGTTAAGGTATGGCTTCAAGAGTTGTGGCTCTTCCATTACCAACATCATTAACTCCTTGAGAGCCCCGCGAGCATAGTCTTCCTTCAAGTGACTTAACAAATTAAACAGTCCAACCATCATCCCTCTCAAAAGGTCATGAAACCAATTCCGCCCTAATGAATTCGAAAACAAATGAATCAAACTAACCACAGCACCAAATGTGGCAACCTGAATATCAGCATTTTCCGAATTCAACATACGCAAAAATGCCAAGTGGATAGGTTCAATGCTAGGAGCTAACGTTTCACAAATAACCGGACGATACACTTTTGGGAAAAAAGCACACACCCACAAACCAGAAAGCTGAAACCTTTCGGAGTCCGACTGAAAAGACATCAACAAATAGTCAATGAGCTCCGGCCACTCATCGCCAGTCCTAGAAATCTCCACTGCCATTTCAGATGCAATGAGACAGAGAATCCTCAAAATGGGCAATGAGCCCTCTTCTTGAAGGCGAACAAGAAAAAGATTTTTAAGGTTAATTTGAGCATTCAATGACAACTTTGGCCAAAGGTCACCGAGCACAAATCGAAGAACAAGCGCAGACCTGGTGCGAATCTCCGCCGATGGCCCGTTCCTAATCACAAAGAAAACCTTGATGAAAAGCAAATCCGGGAAGTGCTTTCTGCAACAATGTAGAAGGCTATAGGCCTGAGATTTTTGGGGCTCTTGAGGGCTGAAGAGATGAGAAAGGAGCGTCTCCATTGGCAGCACATCGTTCGAACTCAGAGTTCCGTAGGCTTGCATTTGCAATTGCTGAGAAAATACCGGCTCCATGGTCGTTCTTTGCTGAATTGGGTTTTCAGGAATCGTCATTTCGAACGTGGGTTTCGGAGGAAACTAGAGGATTCGATCGAGAAACCAAAAGTTGGGGGTTGAAGGTTCGGTTTACTGATGAATAAATGAGTTTTGGGTTGTGAGACTTGAGACACAAGAAAGGTAGAACCAAACCAAAATTTGGGACGGCACAAGGAAGATTGTGAGACAAACAAAGCTCTGCAGTCTGCACTGCCCTATGCAAGCTTTTACATTTTTCTTATCGGGAAAAAGGAAATTGTATTATATAACGAAATATTTGAATTTTCCAATTACAAGGTAAATATGCCTTCTGATCCGGAATTTTTGAGTTTGATTGTTATTGGGCCAGAAAAAGTTAGAAACCGATAAGCATGAGTTTAACGTTGTGAATTTTAACGAAAAGCTCTCGGTACTGTTTATTTTAACAAAAAAAATCATATTTTCAATCATTTTTCATTATTTTTCCTTTTAATAATTGGGTGCAAGTGCAATGTATCTAACTCTTATGAAGTATAACTCTCACATCTTTTAATCTTGGTCTAGTGTAAAAATAATACCACAAGATTTAAACTTACAAAATGATGCAGGTAAAGAGAGGATAGAGGTTGATATTACTATTTTCACTTGTGATCTTATTTGTTGCATTGAGGAACAAACATACTTTTACAGATCCGACAACACCTTACATGCATAAAGAAAAATTTCATCTCTTTAAGACTTTTTCACCTAAAACTTTCTCGTTGTCGTCAAAGTCCATATTAGTTTGCTCCCTCGTACAATCATATATGTAGCATTCACATTATATTTCTAATCAATATTAACATTTTTTTTTTGTTAATGTTATCGATGAGATGTTAGTAGAAACTGAAAAGCCTCCGCCAAAACTTCAAAATCAGGGGTTTCAAAGAATATCACTTTCCAAAACTCCAATGCAGAACTAAGCAGAGGAAGTCCCGAAGAAAGAAGATTAGCATAGAAATGAGGTCAAAGAAAGCTCCGGTGGCATTTAGGGCGGCGGGGCAGCGCTCACTGCCTTCATTATTCTCGTCTTGCTCAAAAACGCCGTAAGGGAAAAGTCACCAAACCCAACATTTTTCTCTTTTGTCGATTAAATTCGAGCTAATTTTTGTTAGATATAATTGTTTTTGCATGGAATTAGGGCCAATGTTGCAGAAGAAAATCCAGATAAAGGCTACACTGTGCCGCTTTCGGATTCTTCAGAGAGAAAGCTGCACCGGACTTCTGCAAAATCCACAACAGTAAAGGTACCCATTTGTTACCTTCTGTTTGGTTGCTGAGAAAATTGTGAGGGAAAGAAAGAGACAAATCAGATACTGGGTTTTATGTTTTCTGTTTAGATTTACTGTTTTCTCTGATTATTACAAGCAAAAGAGGAATCTTGTAGGCTACATTTTACCCAAGTGAATCGTACTTTCATGAAAAATTGCAACTTTAAGTTGCCAATGGCAACTAGTTGTATTGTAAATTACTAAATTATGTTGATTGAGAAGCAATTTAGACACCCATATTTGACCCTCTACACACCCCCTCTTAATTTTAGCCGGTTGGTTCTCATTTGATTGTTCAATCTAACTGCTAAAAAACAAGAGAGGTGTGTTGAAATCATTTCCCTTTTCTCAAATTTAGAGCAGATAACGGAAAGTTTGGAACTTGATTATTTCCTTTTAGGTAGTTCCAGGAGTAGGATGTAGCATGTGGGTCTTTGTTAGGTATATAAAACAAAACAAAAAGGATGTGCATTTAGGTTCCTGTTTTGATTTAAAATTTGGGGTTTGAATGAAATTGGTTTAATTCTCAGGAAAGGTTAAGGCCCTTCTCATCTGTATTTGGGTCAAGAGATTCAAATGAGTCTATTGATGAGCAAGTTGGGGCAAAGGAAGGAGGGGAAGCAGAGAAGAATCATGTTGCTGCTTTAGTGGCTCTCGAACTTTTCAACCATACTGATCTAGGAAAAGGACATTCTGTAGGTCCATCCACTGCTGGTGAAGTTGAAAGTTCTAATGAAGATGTAGTTCAAGAATCGAGAAAAAGGAGGAAACCTTTCGAAGGTTTGCTTTCGTATCTCAACTTTTCTTGGTGCTGGATTATCTTAGAATGAACTAAGCTTCTCTTGATGATCATTTTTTGGTTTGTCTTCAGAGAGAAATATAATTGAAAACTGAATTGTTTCTTTATGTTGCACTAATCTTGGGGGGAAACTGAAACCTTATTAAAACAGCCTAACTCAACCAATTCAAAAGACTATTTCTTGTTCAGGACTGGGGTGATGTTTGCTAGATCTTACATGGTATAGAATTTGGTTGTTTAGTTCTTCATAGAACCAACAAGCACAACAAGCGAGTTTAGTGTAAGTTTTCTATTTCTTCAGGTGCTAATTCGTTTAGTGCATTACTTTTCAAGAACACGATTAACATTTATGAAATGTGATTCTGCCCATTACTTCTAAAATAAGTACCAATATAAAATGATTGCAATGGTAGCTTGCTTGGAGAAGTGTACATATAGGGTGGGGAGTTCTAAAATGAGGTGTAGCCAAGGTGTTAAGAGCAGTACTTCCTTGTCCATATGTACTACAGGAGATGCATATGTATGAGTTATTGTTATAGGTATGCATTTGGACTTTCCAGCGTACGTTGTGCAGGTCTGACTCTCAGTTTTATACATTTCTTAATTGCCTCAAATTTTAGTCACAGGGATAAAGTTAAATTGTAGAAATGATCTAGTAGTTTCTCCGTGTTGGCATCTGATTGAGTAGCAATCTGGCAGAACATTCCATGAATGTTTTATCAGTTGATGAGTGCTTTTGTTTCTGCGTAGAAATGTTTGTGGATATTTGCCAACATGCGTTACATACATCAAGCATGGTTCAGGGGATTTCCATATCATCAGCATGTCTTTTCTTTTCGCGTTGGAAGTCTTAGATTCTGGAATCGACTTGGATTTCATATCTTTAACAGACTTTTCGTCTCTCTTTCTGTAACTTTGTCATACTTCTTGAGAAAGGAAAATAAATAAATAAGTGCCACGCATTGGCCCAGAAATTTGGATTCAAGAGAGGGACAAGTTTGTGAGATTAAAAACATGAGAGATGAGCTGAGGGTCTCAAATTGCAAGTAGAGTTGTAGTTAGCATATACACCACAATATGCATTGCATTGGGTAGTTTGACATCTAGCAGGAAACATCACTTTTGCAGGCAGTTAAAACATTTGTTTACTCAATCAACTTACGTATTTGGTTATAAATCTGATCCACCTCCCCTCCCCTCCCCTCAACTCGTCTTTGTCTTTGAATTAGGTGGCGGTTACAAACCCATTGTAAGAAAGAATTTCACAGTGCTAGGAGGTGATCCAACGCCAAAACCGAACCAGAAAAGGAGAAGGGACGAGAGCTTGATCATAGGCAAGGAGAAACCAGGGCCTGCTTATAATCACTGTGAGTATGCTGCTACATAATCTGAGTCAGAAACAGTTACTTGTTCATGTTTCTTGTGAAGCTCCACAAATTATTTCCTTCTTTTTGGTGGTGATGACAGATGCAAGCGGGCGTGGGTGGTGGGACTGCGACCGGGAGGGGATTGACAACGAAGAAGTAGGACTGAATGAGGTGTGGGAAGGAGTCGGATCTACCACATTGGGAGGAATAGAGTGGCATTGATCTTGAGATTCTTGACTTGATGCTACGAATATTTACTTATTTAGTAGATGACCAGATGTCCTTGTTGTATAATTTAAGATATATCATTAAGGATTTAAGATGTCATGTTTACCATAAGCTAAAGATCATGGTGGGATGCTTTTAAACTAAAAGTTTTTTTTTAAGAAAAACTAATGAAAATGGTTTGAAAACTTTAAGTTTTAACCAAAAGGACAAAAATATCTTGTAAGTAAATAGTAATAGAAATGATTTTTTAGAGTTAAAATGTTCTTAACGTTAAAAGTGAACATGACTATGAGTATTTTGTTAAGATATTTTTTAATTAAAGGATCGAAAAGTGTTATCTAGTTTTTTATTTTTTTTATTTACAAACGATATAATTTATATTAAAGTGGGTGTGTTTAACTTCACAATTAGTTATAAATTTGCATTTGACGATAATTAAATCTAAGACCGAATACTACTAAACCGCATCTTAAAAGTTTTTTTTTAAGAAAAATTAATGAAAATGGTTTTAAAACTTTGAGTTTTAATCAAAAGAACAAAAATGTCTTGTAAGTGAATAGTAACAAAAATGATTTTTTAGAGTTAAAATATTCTTAACGTTAAAAGTGAATATGACTATAAGTGTTTTGTTAAGATATTTTTTAATTAAAGAATCGAAAAGTATTATCTAGTTTTTCTATTTTTTTTTATTTACAAACAATATTATTTATATTAAAATAGGGTGTGTTTAACTTCACAATTAGTTATAAATTTACATTTGACGATAATCAAATATAAGACCGAATGCTATTAGACCGCATCTTAAAAGTTAAAAGTAAAAAATTGACCAAAAAAGTTGAAAAGTAAAATACTAACTGTCAGCATTCAAAACTCACAGTGGGCGTTAGGGAAGCAAAAATCTGTTTCCTTTCCGCTCCAGAGAGGGACCGACTCAATTCCGATAGAAAAAGGCGGCTTCGTCCTTGACTCCAAACCTCAGGAGTAACAAACCAGAGCAATCGATTTTCGAGGGGTAGCCATTAATGGAGGTTGACGAAATGGATTCGCTCTTCGAGGGCATGGTCTTGTTTACCCCTAACAATTCCGGTAATAACAATCTACCCCAATTGGAGGATTTGGAGAAACACCATCTCCCCGATCACGGTGGTCAAGATCCAGCCCTTCAATCTCACCAAGATGGAGATGCTCCTCCACCACGGCCACCTCCGCCAGAATCATCATCCTCCGAGCCTCTTGACGAGAACCTCTTCTCCGACCTCACTCTCCAATTCCAGACCCTACCAGAACCAGAAGGTCCACAAACACAGACACACGACGACCTTGTTCAGAATCAAACCCCCGCATCGAAACCAACACCGCCTGCGACAGTATCCAGACAGAACTCCTCCACTTCCAGACGGAAAAAGCGAGCCGCTGGCCTCCGCATCGGATACGCCCGCGATTCCTATTCCAGTTCCAGGGCCGATGATCCCGATCTCGACGACGACTCCCTCCCCTACACCTCCACCTCCATCTCCACCACCCCCGTGGTCCCTACTTCCACTCCATCTTCTGACTCCACTCCCCCTCCTCCCCCGCCTCTGCCTGTATCCTTACCAGTATCGGAACCAAAACCAGTACCAGTAGAAGTGGTCGTAAATGACAAAGAAGCCCCTCCCGAGCTCCGGTTGGACCAGAGCAAGGCTCTGATCGCCGACAAGCTCAGTCACGCTCGCCAATTGGCCGCCTCCATCTCCGCCGCCAGGAAGGAATCCATTGCCAAGAGAAGGGCAGCATCCGACCATCTCAATTTGGCTTCTGTCAATGAAGCCAATCTCGAGAAGCAGCTGGAAGAGGCTTGCGAGGCTGAGGATTTCGACACTGCACAAAGGCTCAGTGACAGCCTTGCTGCCGCTCAGAGCCAGAAGCAAGCTCTTTTAGCCGCCCTCAGAGATGCCGAGGCCGAATGTGATGCTGTGGACACCAAAATGCATCAGGTTCTCCAATCCCAAATCACCGCCGAGGAAGAATGTGCTTCTCTGCTTCAACGCTTTGCCACCGTATGTACCTCCTCCTACACCTTTTAATCATTTGCTTGCAGAAATTAATCGTTTTTAATAGCATAGACTACAAACAAAATGGAGATAATGGAATGAATGGCAATTGTGAAAGTTGTGACATAACAATGATGACATGTAGTAATGAGTAATGTGATGATTGTTTGGTTCGATATCACAGGATGCCTTGAATGATGCAGATTTGGTCTTACAAATAGCAGAAGCCCACTCTTCAAAAGAAACAGAAGAATGGCTTTCATCGACTGAAGCCTTGCATGCCAAGAAAATGGAACTGGAGATTGAATCCCATATCATCGATGATGCTGGGCTTGTCTTGGACTCCTCCATTGACACTTTGGTGGAGGATGACAAGAGGGAGAAAGAATGTCTCTGCAAGAAAAAGGACGTTCTTATGGACGAACTGGAGAAGCTACTTGCTTTGGTGAAACAGAAGGAACAAGAGATTGCACAAAATGATCGTGACATCGAACAAGTTGAGGAAAGGATTGATCTTGCTCTTTCTGGCTTCCAGGACATGCAATCCACCATTCAGGCCAAGTCCACCAACTTGCAAGCGGCCCTCTCTAAGATAAACATAGAAAATGAGGCACTGTCAACAAAAAAGACGGAAATCGATGCCTTCCTCATTCAGGAACAAGAGAGGGAAGCAAAGTTGAGGGAACTGGCCAGGGCTTCCGCAGAGGAAGCAGAGGCATACCAACAAGTTGCTGCTCTGAGAAAAACTCTCATGTCCTCTATTTTGAAGTCCAGGGAAGATAAGATCACGCTTGCAAAGACTGAGGAAGAGCTCTCCAAGAATGTTCAAATGCTCCAACAGGATGTTTCTGCCTCAAGAGCTTCACTGCAGGAGCTGTCTTCGAAAAAGTCGAGCATTCAGCAAGATATAGCATCCTCTAAGCAGAAAATGATTTTCATAGACAAAAGAATTCCAGAGCTGGAAGCAGAAAAGAAAGTCGCTGCAACTGCAAGAAATTTTAAGGAAGCAGCACGACTTGCTGCCGAGGCTAAGTCATTGAATGTTGAAAAGGACGGGATACAGAATGACATGGAAATAGCCATCTTAGAGCTTGAGAAGCTCGAGCAAGAGATAAAAGAGACTGTTAACAGATTGCAGGAGACAGAGGGGTATATTCTCTCCAAGGAAAAAGAGCTTGCTACGGCTAGGTTTCAGAGGTTGCTTCTGATATCTGGTATTGCTAAAGCAGAAAGAGAAGCTGCTTTGGAGTTGGGTAACCTTGAAGAAGCTACCCTTCTGCTTGCGGAGGCCGAAGCAGCAGACTCTGAAGCAAATAAGCTTCAACCGTTATACGATCTCAAGGTGGAAGAGGTTGAAAGATTACCAAAGCAGTTCATCTCCGTGGAGCTTATATCTAATCTTGGGAGGAAGCAGTTAGAAGAATTAGCAGCGTCAGTGCAACCTTCTCAGGGGTGACAACTTGCGGAGCTAGAGTCGAGGATTGATTTGTTATTGATCTCTGTCGAGATTGGAAATCATAAGCCTACAAAGAGTTTGATATGAAAAGCTGGAACAAGTTAAGAACTGCTTTAAATTGGGCATTAAAAAAAAAAAAAAAAGTAATCCTTCTTCATGTACTATTACTATAAGAGGTAAATTAGAATACGAAACTGAAATTTTCTTTTTTCTTTTTTCGAATTGAATGTGTTTGAGTGTTTTCTTTGTGGGTTTCTCAAATTATGAATCCCCACCAGCCTTATTCCGGTAACTTTTGTAGAGTTTCTATATTCCCTGTTTTTTCTTTCTAGAATTGTGATGTGGTTCTGGATTTGTTTGTTTTCCTTCATTTTATGTTGCTTGTAAACTGTTGGGAGCCTTTACCCTTTTTTGATAGATAAATGGAGAGGCATTTTGATGTTCTTTTTTTTTTTTCGTCGATCGCAGTCAATGATCAAAGTATGGTATCTCGTAATTTGATGAATATTTGTGATAACTTCTTCTGGTGTTCTTCTGAGATTATCATTTCTCCATCCTGAAGAGAAAGTTACTCAAGTAACTAAAGTCAAAAGTTAGTTAGGGAAAATTACCATTGTAATTTTCTTAAGTTTTTTAGCTTGTTACATTTAACTTCTCTATAAATACTCTTGTAACTTATCATTTAGAAATATATGAAAATCATTTCTCAATATGGTATCTCGAGTCTGCAGCCTACCGACTACGATCCTTCATCCTTACGCTTCCTCTTTTTCTCACTAACCAAACAGGTCTCTTTTCTGCCATCTTCTCTTTGAAATCGAAGATCTATGGCGGCCAATTCTTCAAATTCTTCTTCTCCAGTGATCGCACATCACACTTCTCCTCCTGTGGTTGCCGATCCTCCTTCTTCTCCAAATCCTCACCCTTTAGTTCCGATGAACACAAACCCTAATTCTTCAATTCAGGCCTCGATCAACTCGATTACGATTCACAACGTTGGGAGCATGATTCAAACTAAACTCAAGCGCCATAACCATCTTGTTTTACTCAAGTAACTAAAGTCAAAAGTTAGCTAGGAAAAATTACCATTGTAACTTTCTTAAGTTTGTTAGCCTGTTACATTAAACTTCTCTATAAATACTCTTGTAACTTATCGTTTATAAATATATGAAAATCATTTCTCAATACATCCATCTGTTTTCTCTCCTTAGATATTGCGATATCCTCAGTCGAATTTTAATGTTATTGGGATTGTGTGTTATAGCCTCTAACGTACAGTTGCTCTGGGCACTCTCACCTGCTACTGCCTGGATTGTGTTGAATTAGTACCAAAATTTTGACCCGTTCTTAATAGTAGGAAAAGTATTTTTCCATTGATAAAATGAATAACATTAGTGTTTATACAAAAGCTGTCACAGCTAACAGAAAAGAAAACCTCCAAAACTAACTAAGATTCCTTAACCTTTAAGAATTATCTCTAACTAAGATTCCTTAACCTTTAAGAATTATCTCT
>JAOTRO020000021.1:1024085-1043478 GCA_028566515.2 Pyracantha coccinea | reverse complement strand
GCCACCCCGGCTCGCCGGAAAATCTAATTATTTCAAAAAATTCTCAAAAATTGCAGAATTGAAGATCGAAAGAGTAGAACAACTTTCATACCTTCGGCCAAGTCCAATTTGGCCTGGAAACGCTTCAATTTTGCCAAAATCCGTAAGAACCCTACAAATGGGTGAGCTTCAATTCGACCTTCAAACTTGTTCCAACGCCTCTACCACTTCTTGCGCTGTGTTCCTGACCTCAATGGGAGTCTAATGGTGGTGGCAATTGAAAGAAAGCACTTTAGAATTTGACGAATTTCATCACGACCCGTTTACACCCACCAATGCAAATCTCAACAATTTCAAACCCAATCTTCCTAAATTCAAGATGGAAATGATGAGGAAGGAGTAGTAGGGTAGTTACCAAGTGAAATCATGGCTTAATTCGCCGGAAAAATGGAGAAATTTCAACGGAAATGGGTGGAAAACCCACTTGGTCGCGTGGTCGTGGGTTGAAACCCATTTCTGTTCTTCTGCCTCCGCTTCTCGCCCTCTCTCCTTTCCTCCTTTCCCCTTCTCTGATTGGCCATAAACTTCTCTCTCTCCTTTCCGATTGGTCTCCCTCCTTCTTCTTCCATATTGGGCAGTTTTGCCCAATCTCTTTTCTCCTCTGTTCTGACTCTAATTGGGCAGTGCCCATTTCATTTCCTCTATAACTGGGCAGCGCCCATCCCCTCCTAAAAACTGAAATTCTACAACAAATAATTAAGTTACTAAAATATCCCAAACTTCAAACTTTAATAACTTCTTCGTTAAAGCTCCAAATCACGAACAGTCTGTGCCCACAAATCCGTAGCGACGAGTACTACGAGATTATGTCAAGAAAACAAATCTTAGGTGGCACGACACAGCGATTAACCTCGAACAAAGTACGTGTCTTAAAGGGCATTTTTGTAAAATCCATTATAACAATTTAAAAACTCTTAAAATTAGGGACGAGCTGTCACAGATGAACCCTAATTCGCATAGTATTCAAGTGGGTGTAACGAAGCGTCAATTCTTAAAGATATGCATTGTATTTGTTTAGTGGGTGTACAATAAAATTACGTTTTTGTCCTCTCACGTGCCTAGCACATGTCAATTTTAACAGTCCTTTAACGGATTGTCTTGAATTGGCTAACGGATATAAACACATGGACCAATTTGGCCGAATTGAAAACACAGGGACTAAATTGGCCGATAGAGTAAAACACAAGGACCATGTTGACATTTAAGTCATTTAATAATGCATGATTAATGATAAGTTTGATAAGTGATTTCTCTAAATAATAAATATTTGTATTTTTTTGTTACAAAATTAAATAGGTTCGGTTCTGGGTATAGGTTTGGGGCGAATACACCAATAACCATAACCAAACCCAAAATTGAAAAATTTACCCTACGATTACCCATAATTGTAAAATACCCAAAAATTAATCTCGAAACCGAACCGTTAGGATCGGTTACCTATGGTGATCCGGTTTGACAAGTTAAATTGCCATCTCTAGTTTGGATGGAGCAAATGACAGATATGTGCAATATGGACCTCCAATTTCTAGTGCTGTGACATATGAGGATTGCCAAAGTGAGAATACTGGTTGGTTGGTTGTCATCAAACAACCCTTCCACATATGTCTTTTGTCTAATATATTGTTGGTTTAACCATTAGTAGTTTGAACTGGAGATGCAAACTTGAATGTGTTATATGTTGTTGTATATTAAGAGAACCTCAGGGTAAGTCCAGTATAGGATAACATGTATTTTTTGTTTAACATTTAGAGGGGTTGTATTGTTACGTTGCATGAATCGTACTTAGCCAATAACATGGATTATGTAATACATTAACTTCACTATCTTAGTGCTAATGTTAATGAAGCTAATGGTGATTTATTTTTAGTTTGTAATAGATGATTTGAAAATTAGTTTCCAGGAATTAGGTCGAAATTAGTTGTATTATAGTGTCTATGTGAACTTGTGAGCCAGCTGTGATCGAAAATGACTTCTATATTTAAAAATAAAGGTGGCCACATTTTTGCAATTGTGTTTAAGCTTGATTCAATTTATTTATACTAAAATATAATAGACAGCACCACAATTTTTAAAGTTGAGTTGACCTCGCTTTTACACCCATAGAGCAATTTGTAAGAAATCAACCATCAAAATATCAATGGTGCTCATCTTTTACTGTACACATGTTCACACAGTCTGCAGTCTTTGTCAGAACTCATAAGTGATACACAAAAAAGGGTTGTATTTATGCTTACCTTTTTAAGCACAAAACACCCTATTGTGCGCTATCCGCAAAGGACACACCCATAGATGGCACACATGGAATTGTAGTTGTTGCATTGTTGCTATTGTTGCTATTGTTATATGGGCACATATGTTGGTACTCTGTGGCCTCTTAGGGCACAAATAACTTATTGTGTACAGTGGCCATATTTTTTGTAGTGCCAATTTTAATTCTTATAAAAAATAATAATAAAAATAAAAATATAAAAAAAACAAGAGTATCCTCATCTTTTTTTTTTCTAGAAAGGAGTATCCTCATCTTTAAACGCTACTCAAATATGCTCTGGGGTTTAGGTCAATCAAATCTGCCACAAAACTTAAGATGCAAGTAACTTCTTACAAGATATTAAGTAGCTGCTTGGTATTGGACTAGCTAATAAGTAACAAAGCCGATAAACATGATTCCCAAACAGGTAACAAGGTACCAGATGCTCAGCCAGGGGCGATGCGGAAAACAGCTACGACATTAACAAACCGGAAGTATAACAAATACGACTTCATTTGCAGACTTGGATGAAAGAAATCCAAATCTTAGCATCTCATATTCCATTAATTTAAGGGAAACCAGAACTTTCCGTACTGTAGGACAGTCACGACTCACGATGCTCACAGTCCACAACCATATTCCCTGAAGCAGCAGTAACACAAGAAAAAATTATACAATATTCCATAAGCTATAACACACCAAAAGTTCAAAAAGTTTGGTTTATTAGAGAGCCAAACAAGGATGCAACGGAAACAGAATTTTTGGTTTATTAATTGCCTCACTCCCGTTCTCTTTCAAGTTAAAAGATAGCGTTGATGAAATCTTAAGAAAAGGCCTATGCATGATCTTATCTTGTCTACGAGTACGCTCCCTCTGGCTCTCTCGCCGACTGCATTCATCATATAATATGTCCTTGTCATGGAAGCAGAGGGTTCAGATTGCCCACAATGTGGCGGATTCTCTCAACTATCTCCACAACTTCGCCCACCCTCCCTGCATCTACAACAACTTGAAGACCAGCAACATCCTCTTAAATGCCAACTTGAGGGCCAAGGTTTCCAATTTTGGCTCGGCAAGAGCTGTGAACTTGGACAACCACCACATTGATCAAGAGTCGCAGCAAGAACGAGGACTCCAGCTCACCAGACGTGTGGTGGGCACTCATGGCTATATGGCCCCCCGAGTCCATCCAGAACGGAGTCAATACTCCCAAACTAGATGCATTTGCAGTCGGGGTTGTCTTGTTGGACCTATTATCTGGAAGAAGCCGCAGCTGCTGCTGCTGCCGATGACATTGAGAAGAACAATGAAGAGGTATTGCTATCTGCATCCATAAATGGGGTGTTGGAAGGAGACCATGTGAGAGAGAGACTTCAAGGCTTCATGCATCCTTCCCTCTAGAGTGAGTACCCCTTGGACCTCGCGTTCTCCATGGCCCAGTTGGCTCAATGCTGCTTTGCACCTTAGATCAACTCTCCCCCAACCATGGCTGAAGCCTTCCTCACACTCTCCAAGATTCTTGTCTACGCTCGACTGGGATCCATAAATAATAAAAGTAAAAAAAAAGCACACTAAAATTCGGAGTACCTTCTGATTTTTGTTATTGTATTGCACTCCGCATAGTGGTGTTCATGCAGACGGCATTGCTCTATTATCTATGCCATTGTCAACACATCAGAGGGGTCCCAACTCTCATGAGCTGCTTAACCTTGAGGTGTTGACCCGCTTAAATTTTTAGAACAAATATAGCCTATTAGCCAGAACCAAAAGTGGGATTTGAACATGTTTGCTTATTAGATTAGAACACGAAGAAATCAATCAGCGAGCAATTGCAACGCCATTCAAAGTTTTCAAAAATTGCATATTGTGCAAGGAAAATAAACTATAAAGATGCAGAAACAACAAACACAAACAGAATTCCATAAAATTAGAAGAGCCAGAGTATGATCCAAGGTCCATACAATTCTATATCTAATTAGATGTTATGAAACAGTATTATATTCCTGTATGACTGAATCAACCTAAATTTGTAGCGACAAGCTACCAAAAATTTCCATAATTTACATACAAGCATGGTGGCATAATCTACCTAGTTAGAAAACCAGAGAGCTCTCAGGATGCAGGTGAGAGCGATATGGTACACAACCGAGAATAGATTAGCTGACTAAAGTTTTATATCAAGGTAACACTGCAGTAGGAGGCGTACTATATATGGTCCAGGATACGAAAAGCATATCTTGTCTCTGCCCTTTGCAACTCATTCCACAAACTTCTGCAAAACCTTCCAATATCTCGTACAAGAAGGGTTTGTATGAATTGCTCGAAGAACCCATCCTTGCGGACTCTGACAAAACTCCACACTGGAAGATTGTGGACTAGCTTTGGACTGTTTTGCAAGCAAATGCATCTGGAAGAACAGCTCAGCAGGCCTCATTTCTGTACAAGAATTTAAAACATCGACACATCATGGAGTATACATCAAATAATACATATCACAGACAAAGGCAGGCAGCCAATCAGAGGGAAACAGGTATGCCATTAAGAAAATCTTAGGCCATCTCCAATGGAGAGGGCTAAAGGTCCAAAAGCCAGAAAATGACATATTTGCCCAAAAAATCATCTCCAACAGATGCCTAGGCTATAATTTTATGGAGCCCACTAGGCTATTATTTGGCCAAAAGGGCATCAGGCTGGCCAAATATAGCCCCCTCTTAGCCCCTTTTTTGGGGTCCAGCTCTTCAGTTGCAATAATTAATTCAAATTCAACGACTAGATTTGAAAACATTCAACGGTAGTTTAACTAAATTAAGATTTGAAAACATTCAACGGTAGTTTAACTAAATTAACCAATAAATTTAAAGTATAAACTTAAAAATAATAACTTATTGAGGGGCTACATTTAGCCTCTTCGGTTGGAGATGGTATATGAATAGGGCCCCACAGTATTCATTTAAAAATAATTTTTTGCAGCGCTATAAATCTGGACGGAGCTATGTTTAGCCATTTCGGTTAGAGATGACCTTAGTGGTTTCTCATAATTGTACCACCTAGACATTTAAAGAAAAAGACAAACAAATCCAAATTACATTCAACATGACAACTGATTTGCCAGTGTGGAAGTTGCTCAATTGGTCGTCTATTTATAGATGGATTGAAAAAAACAAAACAATAATTCATCAGGACACATAAACACCGATATGTCATACATAATTTCATACCTGGCGGCCAAGTGGGCCATTCAAGACGGAGGTTCTTCTCCCACTTCTCTTTTGAGCCAAGACTTGCTACTGCTTGCGCTAGTAATGCTGAGACAATTGGTAAGGGAATGAGAGAAGCTTCTTGAGCTTTAACAAGACTCCTTATGGCAAGTGATAAGAACTGTGAAGCACACCCTATGCGGGAAAGCTCCATGGAGGTGGCACCTGGACCCATCGAAGATTTAATTATTGAATGAAATTGAAAATACACACACACACAAACACACAAAACATCTATCAATCTTGCTATTGTACAAAATCAGGCATACATAGAGAATGATCAGGAATCAAGTCCGCGCACCTGCTTAGAGAATATGTGTGATATGAAGTACAAACCCTCACACATTTATTAGTTAATGGAAAACAAGTCTATTCAATTTTACGTCATCTAATTCAGTTGGAGCATGTCATGTCAAGTTTAAACTAAAGCTTGAAATCTTACATTTAATGATCAATAGGACCTACAAGAGGAAAAAGAAAAGAAAGAACTCCAAAAATCCCATCTACTAATGGACACATACCATGACAAAGCAGGAGGCTGCACTCAGCGCTCGCCAATGAACAAGCTTGTGCAAGAAACTCTTCTGCAGAAACAATTTCCTGGTTCCATATACAAATCAAGCCTTTCACCAGACTGAATATAGCCCCCCACATATTCCGTGAATTCATAAACTCTGTTGGGCATTCTCTGAAGCTCAGTTCTAACATATCCAAGTCAGTTTGCACTTCATAACGAGACTCCATGAGTTTTAGACATATCCAACCAATATGAAGATCTGTCTTGAGCTGCAAGCAACTTATATACTCTTTTTGAAGGTTTACTATATTACCTTCTGAGGCATAGGCACGGAGTAGTAGCAAGTGTGCAAAGAAAAGATAGCCATCAGGGAGCATAATCGATGAAGCATTTTTGGCATGGTTGATACAGCCAGTCAGATTACCACCTTGCAAACAGATCTCAGAAGCACAAAGTAGAAGCTGGAATTTCTTATATTCATAAGATGAGTCATCATTATGATAAAATTCATCGGAAAGAGCTATTGTCATTAGCCGCTCAAGTATAATACAAAGATGGCAAGGAAATCTCTCTTCACGTGCCTTCTGCAGTAAATTGAGAACAAGCAAATACCTTATGTTCTGGTTCCATGGTTCTCGGTGTAAACATCTGAAGATTTAAAACATGTATAAGCTGTAAGCCCTATGTATAGAGTTTAGAACAAGCAATTCCATATTTTCCGTCAAAAAACGAAACAAAACTCTTTTGAAGGAAAACCCAATTGTTTAGTACATCATCTTCTTAGGCAGCCAATAGTAACAAGCACAAAGGAAACTATGAAAGGATAAACCAACAAAAACACTTAAATGGGATAAGGAATAATTATAATTCTTTTCTCTTTTTAGTTGGAGGAGAAACTGATCTTTAAAATCCAAAAAGCACATAGGTTTTACTTAGAAGTTATATAAACAATGACAGTTTTAGGTTGGGCTAATGAGTTCAAATTCAGAGAGAGGCATAAGTTACAATACTTCTGTAGTTGCTGGATGGTTCCAGGTTCATTCAGGCACTGGTATGTGCATGTTGGGTAAGAGAACTTGGGATTGCAAGTGCCAACAGCATAGCAAGCGACTGCTCCAGCACCAAGAATTTCATATGCTGATTTTAAACCACCTTCAATTAGATTCATAGTATCGACGTTGCAACACCTAGTTGCAATGTGGGTATCATTCCATTCTTCAGTGGACAACATAAGATAACCAAGAAAATTCCTGTTCCAAAATAGTGCATCAGAAGAATGTTTTAAGGCTAAAAATCAATAGCACCAATGCACTACGAAGCATAAATTAACCAAAACATTCTAGAAACTAAATGGCAGGTCTGTGATAACCATAACAAGAGATTTCATAGGTCAAAATACAGAAGGTTTTATTTTGACCTATGAAATCTCTTCGTCAGTCCATCAAGTTGCAGTTTCACTGTCATTCTATCCTTTTCAGCTGCTCCTACTGGCACTGTCAGAAGTTATCCAGAAATCAGGTTTTGTCCATGAGGCCTTGATCATTGGAGTTACCTTAATAAGCTACTGTCAGGATACATATGAAGAGCTTTCCTAAGGTGATTAACTCCGCTTTGATATCCAAGACGGCATTCTGATCCATGTTTTACCTGCATACCCAAACCACAACAATGTCATTTTTCATATAAATCCCAATCAAACATGAAAAGGTTACTGGACTAGTAAACTTACTAGTTTACCAAGTGCTATCAAAAAGTGCATTCCAGTTATCTCTTCATGAGACTTAAGATAGTCACGGGTGCTTGACACAATAGACTGAAGACGATTACTTTGATCTAGAGCATGAATAGCAGATACTATGAAACTGATTTTTGAACTCCGAAATAGTTGCTTTGGCATCTTCAGTATGCTATTGATGGCTGAATCCAGTCCAGAAATATAATAAAGGAGTCTACAGATAAAAACAACAGGGGCAGCTGCAGATTTTTGTTCCATTGTAGAAACGCTCACAGCCAGACTTCTTACCACAGAAAGAGCCAGGTTAGTCTCACCAAGTTGCCACAAGGAGAAAGCATATATTTGCAAACCTTCCACGTCGAGCAACCCTTAAATATGAAAGATGTCAAAGTAAAAAATCAGCAAAGTGAAGAATATATCAAAGGTTCGAGTATATAATCACAAACACCCCCCTCCCCTCTTCTTTTAAGGCAGTTGTACAAATTCTAAATTGTTGAGCAGTTAATTATAGATATCTTTGGAGAAAAGGAACAAGTAATTGAAAGAAAATGTTACTCATCTCCTATTGTAAGAAAATGTTTGTTTGATATAAAAGCAAGCTACTAATACATTATATTCACACAAACCTTCTTTCTTCAAATCTTCACATTCGTGCAAAGCATCTAGAGCATTCCCTGCCTGCATCACAGACGAGCATTTTTTAGATAAGATACATATGATATAAATATACACACACACACACACACACACATATGTATGTATTAGCACTTCAAAAAGAAAAAAGTCATCCTGCATGCCTCCAATGTAATTTTGTCCCTATGTTTTTAACTTTTCATAAAGGAGGGCATATTACTTTTTAGCAGTGCCAATAACAGCTCCCTATGTGTATATTGTATAGTGTGCATACACATTAAATGTAAGATTATACCCATACAGATCAGAAACAGGTCTTAAAAAGACATCATATATGTTACCTTACTAAGGGATCGGGCCAAATTGACAGATATATCCGTCATATGAGACTTTCTGTCACTGCTTGACAAATTGGTGATTGCACAGCGTGCTAGTCTATAAGAAACGGCAGCAGACTGATAATTGCATTGTGCCTCAGAAACTAGCCCGTTCAAATTATGGCATTCAGGGTAGTGAGGTGCATGCTGCATGGCCTGCCTGATGGCTCCAAAGACCTGTGGCAGTGATTAGCAGCACTACCATGAGAAAACTTAAATGACACTTCGATGTCTCTTCCTCACCCTTTTACAGAAGAGACAAAAGAAAACATGTAATACTCTGATTGCTCAACTATCACATAGGCATGACCAAACCTGTGAAGATGAAAGATTCCCTGAAGCAAGAGCAAGCTTTGCAAGACCAATTTGGAATTCGGCAAGCTGCATAGAAAGTTGGAAACATTAAATTAAAAATAGAGAATAATAGATCAAGTCTTTATGAAATTAAGAGCACAGGCTCCAAAGTTAAAATCAAGAAAGCAAAGATCAATAACTGGAAAGAAAAGAGAGAATAAGAAGTCAGATCTTGCTCTAAAGGAGGTCATAAAATCTAACAATATTAAATTAGAACAGACCATCAGTTGGAATGACAAGTAAAAATAAATGCATTAAACATTTTTTCCCATATAACCAAAATGAAATAACATAACAAGGGGAAGGAGATAGAAAATTACAGGCAATATCTGCGCGGCTCGTAAGCAGCTCTCATAAGCTTCTCCGACTGCAGACTCTCTGTAAAAGTACAACTCACTGTTAATAATGATGACAGATGACTTCACATACATCACATATTTTATGGGCCAGGTCCAAAGTTACAAATCCCAAAAAAAATTTACCCAGCATGAAAATCAGCTGACATGCCTGCCCATGGTAAAGCAAGTGAAGGATCTATACTTCTGGCACAATCAAATGATTGTCTAGCAAATTGTTTCTCACCTTGTTTTCTATAAAGCTGCAAAAAGAACAAAAACTCAGACACCACAGGTAAATTCTGCAAGCTATAATTTTCCAACAAGCATCGTTATTACCTCCTGCATGTTTCAAATTATATAATGGATCAAGCCAGTGGCATGATAATGAAGTTCATAAATACAATGTCGATAGGTAAGGATTAGTCTAATTCAAGTAACTCAGACAGCAAATGTACCAATGCAACCACATTAAAGATCCAGAATTCCCCATGAGTGAGCATGGAAAACTCTCAGTATTCTTATGTTTTCTAATTTCCCCTTAAGAAATTAATATTCAAAGAGAAACCATACAAAAAGTCCAAGCAAATACTAATAGGACAACGAAAAAAAATTGAGTAATACAAATGGACAGTACCTTCCCTAGGTATGCCCAAGCAACAGCTAGAGATACATTCAATTGCAATCCCCTGATTAGAGCATGTTGTTTCAATGCTTTATGATCAGACAAACATCCCAAGGCTACCCAAAACTCAGAATTGTCACCCTCAAGTAACAAGGCTCCCAAAGCCATCTTCTCTGATTGCTGCCTGGTAAAAAAAAGAAGGTAAATTAAGAGAGCCATAACTAGCTAAATAAGATGATTAAAAGATTATACTACATCATACCAAGCACTTAAGTCATGTCCAGAACTGTTGTCTAAAGAGTCTATGAGATTTGAAGTTACTGCAATGTCAGTATACATATTAGCTTGCCATGGGGCCAAGTGCAAAGCTCGTTGATAAGAGCACCTGGCAGTTTTCGCGGCCAAACAGCAGGTACGTTTCCATGAAAGGATGGAATTATCAAAAGATTCCATATCAAATTCTAAACCGTTTCCCTCCTCCATCCATGGATAACACTTTGCATAAGTAAGCTAGAAAAGATGAAAAGCATATCTTAAATTAGTTTTGGTTTGGGTCAAATTATGGTGTTTTAAACAGAAAGGTGGACATGCAATGAATTAGAAACAAGATTTCTAAGCACTAGAAACTTAAGTAGAAGTTGAGGTAACATGAAAGATTGACAATAAGTCAATCTGCTATGAGAATTTTTTCCAGGGATGGTGATCATACCTGTATGTCACCATGCAGTTTCCAAATAGATGACATATTTCCAGCTAATTGAGTGCTCATCCAGGCAACTTTAGATGCCTCCTGAAATCAAATCATACAGTTCATCTTTTACCGTCTCAACAAATAGTAATATTTATAAACTTCAAGAAACTTTACCTCTAGCACTGTAGCTCCCCATCTATATGCTCCCAAATTATTACATTCCTTGGCCAAACCAAGCATCCCAGCAGCAAGCCCATAGTGTGCAGAGACACTTTTGGGGGAGATCTCTAAAGCTTGCTGAAATGTCTCAACTCCCTTTGCAGAGAAACACCACCAAATGGAAATTATTTTCATCTCCGTAGAAATAGCACTTTGAACATAAAGAGAGGAACCCAGTATAATATTATTTGATGCAAATAATATGTTGGAAATTGCATAATTACACTTGCAAGTCTAACTAATTTCAACAACTCTACTAAAAACTTAATCCATTATATATAAAACTACTGAGAGGAGAAGTCAACCAAAAAAAAAGTAACAGCTCTTGATAGAAAGAAAAAACATAGAAGTAAGCGCTCAAAAACAACTATACCTGTATTAAATAACTAACTTAAATGCAAAGATGTAGGTTACACCATTGTCATTGATGAACTTATAAACGAATGAGGAAAAATTGGTTGGAGAATCAACGCAGCGACATAGACATAACAGAACCTGACCTTTTTATAGGAACCAAGCATCAAAAAGGTGTTTCCGCTTTCAAGCAACGCAAATATTCTTGTACCCTCCAATTCGATGGCTCTTCCATAGGACTGTTAAATGGTCATGATATCAATCATAAATATTATATTCAAAAGAGAAGTATTGCTTGAAAAGTTTCAATTTGAAATTTAGAAGACAGCATCATATAATGTTTTGCCCAAGAAGAATGTCAAAAGGTTCTTTGTGCTTGTGAATATAGATATAATGAAAGAAGAGCTGCAAATGTAGATGTCTATTCAAACATCACTTAACACAACAAGAATAAGTCCTAACTCATAAGAAGAGAACATCACCAGAAACACATACGTGATCCCAAGTCCTAAGAAGTCAAAGAAAAAGGAAAGATAGAGGGAAAAACACCTTTAGAGCAGCAGTGAACCTGCCTAGTCGCTGGTAGGCAAGGCCAAGAGCCTACAAATAAAATTCGGGAAGGGTGAGATAACTGAGTATTGAGTATATTAGAAGCAGATGCAAAAAAAGATAAACAATGACAACAAAAGGTGCATGAATAAGTACCTCCCAGAGATGTGCGGAGGTAGGATAGCCTCGAATGGCATGTTGAAGACTGTGGACAGCTTCAGAGCATTTGTTTTGATGGAGCTGCAAGTAACCCAGTCTCTGAAAAGCCCAAAAGGCCCTGGGTGAGTTTTGGGAAGCCTCCCGGCACACAGCCACCTCCAAGCTCTCCTTTCCTTGTTGGTCCAACAAATCACACAAGGCTTCCCCAGAAAGGGAGTCATCAGGATTGAGAGAGACAGCTTTTTGGAAACACTTGAGAGCTCTCTGGGTATGGGACTCGGAGTCAAGACCCGCGTAATAAAGCCCTAGATATGTGAATGCCCCTCCCTTTTCAATCTCAGGCTTCAATTTCGTGGCGACTAGGAACTGCTCTACCGCTTTTTCCTTGGCATCCCACTCTTTCCACAACAACACTCCCTAACATGTTTCCATTATTCATTATTCAAGTATCAATCGAAAATGCCAAATTCATATCTAGTGATTTACATTTTAGAATTAAATGATAAATAGAAGAGGAGAGAAATCTCATCAGCCAATTTTTGAAAATAAAGAGCAAATTAATTAGTAAATTGGAGGGATGATTACGAACCAGTTGGAAGCGAAGCGAGGGGTCATCTGGATGGGCCTCTACGCTCTCCTGCAACCGTTGGAGCTTCCCTTCCTTTTCTGGGTCCTGGACAAACAACCAATTTCACTCAATTTTCGTTTTCCTTTTTCAGTAAATAAATTTAAATTTGCATAGAGAAAGAGAGAGAGAGAGAGAGAGAGAGAGAGAGAGAGAGAGAGAGAGACCGTGTGTTGCATTGCATTTAGATTTAGGAAAGTCTTGGAAGGAATTTCGTCCGTCGATGATCTTTTAACCCTACACAGTCAGTCACTCGCGTCGGCTCCGGCGATGGGACTAAAAGTGAAACTGGAACTGGACAGAATCAGTCCGAACGAACCAGTCACTACTCACTACTGTGGATTCTTTTACTTGAGACTTTGCTTCCTTCTACTGATTTTCGGTTCAAGTATCTTGTTTTTCTCTCTCAATTGCACATACAGAGTCGTACCCACATGGTCGCCAGTGTCTTCTCAAACCCCTTCGCTTGGATAATTTGGAGGTGCTGCGTTATTGTAGAAACTTAACTCAGGGCACGTTAATACCACTTATGATTTATTTTGATTTTTGCCTTTGTTAAATTTAGTAAAATATGATGAGCAAGCTTTTAATTTTCTCACGTGTTAATTACATATAAACAAACTGAGAATTGCAAAATTTTATTAGAACGCATATAAAAATAAGGAATCTGACTTCTTCATTTTTGATATAATATAAATAAATTGATTACAAACTCACTATTCTCGAAGTTTAAGTATAAATGAAAAAGAATATAAATAATGTAAATAGACCGTATTATTAAATAGCATCTTATTCTTTTCTTAACTATGAATTAAACATGCTCTAAGAGCATTTCCACTCCATCCAAGTGAAAGGGAAATTTGGGTGATTCTGTCCACCAAAACCAACAAAATGATCTCTAGCCCGAATGAGGATCTTTTCCGGATTCTCTTTGTGAGAATTCCAGGATACTCCAATCACATCTGTTTATCGTACATCGTGCGGTCAATTTTTGTCAGATACGGTTTATATTTAATTTTAAATAAAAAAATTACAATAATTTCTAACAGCACGATATACGATGAACGAATATGATTGGAGGATTTCCGAAATCCTCACAACGATGATTAGGAGAGGATCCTCATTCCTCTAGCCATACATTTTAGTCGAGCTATCATGTGAGGCCAACAACCATGGACCAAGTGCTTAGCCCGTTCCTGCCAGCCTCAGCGCCTCGGTGAATTTGACATCAGGCTAACGTAACATGTTAAGGCCTCATTTGGCACGTCGTATTAAGCGCCGGATAGCATTAATAATACGGTAGCAGTTGTTTAGTGCACAATCGTACTAAATAAGCACCCGCTTAATTATACTATCCATCAAATTTAATACAGTCGACACCGGACAATTAATACAACCCAAAAGCTCGATATTATTAGTCGGGGGCGCTAACCAAAAACACGCTCGCTTCCCCTCTTTAGTTTCACGCATCTGCTCCTTGGCAAATCCTCTCCATCTTCAAGAGCAGTTCCTCGACGAGTTCTCAACCCCAACAGCCACTCCTCTGTAATCGGTCGCCAAGAAATTTCCCATCTCATCCACCGCTTCCTGCTTCGTCACGTTTCAGTCGTCAACGTCGAAGCAGGACGATGTGAATGAAGAGGTGATTGAGATCAGGAAGCCCGATCGATGTCAACAACAACAGACTTAACAGCTCAATGATCTTCCACCGTCAACAACGTTGGATCCAGCTTCGACGGCTCCTATTAACTCAAACCTTTGCCGCGAATTAGTTTCTTTTCTTCATCAATTTGGATTTTCAATTTAATTAGTAGTTGTTTTGGTTGGTGAATCAATTTAGGTTCTGGGAGATTGAAGAAATGAGAAAGTGGGATCGTATGGGAGGGTGGGATTTGAAGCGTGGAGAATATGGTGGAGAAAGGAAAAAGCGACTGGGAAGAGACCTGGGTTTTTCATCTTTTTTTTTTTTTTTTTTTAATTTTGTCTTTAATGATGTTTAATTACTTTTTTTTCTTTCTGTTTTTCTCCTTTTTTCAATTTAATAATTATTGTGTGAATTTTTAATTTTTTAAAAATTTATTATAGTCCGACTTGTTATCCGATGAACAAATTAATCACATACAACATCAAACGTTTAACTAATTTAATCAGTACTATGCGATGAATATTTATCTTATCCGATTGAAATAATCAATATAGTTTGAAGTGCGAGGCATATTTTTTCAACACTGGATTTCTCCCTTTCCGACGACCTTCCTTCCAACTGAAGACGACCTAAGCTCTGGAAACTCAAATACGACGTTAGATTCATCCCTTTCCAACGACCCATCAGACGAGTCACTATTCTTTCCAACTGAAGACGACAAGCCGCTACACGATTCGTCATGCTTAAGAGGATGATCTTGAGCAAACTCTTTATTTTCCGACGAGTCGTAGATGGGGATGCAAGGCGTCCCGTGGATGAATTGGGTGATTAAAATTTTTGTGGTTGCTCTGGTGTGGGAAAACAGAGGTGGGGAAGAAAATGATGGGCGCAGATGACGATGGGATAGAAATGGGAATAGAGTGGGAAATGGGAGGTTTCTAGAGAGAGGATTACTTTTAAAAAAGAAGATTATATAATAATATTATAAATTAATATTTTTTTATATAAATTTTTAATACTTATTTCCTCGATGATTTATTTTGAGTGATTTTGTATAAAATCAATGGAAAGTTTCAATATTAACAACAGTTATGTTAATTATTATTTTTGAACAAACCATATTAGCTACTCTAATGGAAAATGGATAGACTTAACCTCACAAAGAGCTATAGCAATAATGTGGTTCGAATTTACCTTTGGTGAGAATCAAACCTAAAACCTCTCACTTACAAGTAAGGAGGAATATCACTATATCGTAGTACTAAGTGGCAACAATTATGTTAATTATAAATAGGTCAATCGTGTATTGAGATATTTAAATGCATTTAAAAAAAAACAAACAAAACAAAAATTACAAAATCTGCCACTACAACTGGCATCCACTTCAACTGACACCCCCTTTATTTTGGAATAGGTCAATACAGATCCTACAGATCCAAACATTTCAACACAGTGTCCATTTCCTATTTTTGTTTTTTACAGTTGGATTCAAACGCTGCGTTACAGTGTCCATTTCCTGAATACGCATATTTGTCCATTTGCCCCCCAAACTTGTATAGACCCATCAATTTTCATCTTGAACTTTAATTTTAGCCGATTAATCCTCTAAACTTTTATAATTAGTCAATTTCCCCCTTGAACTTTAATTTTAGACAACACCCCCTGAACTTTTATAAATAGCCAATTTCCCTAATGATGCTAGATTTTGAAATTTTTCATCCAATTTTCATCCATTTTGATCATGCGGACAATGCATGACAAATGTATGGGGGCAAAAAAAATGGAAAATTAGATGGATGAAAATTGGAAGACAAATTTAAAAATCTAACGTTGGGAGGAAATTGGCTATTTATTAAATTTAGGGGGTAATCGGTTAAATTTAAAGTTCAGAGGGAAATTGGCTAATTATAAAAGTTTATGGGAGTAATCGGCTAAAATTAAAGTTCATGAGGGAAATTGGCAGCTCTATACAAGTTTGGGATGCAAACTGACAAATACTTCTTCTTGGATATATATTTTCCATCACTTACACATCTCCTACACTTCACACCTCGCATGAATCTTTGGTTTTTTGTTTGAATTTAGACACTTCAATGCAGTGTCTGTTTCCTGGTTCTGCACTGCAATGCAGTGCCCTTTTCCTTATTCAGTTTTTACATTTGGATCCAGATATTACAATGAAATTTCAATTTCCTGGTTTTGTTTTTACATTTGGATTCAGACACTGCGTTACATTGTGCGTTCCATGGTTTTTTTTCCATCATTCACACACCTTATACGCTTCACACCTTGCATGGCTCCTGGTTCTCTGGAAACCTATGTACACTTGCAACCACTCATTCCCAAACCCCATCGCTGCCATCCGCTTTATGATCTCGTGGAGTTCATTGATGGTTCTGGAAGGAATCATGTAGGAATCATGTCAACCATGATGTCATAGTTGCTGATCGGCTAAGATGTTGGCAAGGTATGAGCCACCTAGGACCTTTTGTTGTCTCTAAATATATGTATATTCATTTAGCTGATTAACTGGGAGGGAACCAATATGAGAGAACAAAAATTTGAATATGTCCGACCACAACTGAACCTTGTTAACTGAAAAAGAGACGTGCAATGAGGAATGCAAAATTACAGATATCAAAAATATGTCCGCTTGGATATTGTTTATGCTAAACCGTTTAAATCTACATACATGAAGGTTCATTAAGTTTGAAGCAATGGCATTGGAATCTCAGAAGCAACAGTTCCCACGACTCTAAGATTTGCAGATGAAACAGAGAAAATAACAGCTACTAGTGATGTTGCTAATTGCCTAATTAAATCTATGAAGATTTAGGTTGCATGAAGAGAGTGAATAATATGTTGGAGATAGAAATAGAGAGAAAGATGGAAAGAAGAGAAAAGAGAAGGACGGGAGAAAGTGGAGAGAGAGAATGGAGGAAAAGCCAAGTTAGAATAGGGGGTGTGATATTCACACATCTTTTTTTACTTCTCACACACCGTTCTAATTTTCGACCGTCGGATCAGATAAATTGAAGAAGATCAAGAGACATAAATCAATAAGGAATGTGTGAGAAGCAATGTATTAAAAGCGTGAGGCGTGGGCGAGGCGTTCGAGGGATAGCCCGGCTTAGGCGTGAGACGAAGCCTCACGAGACCTAAATTTTTTAATATATACACTGAGCGTACGCATATATTATATTAAAAAGATTATTAATCAATAATTACCATGAGCACACACATATATTATAAACACACACACACATATATATATATAATAGAGGATGAAAAGCACAATGAGCACACATATAACAATGCACGGAGATAACACACACATTCATTATATAAAAAAATAAAAATCAAAAGGAAAAAAAAAGGGCAGAGAGACGATAGTGCAAGAAAGAGGTATGAGGCAGTTAAAACCTACCCAAAATTTGGGTTTGGAAGTAAAAAAAAAAAAAAAAAAGCCCCTGAGGCGCGCCTAGGCGACTCTGGCGACACCTTCCGTCCACTTTCTCAAAACAGAGGCGGCGACCCTCACGCCCAGCCTCAGAGGACGCCTAGGCACGTCCTGAGATGAGCCTTTTTTAAAACATTGGTGATAAGTAAAAAATGATGTGTGGACACTGTTCTAAAAATCTCCGCCTAGCGCCGCCTAAGCCCCGCCTAGGCGCTAGGCGGCTGGCCACCGCCCTGATTAATGCAAAGGGCGCCTAGACCTCCTAGGCAGCCGCCTAGACCGCCTAGGCAACCGCCTAGCCCGCCTAGACCGCCTAAACACCAGCCTAGGTCGCAACTCACTTAGACGGAAAATTTATAACTTTCATTTTGCATTTTGTTTTTTCCCAATAGATTGTAAAAGACTTGTCGCATACTTAAATGAAAGGCGCCCGCCTAGCCGCCTAGGCGCCCCCCTAGCCGCCTAGGCGCTAGGCCCCAATTCACCGCCCGATTAACGCCTAGCGACTTTTAGAACCTTGTGTGTGGATAGCACACCCCTATAATTGACTAGATAAGGATGAGAAAGGTGAGGAGTTAAAGAAAGGAATAAAGTAAAGAGAGAATAGTATAATAATTATATTGTAACTAGCTTTAACCGATGTGGTGTCATATATCGACCTTTAGCTAAAAAAAACCTATTTATTTTTAGAGCTGGAGATGCCATCCGACGATTACTGTTCACTAAGGTACTAATTTCCAATTGAATTGCCTGGACAATTATCTCCCTAAAGAGTGGAGCTAAGAAAAAAAATTTGAATAAATTTGCGGTGCTGCTTTATTAGTGAATTGAATTAAGATTGATTATGAAATGGACCCAAAAAATTTGGTCATCCGAGATAAATCAAACCGCGGGGTTGAGCAAATCATGATCGAAAAATCTGTATTTTGGAGTTGTTAAGAATTAAGTTGAGCAGTCACTTAGTGCTACGGTCTAATGGTAGTTTTCTTTATTTATAAATGAGATGTCTTATGTTCGATTTTTGCAAAAATTATAATTTTGAACTATATTATTATTAGCTCATTGTGAGATTAAGCTCATCACGTCTTCTTAGTGTAAACAATATCAGTTGTTACAAAAAAAAAATCAAGTAGATCCACACCATTCAATTTTTTTTTAATTTAGACGACTGAAATGATTGAAACACCTTTAAACACAAACCAAACCAATCACTATTGTTCAATCTATTACGGTCTACATCTATGAAGCACATATAATTTAGTTTGATAGCGTATCTCGTATTCAATACGTTATCAAATGCGATTATTTTTGTATACTCATCGGATACAAGTATTTGATTTTTAGGATACAGTTACTGTGACAGCCCGTCCCGGGAAAGTTATGAATTTACAATATTATCCTTGTGCGTGGATTTAAATTACGAATATTTAAAGTTATTTTAACCTAGGGTTTTGAGTTGTTAACCCTAGTTAAAATTTTAATTATGGTGTGGTAAGGTTGAGGTGGAATGGGTGATGACCACCCATACTTTCCTCTTTCTCTCTCCCTTATCCCGTACCTTCCTCCTCTCT